>CM055122.1:634233202-634305702 GCA_029206835.1 Rana muscosa | reverse complement strand
GAAAAATTGCTGCGCAAGTACCGTGCAAGATAAAAAAAGTTTCAATGATCGCCATTGTATTCTCTAGGGTCTTTGCTAAAAAACATATATAATGTTTGGGGGTTCTGTGTAATTTTCTAGCAAAAAAATGATGATTTTTACATGTAGGAGCGAAGTGTCAGAATTGGCTCGGGCCTGAAGTGGTTAAAAAGAGCCCCTCACACCAATATCGCAGTGACAACAGTCTCCCTTAAACTCTGAACTGGACATGAAAAAGGATAAGGCCCAAACCTGTTCTTTCAGAGCTCTAAGAGCAAGGTTCTTGTCCAGACCCGTAGAAAGGCCATGTGAGGCACAGAGTAGTCACTAAGATGGAAGTACCTGTGGTCACACCAGGAAAAGGAGGATTTCTATGTACAATAACTAAAGCCAGTGACTGAGAAGCAGGACAGAATAGAGTGCACAAAGACAACAAGTCTGGCCAGTTAGGAAGAGGCCATGGGTTGTATCTTAGGAGAATTGTGTATTAGGTTCTTCTGGGAGAATTTAGTGTAAAGAAATTCACCGGAATTATCAAGGCATCCAATGCCAGAGCTAGAGGATCCTTGGTCCTGGCTACAAAGGTAACTTGTTGTAAATCTGGAGGTCATGACATCCACATTCAGGGCCTCCTCATTCCTGACCAATTAAATTGAAGATGCCAGGGTGAGGGATCCATTTCCCATGGTCCAAGTGGCGACAGCTGAGGTAATGCAACTTCCAGTTGTCCATTTCTGGGATGTGGACAGCAGAGATCACTGGGCAGCGTTTCTCCACCCAAGAGATAATTTAGCTTGTTTATTTCAAGGCTGCACAATTCCTGATGCCCCCATGGTGGTTGATGTAGGCTACAGCCGTAGCATTATCTGATTGCACCCTGATTGAGTGTCCATGCAGAAGAGGGTGTCCAATATTGCAGAACCATCCTTATCACTCAGAGCGTCAGAAAAGATGGGGAGGCTTGCTTCCAATGATGACCATGTTCCCTGAACTTGGAGGGATTGGAACATTCCTCCCCAGTCTGAAAAATTGTCATCTTTCCAGTTGGGTTGGAGAGCCACCAAGCTAGGGAATTCTGTACTTGGTTGGACAGGAGCATGGGTAGGTCGAAAGAAGGAGCCTGCTTCTTCAAGGCCAAAAAGATGTGGTGTTGGAGGTGTCAAATTAAATTGGGTGAATGAAACAGCCCCAAAAAGGAGGCTACCATGAGACTTAAAACTCTCAAGGAGAAAGTCACAGAGGGATGCCTCTTTGAACGCAAGTCCCAAGCATGAGCTCTAAGAGCAAGCAGTTTCTTCTCTGGAAGAATACATTTACAACCCCAACTCCAAAAATGTGGGGACGCTCTGTAAAATCTACATAAAAACAGAATGCAATGATTTGCAAAATCTCATAAACCCATATTTTATTCACAGTAAAACATATCAAAATGTTTAAACTGAGCAAATGTGCAATTTTAAGAAAAAAATTATGTAATGGATTCATCATTTTGGGACTTGGGGTTTCCAACAGTCTTACTGTAGTTTTTAACTGCTTGCCGACTAGTGCACGACGATGTACGTCGGCACCATGGCACGGCTGCGCAAATGGGAGTACAGGTATGTTATGTCCCCTTTAACCACTTCAATACAGGGCTTTTTGTACCACTTCAATACCAGGCCTATTCTAGCACTTCTCTCCTACATGAACAAATCATCATTCTTTTGCTAGAAAATTACTCAGAACCCCCAAACATTATATATGTTTTTTTAGCAGACACCCTAGGGAATAAAATGGTCATTGCAACTTTTTTTCTTGCACGATATTTGCGCAATAATTTTTCAAACGCCTTTTTTAAAAAAAAAAAAATTGTTTCACGAAATAAAAAATAACAAAAAACAGTAAAGTTAGCCCAAATTTTGGGGAAAATATGAAAGATGATGTTACGCCGAGTAAATAGATACCTAACATGTCACGATTTAAAATTGCGCACACTCATGGAATGGCGCCAAACTTCGGTACTTAAAAATCTCCATAGGCTGACGCTTTAATCTTTTTTACAGGTTACCAGGTTAGAATTACAGAGGAGGTCTAGTGCTAGAATTGTTGCACGCGCTCTAACACACGCGGCGATACCTCACATGTGTGGTTTGAACGGCGTTTACATATGTGGGCGACTTACGTGTGCATTCGCTTCTGATCGCGAGCTACCGGGGACAGGGGCGTTTTAATTATTTTTTTTTTTATCATTTTTTTTTTTTTACTTCTTTATTTTTTGACTTTTTTTTTTTTGATCACTTTTATTCCTATTACAAGGAATGTAAACATCCCTTGTAATAGGAATGTGTGTGACAGGTCCTCTTTATTGAGAGATGCAGGGTCAATAAGACCCCACATCTCTCCTCCAGGCTGGAAAGCATGAGATCGTGAAAATTTTTTCACTGATCTCATACTTACAGCCGCAATGGCGGCTTTGTTTACATTTGAGGCCCGGGCGTGACGTCATCACATCGCGCCCGGGCCTCCGACGATCATAGAGATGACTGGTGACCATCTGGTCACCAGTCATCTCTATGCTCGTCACGTGACCCACCAACGGCGCCGGAAGATTCGCTCCGGGTCCCCGATCGCACGGGAGAGCCGGAGAAGCACCGGATGGCGGCGGGAGGGGGGGTGTCCCCTCCCGCCGCCTATAAGAACGATCAAGCGGCGGAACCGCCGCTATGATCGTTCTTCTAGTGCACAGAATCGCCGGCCCAAGAAAAGGCTATCTGAATGATGCCTCTAGCTGCAGGCATCATTCAGATATCCCCCTACAAAGCCGAGGACGTCATATGACGTCCACCCAGGATGGGAGATCCCATCTGTGGACGTCATTTGACTATGGCTGGGTAGGGAAGTGGTTAAAATGTGGCTTAGTGGTACTCCGTGACCGTGCCTGCAGTTCCCGCGGACCTCGATGTCCCGCGATCGTGACACGGAGCTGCACAACGGGGAGATGCCCATGTAAACAAGGCATTTCCCTGTTCTGCCTAGTGACATGACAGGGATCTACTGCTCCCCGTCATCGGGAGCATTGATCGCTGTCATGTCAGTGGTAGCCCCCCCCCAGTTAGAATCACTCCCTAGGACACACTTAACCCCTGGATCACCCCCCTAGTGTTTAACCCCTTCCCTGCCAGTGTCAATTACACAGTAATCAGTGCATTTTTATAGCACTGATCGCTGTATAAATGACAATGGTCCCAAAATAGTGTCAAAGGTGTCTGATGTGTCCGCCATAATGGCGCAGTCTCGATAAAAATCGCAGATCGCCGCCATTACTAGTAAAAAAAAAAAAAAAAAACCATAAATATATCCCCTATTTTGTAGACTATATAACTTTTGCGCAAACCAATCAATATACGCTTATTGCGATTTTTTTTTACAAAAAATATGTAGAAGAATACATATCGGCCTAAACTGAGAAAGAGGTTTTTTTTTTTTTTATATTTTTTGGGGAATATTTATTATAGCAAAAAGTAAAAAATATTACTTTTTCAAAATTGTCGCTCTTTTTGTTTATAGCGCAAAAAATAAAAACCGCAGAAGTGATCAAATGCCATCAAAAGAAGGCCATTTGTGAGAAAAAAACGTAAATTGTTTGGATGCAACTTCGCATGACCGCGCAATTGTCAGTTAAAGCAACGCAGTTCCGCATCGCAAAAAGTGCTCTGGTCAGGAAGGGGGTAAATTCTTGCGGGGCTGAAGTGGTTAATATCAACTGCTTCTTATTACTATTATGTTTAAAAATGAAACATAATAAACCTAACTTTTGAATATACATAGGGTATTTATATTTTAGGTGGAAGATGAAGTTTTATACAAACATTTTAGGATAGTTGAAGGGAACAGTACCCATTGGAAGTCTGTTTTGAGTGCTGGCCTCAGATAGAGAACACCAGTGGGTGGTCTGCCCCTAGAAATGCAGTTGATACAGCCAAACAAACTTGTGAGTAGCTGTTTATGTAATAGAAAACTGAGGAAAACTGAGGGAAACTGAGGAAACTGAGGAAACTGAGGAAAACTAAGGCTAGTGGTACACAGATGGGTGGAATAAACGTGGGAGGCGTGCACTCAGCAGTGAGGCTTGGAACACAATCTGGATTTGCATGAGACACAGGAGGTGCATGTGGGATTTGCTCACTGTTGTCTACAGTGGTATGCACTGTACTAATTGATGGGGGGGGGGCTGCTTGGATTATGGAAGATGTTGAATTGAGGATTTCATTTTGGCATAAAAGATCAGGAACAAACTTCCAATTGATGAACGAGGAAGTCTGGTGAAACAATTAAGCCAAACCCTTTGTAGGGTTTTTAAAATGTAAGAAAAGCTGGCATCTTGGATATTATTTTAAAAGAAATGTGAGGTTGCTGGTATACTTGATGGAAAAATATAAATAAATCATCTTCTCCTCTATGCTCCAGTGGTCTAAGGTTTTTTTTTTTTTTTATTAGAAAAAAATTTCAAGTACAAAACTCACCCACATTGGTGTAAACATTCAAACATTCCTATTTCCATTTTTTTCCCCAATTACCTTTTTCCCGTTGCCCTCCCCCTGATCTGCCACCTCTTAACCTCTTTTATCCTGTGATCTGTCTAATTCCGTCATTCCCTGTGCATATTTGTGTGACAATTTGAAGACTCTCCATTTCTCCCATTTTGTTCTGTATCTTTCATCTCCTCCCTGCTCTCCACGGCCAAGGTATTCCATTTCAGCTACGTAGTCTACCCGTTGTATCTACTCTTTTATTGTTGGTTTTGTTATTTCTGGCCATTTTTTTCGGGATTAGTCCCTTTGCCGTGTTAAGCAGCAACGGGACCAAAGTTCTTTCATACAGTTTTTTTTTATGTTTGTTCCATGGAACAAGCATGTCCAGGGGTTTTGTGGGATCTTCTCGCCAGTAATGTCTTCTATGTACTCTATAATTTCCTCCCAATACTCTTATTTTTGGGCACTCCCACCATATATGCTTTGTTGTTCTTTTGTTTACAGTTCCTCCAGCATAGCGGGGAATTGTTTGGATTGTATTCATTTTCTCTGGGGTAAGATGCCAACGTAACATACACTTATAATTTGCTTCAATCGTCATTATGTCGGTTGCACTACTAAATACAGCCCTAATCATTTGTGATTCCTCAAGCTTTTTGCCCATGTCCAGTCCCCATTTTTCTATACATACTAGTGTTCCCGGTGTTTCTAATTCTGTTAGTATTTCATAGATTTGTGATTATACCATGTTTCAAGGGTTTTTCTATACTACAGAGTTTTTCCATGGAGTTTAGTGCCTTTTCATCTCTGATTGGTTGTGGCAGGGTGCTTACTAAATGTGTTAATTGGAGATATTCCCATTCGCTAAGCTGCTGATCCCCGTGTAACGTTTTTATCTCTTGTCTTGTCTTTATTTTGCCCAGTGACATTATATCCTTTAATTGTGTATGTCCCAATTGCTTCCCTGTGTCCCGTTTCCTGGAATAAAAAAAATTTGTGCCTGCTAGTGGAATGGTGAACTATATTTCCATTTTTAAGGCCGATGAATTGTGTCCCAAACTTTAAATACATTTTTAGTTATACTATGTGTTTCTGTGTCAAGTGTTCTTAATTTTGGAGGTATCCAGATATGTTTATGTAAGAATGTCGTACTTAATATGTCTTCCATTTGTACCCACTTTTTTTGGTGTATGGATTTGCCCATTTGGCCAGCCTAGCTAATATGACCACTTTGTAGTATCTCTGTACATCTGGGAGTGCCAACCCCCCGGTTTTTTTTTCCGACTTAAGAGTGCAGTGGTCTAAGGTTCTGATGTGATCAACACTGATGTGGGTTCCAAGCATTGGGCATGTTGACATTGTGGGACAGTCCACACCGAAGCCAAACGGGAGTGAGGAATCAAGGAAAGTAAAAGTGATTTTACTCCCCCTAGAATAAACATGTGGTTAAACCTTGCAGTGCGGGTGCAACCCCACTTCACCGAAGAATTTTTGGATTTCCCGTAAATGGATTTAAGACAAACAGGCACATAAAGCAGATGCCTTTTATTGTTGTTTGACCTGCAGTTACAGAGCAGACACAGGCTGAATGCATAAAATGCAAAAGCAGAGAAAGAAAAAGCAAAAGGTTTTATTTACATAGATACAAGCGCTAATGTATCATCAAAATGCAGCTATAATTTATATATTTCCCAGTTACCAATATTACATTCCATGAAAATATGTATTGATTTTTTACTAACCATGAACTGAATCCTAGAGGTCTTCTGTCAAACTCTGGTAGATCCGAAGCATTTTTGCAAGCTTCTATGTTCAGGTATTTAAATATATGAATTTTACCTTTGATGCAAATCTATTTAAACAGATAAACACATGAAATTGGTTAAAATGAAAAAAGATAATGTACAGTATATTGTATATAAATATATATTATATATATATATATATATATATTTATATTTTTAAATTATCCATTATACATAGGACAGTCTATCTATTTGATCTGATACATCCAGTAATTAACACAACACAATTTTATGCAAATTCAAATATATAGCATCAGTCCAAATTCATAAACTTATATATACTGTCATACAGAACGACCCTTATCCTACCCATATCAAAACATAGACTTTAAATAGAGCCGTCTATACTCTGGACTCGACCCCTTACTATCCTAAATATACAAACAATCCACTTTACTTTAGTCACCTTCATAATCAAAAGTAAAAGCAAAACGACAAAAAAAAAACAAAAAAAGAAGGGGGAAAAATATGTATAGTATTTACGGTTTTGAATTTTAATATAATAAAAAAAAAAAAAAAAAAAAAAAAAAAAAAACACACACACAATCAAAATTTTGTACTCTATGTAAAAAGATTTTCTGGGAGTCCGTCCGAGGGACAACGAACGTCTTTAACCTTTGGGTGACACCATCACCTACAGGAGCATTGAATGCTGGCAAATTAACATTTTGTACCACAAGCAGCTTGGTAGCAAAGCATTAAATACCAAGAAGCCCCAAGAAAAGGATTTTACAGCAAGTATTACCTTAGGCAAGGAGGAAGTCCTGGGTCTCAATACCACCCTGTGCCTAGGCAAAACCAAAATTGGGCCTTATGCAGTATAAAGCTGCCAGCTCAGACACTCACCTTACAGAGGTGACAGCTACAAGATCAACCCCCCTGTGGTAGAGTAGAGAGGAATGACACCATTGGCTTAAAAGGGCGATTTCTGAAGCGCAGATAGAACCAAAATTAGGTCCCACAGAGTCATAGGGAAGCTACATGGGAGACCCACTGTGAAAAGTTCAAGGTATAACAGGCCAAATATTCTGAAACAGGATAGAAAGGACAGAAACCAGACCCTTGATGGTGCAGAGAGTGAAAGACTGGTCTAGACCCAACTTTAGGAAGAGGAGGTTTTAATTCCATGGAGAAACTCTGGTGGTAGAAGCCCTAAGACTCACATTAATTGAAGTCTGTCTTTCATGTCCCATGATAGGAAAAACAAACTCAGATGCCACAGTTCCTTAGAGCCTGGGTTTCAACAGGGAGCAAACAAGAAGGATGGTAAATCAGACCTTGAGACAGGATACTGAAAAACTGGCAGTGCCCATGGACATTTTCAGGAATCTTACCAGGTCAGAGTATCACATTGGTCTGGGCCAGTTTGGGGCAATGATGTTCACTAGAACACTCCACATCTCGAACATGCAGAGCAGACAGAAAAGGAATGTTTCTGGAGAGGAAATGCAAAGATTAGGGTTTACTGATCCTGCGGAGCAACCAAAGAATCTACTGCTTCCGTTACAAGATCCCGGTGTCTGGATACAAAACTGTCTAGTTTGATGGTGGAGCTGGAGGCCAAGAGGTTCACATCTGGTATTCCTCACATGTGACATAGGTCTTGGAACATCACCGGTTGTTAGTCGAACCCCACCCCATCTTATTTAATGACAGCCGAGGAAATCTGCCTGCCAATAGCGCATGCCTGGAATGCACACAGCTGACAAGCCAGATATGCTGCCTGGCATCTGTCGTGAGTGGAATTGGGCAAAGGGAACTGCTACGAACTGGGGAAATAGCACCTTGGTCCAGAAGACCCAAGACCCCTTGATGCTGTTTTTTTCATCTGTGTGGTGAAATAGAAAGGTTGGAAATGAGAAACTGAGGGGGCAAGGAGCCAGTTTGTAGTCTACCATCTTCAGCAAGACCATGAAAAGTCGCTGGCGGAAACTGGAGAATGTGTGCTCGAGGAGGGATACAGGGGAAAGACCAGTGCATGTGTGAACCTCACTGGGGAAAGAACAAGATGTAAGATGGACATGTGGTGTGACTGTGGAAGGATCAGTAAGAGCCAGAATTCCTCAGTGGCCAAACAAAACTTTGCCATAAGCATTACTTTAATGGCAAAGTTAACCACTTACCGATTGCCCTATAGCAGATATATACTGCTAAAGAGCATCCACTGTGCGCAGAATCGTGTGTGTGTTGTGTATATAATTCCTGGGTAGCAGGCGCTACTGATTATACACAGCGGGAGCCTATGAGCTGGTACCGCACACTCGAGGTCCATCAGCACCCGCCGTTCATTCAGTACAGAGGCAGAACGTCAGTCTGCCTATGTACACAAGGCAGACTGCCATTCTTTTAGTAGGGAAGGCATGGATCCTGTGTTCCTGCAAAGCAGGGACAAGGATCCATGCCTTTTCCTAGTAGAAGCACCTCCTACACTGTACAAAAACACTATTTAGGAACACAGTTAGCCCCTTCCCAGCCAGTGTCATTGTTTTTAGCACTGATCACTGCATTAGTGTCACTGGTTCCAAAAAAAAAAAAAAAGTGTCAAGTGTCCGATTTGTCCGCCGCATTATCACAGTCCCACCATTAGTCGCTGCCATTACCAGTGAATAAAAAAAAATCCATAAACATATCTCAGTTTGTAGACGCAATAACTTTTGCACAAACCAATTAATATATGTATTTTGGGATTTTTTTTACCAAAAATATGTAGCAGAATACATATTGTCCTAAATTGATAAAGAAATCAGAGTTAAAAAAAAAATTATTGGATAGGTTTACTGTATTTGCTGGCGTATAAGACTACCTTTTACACATAAAAAAAATGGTCAAAAAGCAGGGGTCGTCTTATACGCCGGGTCAGCTGCTCGGATGCCTGCTGGATGTGCGGTAATACTGTATGAAGCTTCGGCTACATACAGTATATACCGCTTAGCCAAACCCGGTGAGCGATGTATTCAAATGAATACAGAGCCTGCTCGGATTGGAGTAACAACCTCTGCCAATCCGAGCAGCTACATACAGTAGCCTGCTCGGATTGGCTTTGAGAGTCAGAGAGGCGTGGGCTGATGATGTTACAGCCTTTGCCAATCCAAGCAGGCTTTGTATTCATTAATAGAATATATCGCTCGCCGTCATTGGCTCCAGCTACAGCAAGAAAGAAGAAGAATATGGCTCCAGATGGAAGAAATATGAAGCGTCGAAAGCCTCGGAAGGGGGGGGGGGGTTGTCTTATACGGTGAGTACAGGCAAAAAAAATTAAACTGTAAAATTAGGGGGTCATCTTATACGCCCGGTCGCCTTATAAAGACCGGCAAATACGGTAGCAGAAAGTAAACATTTTATTTTTTTCCCCAAAATTTTCTTTTATTTTTAGCGCAAAAAATAAAAAAAAATGCAGAGGTGATCAAATACCACCAAAATAAAGCTGTGTGTGTGTGTGTGTGTGTGTGTGTGTGTGTGTGTGTGTGTGTGTGTGTGTGTGTGTGTGTGTGTGTGTGTGTGTTTGGGTACAGTGACGTAAAACGCAATTGTCAGTTAAAATAACGTAATGCCGTATTGCAAAAATGGCCTGGTCATGAAGGGGGGGGGGGTAAATCTTCTGGAGCTGAAGTAGTTAAAGTGTGCTGTGAAAACAAAGCTCAAACTTAGACATTAAATTATTAACGACAGTCATTGTTTGCAGATAAAATATTTCAGGTTATCACGCACATACCTGAGCTGGAGGGGACTGCAGGGGATTGTTGTCCAAGATAATGGTCTGGAGGTGACGCAGATTTCGGTAACATACTGGAATACTTGTGACTTTGTTGCATGAAAAATCTAACCGAACTAGTGGCAAGTCTGCAAGTTCTGGCAGGAAAAAAATAATAAAAAATAATTTACTGCTATAATATGTCAGGACTTTTCTGTGAATTTCAGGGTGTTCTACATGTTTTTCAACAGTTGTAGCTCTTATGCCGTGTACACACGATCGAGTTTCACGGCGGTGAAACCAGACGGGAAAAACGAGGACCGGCTTGGTCCCCTACACACGGCCGTTTTTCACGACATGTTTTCTCTTGGTCGAGAAAACCGGCCGTGTGTAGGCTCCCTAGCAGTGTTTCCCTATGGAAAAACTGCGAGGAAAAAAATTCCGTGATTCGCGACGAGAAAAATTAGAGCATGTTCTAATTTTTCTCGCCGTTTTTTCTCGTCGGGAAAAATGCTGGAGAGCCTACACATGGCCGTTTTTCTCGTCCAAGAGAAAAAATAAAAAATTTCCAGACGAGGAAAGTGATCGTGTGTACGCGGCATTAGTTCTGTGGCTACAACTGTCCTTGCAGCAGTCAGGTACACACAAATCTCTCAGGAGTTAAGTTTGCAAGACCCTATGTCTTACCAGCCAGAAGATAATGTTTATATTGCAGAAAAATAAAACGTTTACTCACAACCGCAACACACATATGCATTCTCTAAAATTAAATCAGTATTAAACCCAAAAACAAAGATTTTATATCTTGCAGCTTAACAATTCTAAGATGTGGTGGCTGCATTATTTTTAATATTTTTTTCCCCTCCATTTTAATATGGTGATCTGGCCAGTAAGTGTGTTATTTTTCAACTTCCTTCAACAGAACCAAGCTCTCCAGCAAAAGTGTCAGCTAAAGGGTTGAAACAAACCATTTACTACCGACAGTGCACACAATGGTCAGGTTTTATTAATTTATGAAAAATATTTATCCCCAAAGGAAGAAAAACCTGCTGCTGTAACTGCCTAAAAAGTATTAGTGGTAGTTTGGGCCCAAAAGTGGAACTTTAGTCAAAAAATTAAAGTGATTGTAAAGTCTAATTTTATTTTTTATGAAAATAACAAACATGCTCTGTGCAGTGGCTTTTGCACTGGATCCTCTTTTCGGATCCCTGGCTGCAGCTCCTGCCCTCCCCTTTTCTTTTGAGTGCCCCCACAGCAAGCAGCTTGCTATGGGGGCACCGTAGCCGAGCTGCAGTTCCGTGTATACATTCAGGCACAGGTTTTTTTTAACCCCTTGGTGCCTACTCCCATCGGCCTTTTAACCACTTAAGCCCCGGACCATTACGCAGTTTAAAGAGCAGAGGTGTTTTTACAATTTGGCACTGCACTGCTTTAACTGGAAATTGTGCGGACATGCAATGTTGTACCCAAACGAAATTTGCGTCCTTTTCTTCCCACAAATAGAGCTTTCTTTTAAATGGTATTTGATTGCCTCTGCGCTTTTTTTTTCCCCCGATATGAAACGGAAAAAGACCGGAAATTTTGAAAAAAAATAAATGTTATTTTCTACTTGTTATAAGAAAAATCGAATAAACTCAATTCTAGTCATACATTTAGGCCAAAATGTATTCAGCCACGTCTTCAGTAAAAAAAAATTCAATAAGCGTATATTTATTGGTTTGCGCAAAAGTTATAGCGTCTACAAACTAGGGTACATTTTCTGGAATTTACACAGCTTTTAATTTATGACTACCTATCTCATTTCTTGAGGTGCTAAAATGGCAGGGCAGTACAAAACCCCTCCAAATGACCCCATTCTGGAAAGTAGACACCCCAAGGAAATTGCTGAGAGGCATGTTGAGCCCGTTGAATATTTTTTTTTTGTCCCAAGTGATTGAATAATGACAAAAAAATAAAAAAATTACAAAAAGTTGTCACTAAATGATATATTGCTCACACATGCCATGGTTATATGTGGAACTGCACCCCAAAATAAATTTTGCTGTTTCTCCCGAGTATGAGGATACCACATGTGTGGGACTTTTTAGGAGCCTAGCCGCATACGGGACCCCGAAAACCAAGCACCGCCTTCAGGATTTCTAAGGGTGCAAATTTTTGATTTGATCAATGCAGCCTCACCAGTGCCCATAAGATGCAGCCTCACCAGTGCCCGCCATGCAGCCTGCAAGTTCCCTCCCTCCTCGCGGCGATCTTCGTGTGTCACGGAGCTCAACTACACAGGCCGCGGTAACAATGTCCCGCCTCCTGTGACACGTCACACTGATGCAATGTCCCACCATTGGATCAGTGTGCCGTCTGTCACAGGAGGTGGGACATTTATACTACGGCCTGTGTAGTTAAGCTCCGTGACACACGGAGATCGCCGCGAGGAGAGGACTGCGAGAAACCATTTTTCCACGGCGGGGCTGTGCTTTGGCTGAATCGCACATCACTGTCCCGTACCACAGAAAGACACCCCCGTAATGGGCGGTGCCCCACACAGGCCCCGCCCCATGTTCGGCTCAATTATCGGCAAGAATTCCTTTTCGGCAAATTGCCGAAAAGGCCATTTTCGGCCGATATGTTTTGGCGGCCGAAATTTTGGTTCATCACTAAAAGAAAGTACTATTTATTCCCAAAAACAATATCCAGATTGGCTAGGTTTATTGTCTTACTACTGCTGCATTGTTTTGCAATCTAAAAAAACCTGAAAAAAGCCCAGTGACTCAAAAGGGGTTTATACAAGTTGCCGCCTGAGCCATTTTTCTATTTTTTTGCATACAAAAATTCATATTGCGCCTGAAGATTACTTAAAACCTCCGAACATTTTTTGAAAGCAGGGGACCTGGAGAATAAAATTAGTGGTAGTTAAAAAATTTTTTTTTTAGTCACACATTAACAATTCATCAAGCACAAATTTTTAGGAAAATAATTTTTGTGCCCAAACAGAATATATTGATCTTATTGATAAATTACAAAAGAGGAGGTTGCGTAGAGTGAATAGATACTCAACATGTCAGGCTTGGGCATGTGGGGGTGGAGCAGCTTCAAATTTCTTGTTGGGGTGTGGGGGGGGGGGGGGGGTTAAATTCAAGGGTGTAACTATTTGACACTTTTTAGCAAGCAATGCAGCGTGATCAAGACACAGAGAGAAGAGCCCTGTATCCTATACTTTAATAAGAAATTTACAGGCAAGTCAAAACACCCATGGTCTTGTATTCATTGACGTTCTCAAGCAATGACCTTAGGAGGTGGGAAAACAATATAGCAAAGAGAAAACTGGTTCACAAGAAAACAAGGGTTAAAGAATCGGAACAAAAACCATTTAGAGAACATCTTGAAGCACCTTGCTTGCACAAGCCAAGACCTGAACATCCACCTGGTAAAACTTGGAGAATGTGTGAACAAAGGACCAGGTGGCTGCCTTGCAAATGTGGGAAGCAGAGGACTGATGCAGGAAACCCCCAAAAATACCAGCAGTCTGGGTGGAATGGGCTCTGACAGTGATAGAAGGAACCCTTTCCTTGAAGGCAAAAGCCACAGAAACAAGTTGCCTAACCCACTAAAGAATGGTGAAGCAGGATGCCCTATAGGAAGGTCCATAGGCATGACAAAGAGGGACTTAGTCTTGCAAATATAGGATATAGATTTCAGGTAGACCCCGACAGCCCAGACCACATCCAGGCAATGTAGGCCAAATTCCTTGCAATGTTTTAGGGCTGGACAAAAGTAAAGGAAGAACCTTGGATATGAAGAAAGGTTTTGGTTTCAAAACCACTTTGTCCTTATGCAAAACAAGAAAAGGTTATTTCCAAAAAAGAGCTGAAAATTTCAGAAACACACCTAACAGATGTTATAGCTATGGCTATGTAATGGCTATGAGAAAAGAGACCTCACTTGTACGGTTGCCAAACGGAAAATCTCTAATCGATTCAAAGGGAGATCTCTAAATTTACAGAGAAAACTAGGTTTGGATCCCAAGTTAACACAGGAGGTCCAATTGAAAGATTTACATGAGCAGCTCCCTGAAGAAAAGTCTCAACAAGGGATTGTGAGGCAAGAGGCTTTTGGAGAAAGATGGATAAAGCAGAACCATGTCCCTTGAGGGGACTTAAGGCCAGATACTGATCAAGACCAGGACCGAAGAAAGGCCAAAATATGGAGTACCCTGGGACGCCTGTCCTTACACCAAGCAAAGTGAGCCTTCCATGTGCAAGGGTAAATCTTACAAGAGTTTGATTTTCTTGATCCGAGTACCCCAATCCTCCAACTAATTGTTTTAATAGCCATGAGACTGAGGCAAGATGGAATAGGGGCCAGTAGGTCTGTTCTGTTTGGAATAAGTCAAGGTTCACTCCAGAAGTCCGAGTATGTGCACGTACCACATCCTTCTGGGTGAATTTAGTTCTAAGAGAATCTACTTCCCATTTTCCTCCTCAATTCTGCATAGCAGCCGAGGAGGAACTTCAAGGGAAGGCATACACCAGATTGAACTGAGAAAAAGGAATCCCCAAAGCCCCTACAAAGGCTACATGATCCCTGGTTGTTGCCATGAATTTGTTCAGTTTGTTGGAGGTAAGGTTGTATATATCTGGTTCTTCCCCCACCTTTGCCAGAGATATTGAAAGATCTCTCCAGGGGTCTAGGTGCTGACAGCTTAGGAAGGCCATCTGCCAATAGTCCACTCTAGGGATGTGGATGACCGAGAACTAGAATGTGATATGTATTCATGTTATTTATATTCGGTAGCGCAGGAACAATTTTTCTTTAAAAAAAAAAGGAAACTTTCCTTTATCAACTTTAGGTCCTTTTTTCATTTATATAAGAACGAAACCCAGTGGCTATTAAATTATTACCAAAAGAAAGCTGTATTACTTAAAATTCAAATGGGTACATTGTTGCAAGACCAAGTAAGGGCTCATGCACTCACAAAACATTTTTAACACTGCTTTTAGGGTCGTCTAGCATTTATTTTTCTGCCTAGAATGCCCCTACGTGTTAGCCTATGTGCCCATGCACGTAGAGGAGTTTAGAGGCAGGGGCATTTAAAGGAAGAAGAAAAAAAAAAAACACAGCCCAAATGCTTGACATGCCTAAACAAGTTTACATGTGTCAAGCTTTTTTCTGCAAAAACGCAGTTGACAAGAGGTATGGCATTTAGGAGAAGTTAGCCAATGCCCTGTGGGCAGAGGACCTGGATTGTCAAACTATCACAGCACTGAAAACTAAAAAAAAACGGCCTAGAAGAATTTGTTCCGCGGCTAAGGTGTATTTTTGATGCAAATCTAATGCGAATTTGCTCGGCTTAGGGCTGGATTTTTGTCACAGCTGTGTCTTCAGTGCTGGCCAATACATAAAAGGGATAAAGGGTGTCAACTCATGCAGTAGGAGAGCAATCAGTGACAAAACCCTGAACAGAATCTTGAACACATGTGCGATTCAGAATGGTTCCCATAGAACTCAATAAGCCTGGAGTTCACACCTGAACCACACCGCAGTGCTCAGAAAAGGCAAAGGACTCTTTAAATTTGCTCTGCGGATGCACTGCATATATACAGCTTCAAATGGAAATCAATGTTATTTTACAGGTCATGAGAATCAGATTAGGTTCAAAAACGCATCCAATTCACATAGATGTAAACTGAGCCTTAATGTGTAGCAGGAAGTTCTACCCGATAGGATAAACTTACATTGGTACATTTGCAATATTTTTTTACGTTGGACTTCACACTAATGAATTAGTTGGCCAATTTGCTTGGTCATAGATTAATTCTGAATATGTAAAAGTTAGCCACACATTGTTGTTGCATCACTGCTTTTAGGCCTCATGCCCACGGACGTTTTTACAGACGCGTTTTTGAGCGTTTTTTACAGCTTAAAAACGCCTGTCCATGTTAGTCTATAGCTTCATGCCCACCTAGACGTTTGAGCTGCAAATAGCATAGACGTTTTTAAGCTGTAAAAAAAACCCAGGACCAGTGCGTTCCTCAGCGTCGGAGTTAGGCATAAAAAAAGCGAAGCTTCAAAAAACGCGCAAAAATGCGCACTAACGCGCGATCGCGTTTTTTAGCTCCGACTTTTTTATTTTCCCCGCGCAAGAAAAAAATTTACAACAACATGGACAGCCGTTTTTAAGCTGTAAAAAACGCAGCTGTACAAACGTCCGTGGGCATGAAGCCTTATAGATTCAGTCAGATATTTGGTAAATTGAAAGTAAAAATGCTTCCAAAAATGACAAACACGTGTTCGCTGATTTTATTTTTATTAATGTATTCAAATCGTAAACACAACCATTTTCAATAAGGCCCCATTCACATGGGGCCAGTTTGCATTAGATGTGGGAGACCAGTTACTGGCAATTAGCTGTGGGCGGAAGCCCCACTAAAAACTGGAGGCTGACAGCTCCTGGAGCTATTTCGCAGCCGCTTGTATGTAATTTCTATTGTAATGTCTGGATGCATACAGCAATCCTAACATTCTATTGTATCTACAGCACAAAGCACTCGGCAAAGTGGTAACATGGGTGAGCACATTAAAAAGGGCATTAAGATGTGTCACTGCAATCAAGGAAACTTCTCAAGCTAGATGAATCAAAAGGCATCTCTAGCAACTTATGGAACATTACATGTGAAACCATGTACAACTATGAACAGAACATGTAGTCATGGACTTTGTGTGGACATATAGAAGAGAAACTGAGTACCACAACAACTTTATTATGTACCATTAAGTATCTATTACTTGATTACAGTACACACGTGGACACAATGCAGTTCAAGAATCCTCCTTTAGGAGCACATGTGACAGAATCCGTACACTGGAACCCACTCCTAATCTTTAATAATAGTAATATCAGCCAGTAGGGTAGACTAGAATTCATAGTGTGTGTGTGTAGCCCATAGAGGTGCAGATGAGTAAACCAAGGTGAAGCCACTGCCTCTCAGATGCAAACAGCCAATGGTCCTGTACACATAATTGTAAAATAAAAGGATCAACTTCCCAATGAGGAACCATCCAGACCCAATTTGTGTAAGTCACCATAAAGACAGCATGGTAGTCAAAGTAGTCAAGGCACACATACAGTGGGTACGGAAAGTATTCAGACCTCCTTAAATTTTTCACTCCGTTATATTGCCGCCATTTACCAAAAACATTTAAGTTCATTTTTTTCCTCATTAATGTACACACAGCACCCCATATTGACAGAAAAACACAGAATTGTTGACATTTTTGCAGATTTATTAAAAAATAAAAACTGAAATATCACATGGTCCTAAGTATTCGGACCCTTTGCTCAGTATTTAGAAGAAGCACCGTTTTAATCTAATACAGCCATGAGTCTTTTTGGGAAAGATGCAACAAGTTTTTCACACCTGGATTTGGGGATCTTCTGCCATTCCTCCTTGCAGATCCTCTCCAGTTCTGTCAGGTTGGATGGTAAACGTTGGACAGCCATTTTTAGGTCTCTCCAGAGATGCTCAATTGGGTTTAAGTCAGGGCTTTGGCTGGGCCATTCAAGAACAGTCACGGAGTTGTTGTGAAGCCACTCCTTCGTTATTTTAGCTGTGTGCTTAAGGTCATTGTCTTGTTGGAAGGTAAACCTTCGGCCCAGTCTGAGGTCCTGAGCACTCTGGAGAAGGTTTTCTTTCAGGATATCCCTGTACTTGGCCGCATTCATCTTTCCCTCGATTGCAACCAGTCATCCTGTCCCTGCAGCTGAAAAACACCCCCACAGCATGATGCTGCGGCCACCATGTTTCACTGTTGGGACTGTATTGGACAGGAGATGAGCAGTGCCTGGTTTTCTCCACACATACCGCTTAGAATTAAGGCCAAAAAGTTCTATCAGTTCAGTTCAGGTGTTTTTTTTTAGCAAACTCCATGCAGGCTTTCATGTGTCTTGCACTGAGGAGAGGCTTCCATCGGGCCACTCTGCCATAAAGCCCCGACTGGTGGAGGGCTGCAGTGATGGCTGACTTTCTACAACTTTCTCCCATCTCCAGACTGCATCTCTGGAGCTCAGCCACAGTGATCTTTGGGTTCTTCTTTACCTCCCTCACCAAGGCTCTTCTCCCCCGATAGCGCAGTTTGGGAGGACAGCCAGCTCTAGGAAGGGTTCTGGTCATCCCAAACGTCTTCAATTTAAGGATTATGGAGGCCACTGTGCTCTTAGGAACCTTAAGTGCAGCAGAAATTTTTTTGTAACCTTGGCCAGATCTGTGCCTTGCCACAATTCTGTCTCTGAGCTCTTCAGGCAGTTCCTTTGACCTCATGATTCTCATTTGCTCTGACATGCACTGTGAGCTGTAAGGTCTTATATAGACAGGTGTGGCTTTCCTAATCAAGTCCAATCAGTATGATCAAACACAGCTGGACTCAAATGAAGGTGTAGAACCATCTCAAGGATGATCAGAAGAAATGGACAGCACATGAGTTAAATATAAATAAGTGATGGTGACTGCGCTGTGATTAAACTATAGTGGAAAGGTGAGGGAAGGGGCTAGAGCCAATCTAATAGAGGACCAGAATATGAGTGACGTGAGAACATCAAATGAGTGACACAAATGCAAAAAAAGTTGATACATATAAATGTCACATAAGTAAAAATATAAGTAAAAATAGTGCAAAAAAAGTGCAAAAAGCGTGTTACAAGAAAAAAAAACGCAGCACAGCAATGTGTGAACTGTTCACACATTGCTGTGCTGCGTTTTTTTTCTTAACACACATTTTTTTGTACTATTTTTACTTATTCAGGACATTAAATATCTGTATTTTTTTGCAAGTGTTCACGGTCACTATATGTGACATTTATATGTATCAACTTTTTTGGCAAAAGTGAGTGTGAGAACATCTACTGCAGCCACTCCATTTCTGTGATTCTCAGAGCTACACCATTATTCCTTGTTTGTGTTTCTTTCCCATGCATCTTCACCTGGGAGGCATCTTGCAATCACTTCTATTGGAGGGGTACTATCACTGAAGGTTGCAGTCCGAGAGACGAGTTCAGTGCTCGTGGATTGATGTGCATGCTCGCTTATTTAAAAGTGAGTTTGAGAAATCTATTTTCAGTCAATCAACCTGGTACCACAGAGTTATGCTATATACATTTTTTATTTTCCTCTTCCGTTTACATACCTTTATAGATTTTTGCTGAGAGAACTATCCATTGCTGCCTACAACAGGAGTGCACGTCATGCTGTTTATTGCAGCCAGGAGGTAAGCTGCTTGAAAACACAGTGGTGGATCTGCACTGAAGAGTTTTTTGGTAAAACACCCTAGCAACTAATGGTGACGGGATTCACTACAGTACTGAACTTTCATCCTTTAGAGTTTATTGGGTACATTTTGGACTTATTTTTTGCAGTTCACACATTGCTGTGCTGCGTTTTTTTCTTGAAACACACTTTTTTTGCACTATTTTTACTTATTCAGGACAATATATATCTGAATTTTTTTGCAAGTGTTCACGGTCACTATATGTGACATTTATATGTATCAACTTTTTTTGCATTTGTGTCACTCATTTGATGTTATCACGTCACTCATATTCTGGTCCTCCTTTATTAGATTGGCTATAGCCCCTTTCCTCACCTTTCCACTATAGTTTAATCACAGCGCAGTCACCATCACTTATTTATATTTTTAATTTGTCTATTCTGGATTGGACCCCATGGTGTTTGCTGCAGTGTCCCTCCCACCGTTTGGCCCCATCTGCCCAGTCTGGCTAGCGCGGGTGTTCCTTATATTTTGACCTGAGTTAAATATGAGTGTCACAGCAAAGGGTCTAAATACTTAGGACCATGTGATATTTCAGTTTTTATTTTTTAATAAATCTGCAAAAATGTCAACAATTCTGTGTTTTTCTGTCAATATGGGGTGCTGTGTGTACATTAATGAGGGAAAAAAAAAATTTACTTAACCAGTTCAGATCCGCACTATAGCCGAAAGACTGCTGCAGCGCGGACCTGAACTGCCCGGTGGACGTCCCCAGGACGTCCTCTTGTTTACTTCCGCAATGCGCGCCAGCGCGCATCGCGGAAGAGCTGTGCCCACTGTGTCACGCGGGTGCAGATGCGCTTGCCTGGCGGCCGCGATGTCCGCCAGGTACCCGTGATAGTCTGTCACAGAGCCAGGGACGTGGATCTCTGTGTAAAAACAGAGATCCACGTCCTGCTAGGGAGAGGAGACTGATGGTGTGTCCCTTGTACATAGGGACAACCATCGGTCACCTCCCCCAGTCAGTCCCCTCCCCCCACAGTAAGAATCACTCATGAGGGAACATATTTAACCCCTTCCCGCCCCCTAGTGGTTAACCCCTTCACTGCCAGTCACATTTATACAGTAATCAGTGCATTTTTATAGCACTGTTCGCTGTATAAATGTGAATGGTCCCAAAATAGTGTCAAAAGTGTCCGATGTGTCCGCCGCAATATCGCAGTCCTGACAAATTGCAGATCACCGATATTACTAGTGGAAAATAATAAAAATGTCATAAATCTATCCCCTATTTTGTAGGCGCTATAACTTTTGCGCAAACCAAATGCTTATTGCGATTTTTTTTTTTACCAAAAATATGTAGAAGAATACGTATCGAACTAAACTAAAAAGGAAAAAAAGAAAAAAAAAAAAAAAGGAAAAAAAAAATTGGGATATTTATTAAAGCAAAAAGTAAAAAAGTGTTTTTTTTTTCAAAATTGACGCCTTTTTTTTTGTTTATAGTGCAAAAAATAAAAACCACAGAGGTGATCAGATACCACCAAAAGAAAGCTCTATTTGTGGGAAAAAAATTATAAAAATGTCATTTTTGTGCAGTGTTGTATGACCGCGCAATTGTCATTCAAAGTGCGTCAGCGCTGAAAGCCGAAAATTGGTCTGGGCAGGAGGGGGGTTTAAGTGCCCAGTAAGGAAGTGGTTAAATGATTTTTGCAAATGGCTGCAATATAACAAAGTGAAAAATTTAAGGGGGTCTGAATACTTTCCGTACCCACTGTATTCCAAAGAGGGGGCTCTTGGTAATACACTCAGTTCACATGAATCCTTGTGAACCCCTATGTGTAAAGTAAATTTTAATGTTGTGCAATACATTTTTACTGGTACATAATAAAGTTGTTTTTAATCTACTCAGTTTCTGTTCTATATGTCCATAACTACATATTCTGTTCATAGTTGTACACGATTTGCTAAAATGTGGACATATAGCACACAGTCTGGGTTTCTCTCACTCTCGCTTTAGATGCATGTGAAACTATTATGCTAGATAAACCTAGAAATGTAGCGCTCCATCTCATTTTTAACCAGTTCCCATCCGCGCTATAGCCGAATGACGGCTACAGAAGGGCGTCAATAGATCTCCTACCCTTTCCTTCGCTCCCAGCATCAGGGAAAATCTGTGCTGGCTGTGTCCCTTGGACACAGCCAATCACAGATCGTGGTAAATGGCCAATCACAGCGGCCATTTACCACGAGATCAGCATGGCCAATGAGAGATCGCAAATGTAAACATATGAGATCATCTCTCATTGATGGCTCTCCCTCCTCACACAGAGACCACGTGTGAGGAGAGAGGATCTGTGCTAAATCGTGAGTGATTGTACAATTACACAAACACATACAGTACCAATCAGGGTCAGTGCCCAAACCGTGCCCAATCAGGGTCAGTGCCCAAACCGTGCCCAATCAGGGTCAGTGCCCAAACCGTGCCCAATCAGGGTCAGTGCCCAAACCGTGCCCAATCAGGGTCAGTGCCCAAACCGTGCCCAATCAGGGTCAGTGCCCAAACCGTGCCCAATCAGGGTCAGTGCCCAAACCGTGCCCAATCAGGGTCAGTGCCCAAACCGTGCCCAATCAGGGTCAGTGCCCAAACCGTGCCCAATCAGGGTCAGTGCCCAAACCGTGCCCAATCAGGGTCAGTGCCCAAACCGTGCCCAATCAGGGTCAGTGCCCAAACCGTGCCCAATCAGGGTCAGTGCCCAAACCGTGCCCAATCAGGGTCAGTGCCCAAACCGTGCCCAATCAGGGTCAGTGCCCAAACCGTGCCCAATCAGGGTCAGTGCCCAAACCGTGCCCAATCAGGGTCAGTGCCACAGTGCCCATCTGTGCCATCAGGCCACCTCATCTGTGCAGGCTTAGCACACATCTGTGCGACCTCATCAGTGCAGACTTATTAGCACACATCTGTGCAGGTTCATCAGTGCCACCTCATCAGTGCAGGCTTAGAACACACCTGTGCAGTCTCATCACCACCGACCAAAAGATCCTTTTCCGCAGAGGAGGCATACCTAATACTTTCCGCAGCCGACGAGAGCAACGGGAAGCTCTCTTCAGATTCCCTTTCAAATTCGGATTCTGAGTCTGACGTAAATTACGAGCCAGTCCTAACTAGTGGAACACTGACAGACTCATAGGAGGAAGATATTCTGCCTGCCAAACGAAGGCGTTCTGGTGAGGAGGCAGTGCCATCCACCAGCACCACAGTGCCTGGGCAAGAAAGGCCAAGTACCAGTGGGGTATCATCTCAGCCCCCCTGTGCCCTTCAGAACCCCTTGTGGCTTCCTCCCAATTTAGGAGAAGCTATAGGAGTCCAGGTGGAATTTTTCCCCAATTCATTTCTTGGATTTCATTTTTACACAGGACATGCTAGCATCAATTGTGGCCCAGTCCCAGTGCAACCTGTATGCACAAAATTTTTTACTAATCTCTTATTATGCCCATCCATACAAGTGGAGAGACCAAACAGTGAAGTAGTTGAAGGTGTTTTTGGGCCTCACATTCTGTATGGGACACACGGAAAAAAAAAAAAAAAAAAAGAATTGCGTTCCCATTGGTCTACCCACCCCACCCACATGCTGATCTTCTCTGCGGTAATGCCCAGAACCAGAAATCTCTTGATAATGAGGTTCCTACATTTCAAATGAGAATACCCAGTGCCCTCCCTGAATTTACACAAATTATGGCAGGCTTTACTAAATTCGGTCACTACTAAATTATTTTTCAGAAATATTCCCCCAGTTGTTTACCCCGGACCAACACATGTGTGTGGATGAGTCCCTTGTCAAATTTAGCAGCAGGCTTAGACTCAAGCAATTTATCCCCAGCAAAAAGGGAGTGAAGGTGTACAAATTATGTGACCGAGCCACAGGGTATACATACACCTTCCTAGTGTACGAAGGTTCGGACACCCAGCTGCATCTCCCCCAATTGCCCAGACTACTTAGGATCAAGCGGGACCTCATATACCCCCTACTGGAGAAAGGCTACCATTTGTATGTAGACAACTTCTACACGAGTCTGCCCCTGTTCCACAACCTTCACCGGAAGAACACGCCAGCATGTGGCACTGTAAGAAAGAACGAGAAGGGCTTTATTCAAAGGCTTATATAAGGTTGAGAAGGAGAGACCGCGAGTCTGCAAAACAAGGAGAGATTTTGGCAGTGAAGTGGAGGGACAGAAGTGATGTCTACATATCCACAATAATACCTTCGTGGAAATCCCCAGAAGGATTGGCCCCATCCAAAAGCCAACATGCGTCCATAAATACAATTTGTTCATGGGGGGAGTCGACTTCAACGACCAAATGCTCGAACCCTACCTTGCCACAAGACGGACAAACCATTGGTATAAAAAAAGTAGCAATTTTTTTTTTTCATTTGGCCATATACAACACATATACATCATACCGCAACCAGTGCTATCCTCCTGTGGACAACTTCACTACTAAAACCACAGGTACCCTTGCTCAGCATAATGTATTTTGTGGTGTAATTCTTGGTATGTGCATGCTGTGTCCCTGGAACACCTGATGGTGTTCCTTGCATGTTGGGCCTCTGTATGTGGCCAGGCTATGTAAAAGTCTCACACGCGTGGTATCGTTATACTAAGGAGGAGCAGCAGAATATATTTTGGGGTGTCATTTTTGCTTTGTAAATGCTATGTGTTCGAAATATCTTATAAACGCATAACTGTGTATAAAAAAAAAAAAAGCAGCGTTTATTAATTTTTCCACATTTTCCAAAATCTTCTGGAAAATAAATTTTTGTCATTTCCGCTTCATGCAAGTCCTAGCAGACGAGAAATACCACTATGTGACTAGCCGGTGAGATTAGACGGTTTTGTATTATGTAGATCTCTCTATGTCTTGCACATTTTATTTGTCTTGTTTTTGTCCTATGTTATTATTTTTTTCAATACAAACAAATTAAACAAAAAAAAAAAAAAAATCGTAACCACAACAGAAACTACCCAAATGACCCTGATCAAAAGTTTACATACCCTGGTGATTTTGGCCTGATCACATGCATACAAGTTGACACAAAGGGGTTTGAATGGCTATTAAAAAGGTAACCATCCTCACCTGTGATCTGTTTGCTTGTAATTGGTGTGTGTATATAAAAGGTCAATGAGTTCTGGCCTCCTGACAGACCCAGTCATCTTTCATCCAGTGCTGCACTGACGTTTCTGGATTCTGAGTCATGGGGAAAGCAAAAGAATTGTCAAAGGATCTGCGGGAAAAGGTAATTGAACTGTATAAAACAGGAAAGGGATATAAAAAGATATCCTAGGAATTGAGAATGCCAATCAGCAGTGTTCAAACTCTAATCAAGAAGAGGAAAATGAGGGGTTCTGTTGAAACCAAACCACTTAAAGTGGTTGTAAACCCACTTATGCAACCTGCACCTACAGGTAAGCCTAGATTAAGGCTTACCTGTAGGTGCAAGAAATATCTCCTAAACCTACACGGTTTAGGAGATATTTGCAAAAAGACATGCACCAATGTCTACGGCGCATACGCGCCATAGACAACGGTGCATTTAGTCAGAATCCCCATTCACAAATTCGGATTTGACGGCTCGCGCATGTGCGGAGTGACGTCTTCGCCGCTCCAGCCAATCACAGTGCCAGAGCGGCGATACCCAGAAGTAACCTTAAGGGTATCTGTGGAGCGATGGCTGCGGCTGGAGGGGGAGACGAGGATGGCTTCGGGGGCCCCGATCTAAGGCAAGTGATGCATAATGTGCTAGTATGCTAGTCATACTAGCTCATTATGGCTTTGTCTTGCAGGTGTTTTTATTTTTTTTTTTAACGGGTTTACAACCACTTTAACTTCAGGTGAAATACAGGACTCTCTGAAAACATGTGGTGTGGCCGTTTCAAGATGCACAATGAGGAGGCACTTGAAGAAAGATGGGCTGCATGGTCAAGTCGCCAGAAGAAAGCCATTACCACACAAATGCCAGAGTATCCCGCTTACAATACGCCAAAGAACACAGAGACAAGCCTCAAACCTTCTGGCACAAAGTCATTTGGAGTGACGAGACCAAAATTTAGCTTTTTGGCCACAACCATAAACTACATTTGGAGAGGAGTCAACAAGGCCTATGATGAAAGGTTCAGAGGTGGATCGCTGATGTTTTGGGGTATGTGTGAGCTACAAAAGGCACAGGAAATTTGGTTAAAATTGATGGCAAGAATGCAGTATGTTATCAAAAAATACTGGAGGAACATTTGCATGGGACGCACGTGGACATTCCAACATGACAATGATCCAAAACACAAGGCCAAGTCCACCTGTCATTGGCTACAGCAGAATAAAGTGAAGGTTCTGGAGTGGCCATCTCAGTCTCCTGACCTCCATATCATTGAGCCACTCTGGGAAGATCTCAAACTTGCAGTTCATGCAAGAAAGCCCAAGAATTTACAGGAACTGGGAGGCTTTTTGCCAAGAGGAATGGGCAGCTTTACCATCTGAAAAGATAAAGAGCCTCATCCACAAGCTTGAAGTCTTTTGTAGTATCAGTCAGATCCTCTGAAAAATGGCCAAGAAATCATAAATTCTGACAGGGTATGTGAGCGTGTGTGAGCGCGTGTGCGTGAGCGTGCGTGTGTGCGTGTGCGCGTGTATGAGCGTGCGTGTGCGCGAGTATGAGCGTGCGCGAGTATGAGCGCGCGCGTGTATGAGCGTGCGCGTGTATGAGCGTGCGCGTGTATGAGCGTGCGCGTGTATGAGCGTGCGCGTGTATGAGCGTGCGCGTGTATGAGCGTGCGCGTGTATGAGCGTGCGTGTGTATGAGCGTGCGTGTGTATGAGCGTGCGCGTGTGCGCGTGTATGAGCGTGCGCGTGTGCGCGTGTATGAGCGTGCGTGTGCGCGTGTATGAGCGTGCGTGTGCGCGTGTATGAGCGTGCGTGTGCGCGTGTATGAGCGTGCGCGTGTGCGCGTGTATGAGCGTGCGCGTGTATGAGCGTGTATGAGCGTGCGCGTGTATGAGCGTGTATGAGCGTGCGCGTGTATGAGCGTGTATGAGCGTGCGCGTGTATGAGCGTGCGCGTGTATGAGCGTGCGTGTGTATGTGCGTGTGTATGAGCGTGCGTGTGCGCGTGTATGAGCGTGCGTGTGCGCGTGTATGAGTCCCCCACATTTCCTGGGCCATACTCAAATGAACAAATACTGTAGCTGCAACAGACACAGCGTAGCCAAGGAAAAAAACAACCTCAAAATGTTAGCATAAAGTGTAAACCAAACAGGTTTAATTGTGGACCAAAGATTTAAACTGTTCTCTCGCCCTCTTCTTTTATCAGGCATTCATAAAAAAAATGGCATTACTGTTGTGAGAGTTAAAAGGCCACACATGCAATGCTTTTCTGCATGGATCATCTCATACCAGCATAGTTTAGACATTGCTCAGAGGACATTCCTTTATAAGCAATTGTGCAATATTTTTTAAGTCAAAGGAACTCCATTATTACTCAGAATATTTCATAGCTGCAGAAGCAGAGTTTAAAAGCCCTAAAGTAGCAGTGGCAGCTACTAACGTTTTACATCCCCACAGGTTTCATTTATTAATGTTATTGCATTAATATCTCCTGGTAGAAGATAGTAAAATTCTGAAAAACCCTATAAATACAGAAACTAACTCCATAAAGGAGACAATCTCGGTCTACTTAAAGGAGAAGTCCAGCCTAAGCTTTTTAGGCTGGGCTTCTTCTATGGGTCACAGGAGTGCAATTCGTTTTGCACTCCGGTGACCAGTTTTCAGCAGAGAGTGGTCTTAAGTCACTGCCATCAGTCGAGGCAGCGCGTCATCCCGACTTCCAAGTCTGGATCCGCCAGCTGCCTTGACTGATGGCAGTGAGCGAGCCGCTGAGATGTCCACTACCTGACCCTGCACAGCTCAGCGTTCCAATGAGCATGGATAAGCATAGAGGAGAGACGCTGACTGACAGTCAGCAGCTCTCCTTTCAGGGATCTGTGAGAACCGAGCCCTCTGCGATGTTCAGTGGCTCGGTTATTAGTGCAGAGACGACAGGGACAGCTACAGCGTCTGATTCTTCATCCACCTAGGCAAGTATGAATCTTTAACCACTTAACGACCGCTCACTGTATATGTACGTCGGCAGAATGGCACCGACAGGCACAATCACGTACAGTGTACGTGATTGCCTTTGTACAGTTGGGGGGTCCAATCGGACCCCCCTCCTATACAGTGAGCAGTCGGTATTCGTTGGGGAGCGATCCGAGATGAGGGGACGGCCGTTCGATTCGGGCCACCCCCCCACGATCGCTCCCGGCGAATGAAAATGCTTCCTCTGTCCTGTAATGTAAACACAGGCAGAGGAAGCAGGAGGAAGTGATGTCATCTCTCATGCGGCGCTCACATATACCGAGCGCCGTACATTAGAAGACACACAGGTCAGTGCACAAAACACTACACTGACACCAGGACACATAGGCACACAAATCGCCCCCCCAGATCACCCCCCCATCCCCCAGTCACAGTGTCACTGATTGCAGTGACCATTTATTTACTGATCATTGCAATCGGTGACATTTGTGACTGTAAAAGTGTCACTAAAGTTAGTTTTAGGTCCAGTGTAGCCCCCTAACCCCCCCCTAATAAAGGTTTAACCCCATGATCACCCCCCAGATAACCCTTTTACCCCCTAGCACCGCCGTCGCTAAGCGATCATTTTTCTGATCGGTGTCTTAGCGTCTGTGATGCAGATCGGTAGCCAGTAATTTTTTTTAGGTTCGCCGCAGGTTTTTATAGCGTCAGGTACCCAAATATATTATCTAATAAAGGTTTTAACCCCCTAATTGCCCCTAGTTAACCCTTTCACCAGTGATCACCATATAAAAGTGTTACGGGTGACGCTGGTTAGTTTGCTTTTTATAGTGTCAGGGCACCCGCCATATATATAACCCAATAAAAGGTTTAACCCCCTGATCGCCCGGCGGGTGATATCAATTAGGTTTTAGCGTCAGAGAGGGTCTGCGTCACACCCCAGGCAGCGTCAGGTTAGTGCCAGTAATGCCAACACCCACGCGTGAAGCATACACCTCCCTTAGTGGTATAGTATCTGAACAGATCAATATCTGATCAGATCTATAATAGCGTCCCCAGCAGTTTAGGGTTCCCAAAAACGCACTGTTAGCGGGATCAGCCCAGATACCTGCTAGCACCTGCATTTTGCCCCTCCATCCAGCCCAGGCCACCCAAGTGCAGTATCGATCGATCACTGTCACTTACAAAACACAACGCACATAACTGCAGCGTTCGCAGAGACAGGCCTGATCCCTGCGACTCCAGTGCTGTAGGAGGTGATTTCACCACCACAGTTAAAAAAAAAAAAAAAAGCATATATGCTGAAGCATTGGGGCAGCAGGGGCGGAGGAGCGAAGGAGCGATTTTGCTCCTAATGCCGCCTACATACGGTCGAAATTCCGACGGAGGCATGCCCGTGGAAAAGTCCGACCATGTGTGTGCGGCATAACTTTTTTGCGGGAGGATGCCCCCATGCTTCGGCATATATAAATGGTGCATGTATGCCCATTATTAGAAGTGGGTGGATGAAGGGCGGTATTCTAATGGTGGGCATACCCACCGATCAATCTCTTTTTTCGTTCAGCCAACTGGCTGCATGAAAAAAAAAAAGATTACAATACATGTCCAACAAGGACCAGCAACGTACTGGTATGTTGCTGGACTTTGAATGTTTATACCAGAATGATGCCTGCGGGTTTAGGTATCATCTTGGTATCATTCTTTTCAGCCAGCGGCCGGCTTTCATGTAAAAGCAATCCTAGTGGCTAATTAGCCTCTGGACTGCTTTTACAAGCAGTGGGAGGGAATTTCCCCCCCCCCCACGGATATAAAAAGCGCCATTGGGAAATTGGGAAAGCATTTTATCACACCGATCTTGGTGTGGTCAGATGCTTTGAGGGCAGAGGAAAGATCTAGGGTCTAGAAGACCCCAGTTTTTTTTTTTTAAAAAAGAGTACCTGTCACTACCTATTGCTATCATAGGGGATATTTACATTCCCTGAGATAACAATCAAAATGATAAAAAAAAATAAAATAATATGGAAGGAACAATTTAAAAATAAAATAAAAAAGCAAAATTAATAATAATAAAAAAAAAAAAAAAGCACCCCTGTCCTGCCCTGCTCATGCCCAATGGCGAACGCAAGCGTCGGTTTGGCGTCATATGTAAACAGCAATTGCACCATGCATGTGAGGTAACACCGCGAAGGTCAGATCGAGGGCAGTAATTTTAGCAGTAGACCTCCTCTGTAAATCTAACGGGGTAACCTGTAAAGGCTTTTAAAAATGTATGTAGTTTGTCGCCAATGCGCGTTTGTGCGAAATTTTAAAGCATGTCGTGTTTGGTATCTATGTACTTGGCCTAAGATCATCTTTTTTATTTCATCAAACATTTGGGCAATATAGTGCGTTTTAGTGCATTAAAATTAAAAAAAGTGTATTTTTTCCCCAAAAAATGCGTTTGAAAAATCGCTGCGCAAATAATGTGTAGAAAAAAAAATGCAACACCCACCATTTTAATCTGTAGGGCCTTTGCTTTAAAAATATATATATATAAGGTTTAGGGGTTCAACATAATTTTCTTGCAAAAAAAAAAAAAAGTTTTCATGTAAACAAAAAGTGTCAAAAAGGGCTTTGTCTTCAAGTGGTTAGAAGAGTGGATGTAAGCTTCCTAATGTTGTGTATAAAATGCCAGAACAGTTCAAAACCCCCCCAAATGACCCCATTTTGGAAAGTAGACACCCCAAGCTATATACTGAGAGGCATGTCGAGTCCATGGAATATTTTATATGTTGACACAAGTTGCGGAAAGAAGACAATTTATTTATTTTTTATTTATTTTTTTGCACAAAGTTGGTACTAAATGATATATTGCTCAAACATGCCATGGGCATATGTGGAATTACACCCCAAAATACATTCTGTTGCTTCTCCTGAGTACGGGGATACCACATGTGAGACTTTTTGGGAGCCTAGCCGCGTACTGGACCCCAAAAACCAAGCACCGCCTTCAGGCTTTCTAAGGGTGTAAATTATTGATTTCACTTCTCACTGCCTATCACAGTTTGAGGCCATGGAATGCCCAGATGGCACAAACCCCCCCCCAAATGACCCCATTTTGGAAAGTAGACACCCCAAGCTATTTGCTGAGAGGTATTGTGAGTATTTTGCAGATCTCGCTTTTTGTCACAAAGTTTTGAAAATTGAAAAAAAAATAAAAAAAATTTTTTTCTTCATTTTCAAAAACAAATGAGAGCTGTAAAATACTCACCATGACTCTCAGCAAATAGCTTGGGGTGTCTACTTTCCAAAATTGAGTCATTTGGGGGGGGGGGTTGTACTGCCCTGCCATTTTAGCACCTCAAGAAATGAGATAGGCAGTCATAAATTAAAAGCTGTGTAAATTCCAGAAAATGTACCCTAGTTTGAAGACGCTATAACTTTTGCGCAAACCAATAAATATACGCTTGACATTTTTTTTTTACTAAACACATGTGGCTGAATACATTTTGGCCTAAATGTATGACTACAAGTGAGTTTATTCGATTTTTCTTATAACAAAAAGTAGAAAATATCATTTTTTTTCAAAATTTTCGGTATTTTTCCGTTTATATCGCAAAAAATAAAAATCGCAGAGGCAATCAAATACCATTAAAAGAAAGCTCTATTTGTGGGAAGAAAAGGACGCAAATTTCGTTTGGGTACAACATTGCATGTCCGCACAATTTACAGTTAAAGCAGCGCAGTGCAAAATTCTGAAATCACCTCTGGTCCTTTAGCTACCAAATGGTCCGGGGCTTAAGTGGTTAATAATAAAAAAAAAAAAAAATACTTCTCTTTTAAAGACTATATTAACCAAACCGTGTTCCGTCACACCTTACAAAATATATACTAATCACCAATATCAATACAAAATATATAATATCCTATAAATATTCTGCTTACCCTCTGGCAGCTGCTGCAAGTGGTTTCTTCTAATATTGAGATCACGTAAAGATTCTAATTTGCCAATTTGGATAGGCATTGTCTGTATCTCATTGCAACTCACATCCTGAAAAAAATAAAAAATAAAAGTCTTATATTAGGATAACAATCAAAAGCCCTTCAACACTATGGAATATGCAACAATCTTTCATACAAAACTTGAACGCAACTTGCAATCATAGTCATGCATATAGAAAGCAGCCACAAAGTGAACGGTTGGTAAAACACAGCTCCTATTCACTATACAGGAAAGTAAAAGAGAACTTGATTTAGACTATGTAGGTCTTCTATTTAGTGATCATTTCCATTATCACCTGCACAAAATGTGTGAATGGATTTGTTGATTTGTCAGATTTACATGCATCTTGTATATCAATCAAACCGGCAATAAAAAGGTGACTCCCGCTTGTCAGTCCCGATTTCGGCCTTGATTTTAGAGACATCTGTGCAGGTTTCTGCACAGATGTCAAAGTAAATCTCAGCCCGAAATCGCAAAAAGTAGAAGAGAAACAACTTTTTGATATCGGTGCAGCGCCAGAGATGCGGCGTGTCACACTGATGAGGACTGTGCCATTGCTGGCAATTGCAGATGATTTGACATGTCAAATCGTACCAATGTGAACTAGGGCTTAAATACTGTATCCTAACATTTTAAGTGATTTAAGGTTGAGTTCACAGTTATGCAGGTTGCATTTTGCCCCACGTTCTTAATGCGTTTAGCATTTTTGGGAGGCATCTGTTGTCCTGCAGGAGGTACCAGCAAAACCGCTTTAAAAACGCAAACACTGCATCTTTGATGCGTTTCCATTGAAGCCTATGGAAACAAAAATGCAACTTGCTGCGTGAAAAAAGTCCCGATCCTTTCCAAAAAATAGGATTTTTATAACAGCTTACCTGTAAAATCCTTTTCTTGGAGTACATCACGGGACACAGAGCGGCATAGTCATTATTATGTGGGTTATATAGATACCTTCAGGTGCTGGCACTGGCAACTTCCAAAACCGGAAGTACCCTCCCATCCGGGAGCACCTCAGTTTTGTAGCAAAGCAATAAGTGTCCCCAAAGAGGGGTGGGAGCTCTGTGTCCCGTGATGTACTCCAAGAAAAGGATTTTACAGGTAAGCTGTTATAAAAATCCTATTTTCTTTCTCGTACATCACGGGACACAGAGCGGCATAGTCATTACTATGTGGGATGTCCTAAAGCAATGCCCAATGAGGGCGGGGGTACACCATACATAAGCTGAGCGCTATCAGACATGAGGATCTTTTGCGGCCTGCAACACACTGCGCCCAAAGGCGACATCCTCCTGACTTCTAACGTCCACCTGGTAGAACCTAGTAAACGTGTGTACTGAAGACCATGTTGCGGCCTTACAGATCTGAGCCAGGGAGGCCTGGTGATGCACTGCCCATGAAGTTCCAACTGCTCTCGTTGAGTGCGCCCTAACTTTGAACGGAGGCGGTCTCCTTCTCAAGCCATAGGCTTGCATTATGACCTGTCGAATCCACTTGGCTAAAGTAGATTTTGACGCTGCCTGACCCCTTCTGGGGCCTTCCGGCAGAATAAACAAAGTATTCGTTCTGCGAATCTGAGCAGTGGCTTTTAGATAAGCTTTAACTGCTCTTACTACATCCAAAGAATGCAATAACTTTTCCTCTACCGAACTAGGTTTGGGGAAAAAAGAAGGAAGAACCACATCTTGGTTCAAATGAAACCTCGATACCACCTTAGGAAGAAAGGCTGGATGAGGACGTAACACTACTCTGTCCTTATGGATAACCAGATATGGCTCCCTAAAGGACATAGCGGCTAATTCCGACACTCTTTTAGCCGAACAAATGGCTACTAGAAAAATCAATTTCCTGGTGAGAAGAACCAGGGAAATATGCTGTAATGGTTCAAATGGTTGTTTCTGTAGAACCGACAGAACCAGGTTTAAGTCCCATGGACATATGGGAATATTAACCGGAGGGCTAATACGCATCACTCCTTGTATAAAGGCTTTGACTAGTGAATGCGAAGCCAAGGGCCTTTGAAAAAATATTGACAAGGCCGAAATCTGACCCTTGATAGTACTCAAGGCAAGCTTCCTATCTACAGCCCATTGTAGGAAGTCCAGAATCCTACCTATTACGTATTTACGTGGATGCCATTTCTTGGCCTCACACCAGGCGATGTACGCCTTCCAGATTCTATAGTAGATCTGCCTGGATACCAGCTTCCTGGCATTGATCATGGTAGATACCACAGAATTAGAGAGCCCTCTCTTTTTTAGAATGTGGGCTTCAATAGCCAGGCCGTCAAACCTAGGGCTGGTAAGGAAGGGTGGTATATCGGTCCTTGCGAAAGCAGGTCCGGACGATGTGGGAGGGTCCAAGGACTTCCCACAGACATCTTTACAATCTCCACGTACCATGCTCTTCGGGGCCACGCTGGAGCCACCAGAATCACTGGTTTCTTTTCTACCCTGATTCTGCGGAGTAATCGAGGTAACAATTGGGGCGGTGGGAATGCATATATCAGCTTGAACTGATCCCAAGGGAACACTAGGGCATCCGAGCCGCAAGCTAGGGGATCCCTTGTCCAAGAGACAAACCTGTCCACTTTTGCGTTGAATCTGGATGCTAGCAGATCTACATCCGGTGTTCCCCACCGCTGACATATTGTCCGGAAAACCTTGGGATGAAGGGACCATTCCCCTGGGCATAATTGTTGGCGACTTGGAAAGTCTGCCTTCCAATTCTCCACTCCTGGAATGAATACCGCAGATATGGCTGGGACATATCTTTCTGCCCATTTCAGGATGCAATTTACTTCCCTCTGGGCTGCACGACTCCTGGTGCCACCCTGATGATTGATATATGCCACTGCCGTGGCATTGTCCGATTGAATTCTGACAGGGGACCCTTGGAGTTTGGATGTCCATGCTACTAGGGCATACCGGGCTGCTCGTATCTCTAAGAGATTGATGGGCAGGGCCTTTTCTGCATCCGACCATCTGCCCTGGAGAGACCATTGCTCCAGTACTGCTCCCCAGCCTATAAGGCTGGCATCTGTAGTGACCACCTTCCAAGAAATCGGACTGAAGGATTTCCCTCTTTCCAGATTCTGGGGAACCAACCACCAACGGAGGCTCTTGCGAACGGAAGGGGACAAGGACATTGGTAAGTCTAGGGCCTGAACTTTTTTGTTCCAGGCTGACAGTATGGCCCTTTGCAAATTCCTTGAATGGAATTGACCGTAGGGTACTGCTTCGAATGATGCCACCATTTTTCCCAGCAGCCTCATGCACAGGCGTATGGATGGCTGTCTTTTTGTACCCACTAGGTGGATCAAATCTCTCAAAGACGACCCCTTTTCTTGAGGCAAGAAAATTTTTCTCTGGTCTGAATCCAGCCTTAGCCCCAAGTATTCCAGACTTTTGACTGGTTTTAGGGCTGACTTGTCTCGGTTGATAATCCAACCGTGATATTCCAGATACTCGATTGTCTCGTGAACAACCACTTCTAGTTTTTCCACTGAGTGGTCTATTAGCAACAAGTCGTCTAGATATGCCATTATCGTTACACCTCGTGTTCTTAGATTGGCCAATAATGGGGCCAGAATTTTTGTGAACACTCGTGGTGCTGTGGCCAGACCGAAGGGTAAGGCTCTGAACTGAAAATGGCGCCCTTCTACCGCAAAGCGTAGAAATTTTTGGTGGGCTGGAAAGATGGGAATGTGCAAATAAGCATCTTTGATGTCGATCGAGGCTAACCATTCCTCCCCTTGTAGGGCAGTGGCCACCGATCGGATCGACTCCATCCGGAAAGTCCTGATATGTAGGAATTTGTTTAGCCCTTTTAGATTTAATATGGGCCTCACGTCCCCGTTTGGCTTCGGGACTGTAAAGAGGTTTGAGTAAAACCCGAACCCCCATTCTTCCAGGGGAACCTCTATAATTACTGCTTGGAGCAATAATTGTTCTAGTGCCAACAGGAGGGATCCTCTCTTCTGGGGATCCCTTGGCACGTTTGACCTTATAAAGTGGGAAGGAGGGGAGTCTTTTAACTCCAATTTGTATCCCAGACTTACTGCGGAGAGCACCCATCTGTCTCGGATCGTGTCCCGCCAGGTCTCTGTGAACAACTGAAGTCTTCCCCCCACCCGATTGAGTGGGGGCAACCCTTCATGCATTTGACTTTGGGGGAGGTTTTGTACCTCTCCTGCTCCAGGGCTTCTTGTTACCCTGCAATTGCCCCTGATTTTTACCTCCGGGATTTGACCGAGGAGGCCGTCGAACTGTTTCACAGCCGATGTCCTAGGGACTGGAGAAGCAGGCCTCTTAAAAGAGGGACCTCTAACTCTGTTTTTAACCGGCAAAAGTGTACTTTTACCGCTGGAAATTTTCTGGATATATTTGTCCAGGTCTTCCCCGAATAAGCGTTCACCATGAAATGGGAAGCTGACCAGCAATTTTTTACAGGGAGCTTCAGCAGACCAGTTTTTGAGCCATAGAAGCCTGCGCATATGTACTACAGACAGCGTAAGGCCTGATGGATTGAATCCTTTATAGCGTCAACCGCAAAGCATAAGGCTCTAGGTAGATCAGCTAGGGCAAGAGCCTGCTGATCTGGCAAGTCCCTTAAGACCTGTTTCAACTGATCCTTCACTGCTTGGCAGACCCCAATAGCTGCCACTGCTGGTTGTGTCACCAAGCCTGCTGTAGCAAAAGCAGATTTTAATAAGGACTCTAATTTTTTATCTATTGTGTCCTTGAACATTTGGACATTATCCACTGGACATGTCAGTGATTTATTCACACAAGAGATGGCTGCGTCCACTGTAGGGACCCTCCATTTTTTGACGAACTTATCCTCCATGGGATAGATCACCTGAAATCTCTTGGGAGGAGTAAATATTTTATCAGGATGCTCCCAATCCTGGTAAATGAGCCCTTCCAGTAAAGGATGGATCGGAAAGGAACAAACAGTCTGGGGAGCTTTTAGCGACCCAAACGAGGAGACAGAAGTGGATGATGGCTCAGCAAGGGGCATTTTAAATGCTGATCGGACCATGTTAGTCAGGGACTGAACCCATAATCTTTCAGCATGTGATGCTGAGAATGGCTCTTCCACTGTTGATTCCTCTACAACAGAATCGACCTCATCCTGATCCCCCTCAGGTAGGTCGATCCCTGTATGGGACTGTTGCTCCGCTAACAGGCACTCTGAGGGAGGAGACGGAGATCGAGCGCTTTTTTCCTGTGACAGGGAAGCAGCGATCAATGCTGACAATCTCTCTTCCAGCCCTCCCAGAGCTGAGGAAAAAACCTCCTCTGTTACATACACAGAGCAGGTGAACTGAGGACAGCCACAGAACCAGGTACACCTGAGGGTGCTCTACGGTCACTAACCTCTGATTCTTCAGGGGAGATTGGTGCAGCCGAAGCATGCCCAAGATCCTCAGAGCCCGATGGAGACCCCCTATGCTTCCTGGGATTTTTAGTCCCGGAGTTTTTAGACGGCATATTCCTAAGCCCAAAGCTGAGGTATTCCAGCCAAAATACACCACTTACTGACAATAGTCTAGCACAATTGCTGCTATAAAAACAGTTGGTGTCTACTAATGTGCCTTTCTATGGGGATGCCTGCATCAACCGCTTGCTGTATGCCTTTTTTTTAAATGTTGCCAGCTCTGTCTCTGCACTCCATAGCCAGCTCACAACACATAATTGTGCTTTTTTAACATGCTGGGACGCCCGCACATGCGCAGAAGCGCTGCGGCGCGCACAGAGCGTCATCCCCCAAGCTCCGCCCCCTTTCCCAGCTCACCTCTATATATAGAGGCGCGTGCACGCGCACGTGCGCCTTCGGCGCTCTTTTTTGAAAAGGGAAACTAGGGACAAGAGACAGGGCCCCTTTTGCCGCAGGCCGGGGGATGGACGAACATTGCAACATGGCAGAGGAAGCAGTTTCCCACAAGAGAACTCACCATCTGCCTGGACTTGCTCTGATGAAAAGAAACTAGTCCACATGACAAGAAACGTTCCACAGCGGCCTCTAGTGGATTAACACAGGTACCGCAGTCTATATTTATTTTTTATTTTTTTCTTGACCACTATTAAAAATATTACATTTTTTAGTAGTTACAGGCATGCATAAATATTTAGCGGGAATACCATTAGGTAACAGGCAGAAAGACATATTAGGCTTGGGGGTCCCCTCAATAGAACCAAGTTCCTGAGGGGCCCCCACTTACCTTTTCCCCGCCGCAGGACTCTGTTTGGTCCACAGAAGCCCAAACTTCACCTATCACGGCAGGCATTGTAATTAAACCTTCAGGGACCGGGTTCCCAAGGATTCCACTCCCCTGGACCTGTATAGCACCCTGCACAGAAAACATCTTGGTCGTGGGTATGACCAGAGCTCTGGATCCCAGGGTCCAGCTCTCCTAAGAAAAGCATTACAGGCAAAACCTTGCTCTTCTCTGCAAGGCCCGGGTACCGACCGTTTAGCTATGAAGCTTTTTTGGTCGGATCCGGAATAGCTTACTGAGGCCCAAAAGAACCTGTACGCAAGCTCAGTGAAAAACACATGTTACTTCTTGGCCAACACCTTAGACACTGGCAAAAAACTGAGGTGCTCCCGGATGGGAGGGGCTTATATAGGGGAGGGTACTTCCGGTTTTGGAAGTTGCCAGTGCCAGCACCTGAAGGTATCTATATAACCCACATAGTAATGACTATGCCGCTCTGTGTCCCGTGATGTACGAGAAAGAAAATGAACTGGCGCAAAATGCAGAGATGTAAACGTGACCCATAGGAATACATGTTAAATTAATTAAAGTGTGTTTCTGCAAAATTGAAAATGCAATGAACGCATTGGTGTAAACCAGGTCTTAAAGCGATTGAAAAAAAAAAAAAAAAATAGTATTTTTTGTACTCACTGTAAAATCCTTTTCTCTGCCGTCCATGGACGGACACAGCTCCTTAAATCTTGACATGTGGGTTATGTTCCTGTTCATAGGAGAGGACGAGGCAGAACAGGTTGGTTATCTTAAAACATGTAACTTTAACAGAGTTGAACAGCACCGCCCAGGGGGCGGTCCCTCCGTACATAACCCTCCACCCTGCAGTCAGCAGCCTCAGTTCGTAGAAAAGCAGTACAAACTAAAAAAAGGAGGGGTGGGTGCTGTGTCCGTCCATGGACAGAGAAAGGGATTTTACGGTGAGTACAAAAAAATCCTATTTTCTCTTTTCGTCCATGGACGGACACAGCTCCTTAAATCTTGACATGTGGGACGTTCCCAAGCAGTGTCCGAAAAAACGAGGGGTGGGAACAGCATTCAAAAGACGACTTAAAATCACCCCAAACAAACAGAGCTCCTCAACGGAGGAGTTGCAACCTCAAAAAGCCGCCTGCAAAGCCTTGCAGCCAAAGGAAGCATCCGAAGATGCACTCACATCAACCTTGTAAAACTTTGAGAAAGTGTGAATAGACGACCAGGTCGCCGTCTTACACACCTGTGAGACAGATGCTAGATGTCGGAAAGCCCAGGAGGCACCAATTGCCCTGGTTGAATGCACCGTGACAGGAAAGGAAGGCGCCCTCCCCTTAAGGGCATAGGCCTGGATGACGGTCTGTCTGATCCACCTAGAAAGGTGGCCGACAAGACCGCCAGGCCCTTCTGTGGACCAGACACTGACACGAACAGTGAGTCAGAACTCCGGAACGGAGCAGTAGCAGACAGGTACACCCGTAGGGCACGTACCACGTCCAAGGTATGTAGCCCAGCCACCTTGAGATGCGAAGGGCCGAGGACACAGGGATGGAAGTATGAAGCCCTCGTTTAGGTGAAAAGCCAAAACTACCTTAGGAAGGAATGAAGGCTGCGGGCGTAGTACCGCTTTATCCTTATTGGAGGACCAAGTAAGGTGACTTGCAAGACAAGGCCGCCAATTCAGAAACCCTTCTGACCGATGTAATAGCAACTAGAAAGGCAACTTTCTTAGAAAGCGTTGAGAGGAATCTCCCTGAAGTTCTCAAAGGGAGGTTCCTGAATTACCGAGAGCGCCAGATTCAAGTCCCGTGGAGGAAGCGGTGGTCTAATCGGGGGAACCACGTGTCGGACCCCCTGTACAAACGTACTTACCAGTGAGTGAGCCGCCAGGGATCGTTGGAAGAAGACAGCCAAGGCTGAAATCTGCCCCTTAATAGTGCTTAAAGCAAGTGTCAGATCCACTCCGCACTGTAAGAACAGCAGGATCTGAGAAACCGAATATGCCCATGGGCGCCAAGCCATCTCTTCACACAGAGATGTAGGCCTTCCAAGTACGATGGTAGATCGTCCGGGAAGAAGATTTCCGGGCCCTCAACATGGTGGAGATTACCGAATCTAACAGACCACAGCCCCTTAGTACCTGGCTTTCAATAGCCATGCCATTAAAGCCAGTGACTGTAAAGCAGGATGAAGTATGGGACCATGAGACAGAAGGTCCTCCTGCATTGGCAGCCGCCAGGGAGCGTCTGCTACCAGTCTCACGAGGTCGGCGTACCAGGGACGCCGGGGCCAGTCTGGGGCGATCAGAGCCACCAGAATCCCCTCGGCCTCCACTCTGCAGAGCAGACAAGGAAGCAATTTCATTGAGGGAAAGGCATAAATTAGCCGATACTGACCCCATGGAGCCACCAACGCGTCCGACGCGTCTGCACAGGGATCCCTGGACCTGGCCACAAACAGACACCTTGCGATTGAGTCGAGAGGCCAGGAGATCCACAACTGGTGTGCCCTATTTCTGACAAAGGAGTTGAAACACCTCCGGGTGCAACGACCATTCCCCTTGGTCCAGCATCTGGTGACTCAGATAGTCCGCCTGCCAGTTTTCTACGCCCGGATGTAAATAGCTGATAGAGCCGGCACGCTCCTTTCGGCCCATCTTAGGATGGGAGCGACTTCTGAAGCTGCGGCCGAGCTCCTTATTCCTCCCTGATGGTCGACAGAAGCCACCGCCATGGCGTTGTCCGACTGGGTCCTGACCGGACGCCCTTGAAGTCTCTGCGACCACTTGGAGCGGCACACAGTCTGCTCGCTCGAAGTTCGAGGACATTGATTGGCAGGTGAGATTTTTCGACCGGAGTCCAGCAACCCTGGGCCGACTGGACCCCCCCAACCTGTGAGGCTGGCATCCGTCGTGATCACAGTCCAATGGAAAGGAAGGCACGACCTCCCGGACTGAAGAGCCGGGGATCTCAGCCACCCACTCCGGGAAGCCTTGATCAGATGACTTACCTGAATCCAGAGACAATGGAGATTCTGTTCCATTTGGACAAGATCTCCTTCTGCAATACCAGAGTGTGGAATTGGGCATACGGTACTGCCTTGAAGGAGGCCACCATGAGGCCAAGAACTCGAATGCAAAAAAACGGACAGACAACCATTTGCGGGATGCTAACAATTTCACCGCCGACTGGAGCGTCTGCAACTGCTCCAAAGGAAGGAAGACCTTCGCCTCCGAGGAGTTCAGGATCAAGCCTAGGTACTCCAGATGCTGAGTCGGTACCAACACCGACTTCTGTATGTTCAGTACCCAACCAATTTCCCGGAGGGTCTGACTGGCTATAGACATGTCCTCTAATTCTGAGCCAGAAGCAGCTCTCAGAAGATCGTCCAAGTAGCCCACGATAGCAATGCCTCGCTGTCTCAGCAAAGCCAGATCGGGGCGAACACCTTGTTAAAAACTCTTGGTGCTGACGCTATACCAAATCGCAAAGCGCAGAAACCTCTGATGGCTGTTGCAGATGGGGACATGCAAGTATGCATCCTTGATGTCCAGGGACGCCAGAAAATCCCCCGGATGGAGTGCAGCAACCTCCGAACGAATAGATTTCATCCTGAACATTCGCACCCTCACAAAAAGGTATTGAGGGCCCTGAGGTCCAAGATTGGAGGGCACCGTCCTTTGGGACTACCAACAGATTTGAATAGAATCCCTAAAACCTTTGCTCCAGGGGCACAGGTAAAATTACTCCGCACCTGAGCAAGTCTTGTACTGCTCCCATCAAAGCAGACTGACGAGCCGGAAGGAGAGGAAGATTTGAGGGAAAGATCTGTTTGGTGGACAAGAAGAAACTATCTTGTACCCCAAAGTGACCACCTTGCAGACCCACTGGTCAGAGAGCAGGGAGGTCCACCAAGCTGCAGACTCGCCAAGCCGTCCCCCCACCCTTGAGTCGGGTGGGGCAAAATTTCATGCGGTAGCAGGCTTGTTCGGCTTCCGCACCCAGGGATGCTTCTGTCCCCCAGGTGGAGCCTTGTCAGTCTGGGAGGATCTGCCGGCTGACCCTGACTGACGAAAATACAGCTTCTGCGCGGAATAGGAGGGCCCCGGCCAACGGCGCGGCTCCTTCCCCTTAGAGGACTGCGGGAGAAGTGTGCCCTTACCTCCAGTGACATCCTTAATAACCTCGTCCAGCGAGGTACCAAAAAACCTCTGAAAGGCAATCTGCCAGAGCTCTATTGGATGCTTGGTCAGCAGGCCAGCATTTCAGCCAAATCAGGCGGCGCAGTACCACCGCAGATACAGAGGCTCTGGAAATCAAGGGGGCCGCATCCAGAATGGCATCACAGGCATACACAAGGCCCTGTACCATTTGGTCAGCCAGCCTTACGCACTCTGAAGGAAGCCGATGCTCCTCTACTTGTCTGTTGCAAAATCCTTACCCATTCAGTGAATGTCTGGGACACCAAAGTCACAGCCAATATAGGTCGCAACGCTGACCCCAGCATGGTGAACCCGGAGCGGGTCACCGCTTCGGAACTCCCATCAGTAGGGTCCTTAAAGGCAGGGGTTCCCTCTACCGGGAGAGTGGTTACCTTATGTAGCCGAGAGACCAGGGTGTCCCGACCGGGGGAGAGGCCCATTTAAAAAAAAAAAAGGCTCTCCCCAAAAGGATAAATGGACCGTCATGCGCTGAGGGACCACAAAGGACCTCTGGGGCCGTACCCATTCCTTATTACTTTCTATAAGTTCATAGATAAGGAAAAACTTTCACAAAGCAGTTAGATTTGTGTGACCCAAAGGAGACAGACTCCTCTTCGGAAGTCCCAGCTGCATCTAGCAGCTTGAGTGTCCCTCAAAGCATCAAGAAGTGCACTCACAAGTGCCCTGTCTTGCACTTCTCAGAAGATGGCGGGGGGAGGGGGCACTTTTTACCCCCCCTTACGCCAGCACGCCGTTTCTACCCTGGCAACAAATGATTCCAGGACTGTCGACAGCGTATCCTTGGAAACCGCAGGTGCAGGGGCACCGTTGGCTGCCTCAGGCAATTTAGGGGAAGAAAGGCCAGGTACTGACTCCATTAACACCCACTGACAGCCCACTGATACCCAGGAGACTCACCAACCAGAGGGAGACCGCTCGGCACTGCTGCCCGCCTTCCTTGTATACACAGCATGTGTGAGAGGAAAAAAAAAAAACTGAGGAGAATGAGCTGTGCGCCGTTCAGAAAGCCAGTGCTAGAGGCCAAAACCCACTCCAAAATGGCCGCCAGACGCCTCAGATAAAAAGGGCGCGGACCACAAGAAAATGGCCGCCCGCAAAACCGACCTGCGCCACAGCGCGGCCACCAATGGAAATTTCAATAGAGAAAACAGGCACACTAAAAATGGCGTTGGTGCAGCAAAAAATGGCGCCCGAGCCCCGGGATGTGGACGAGAAGGCCATGCAGAGACTTCCCAGGAGAAAGACCCCCCCCTCACAGAAAGCGGACCCTGGCGCCCCACGGTCCCCAACAGGGACCCGGAGCCCCCCCACAGGTACACCCTGGTCGCAGCAGGCCCTAGGGCAGGAGGGGAAAGGGCGACAGAGAGCAGGGAAAGGGAGAACAGGAGAACCCCTTAATCCCGGGAATGCCCAGCTGTTCCATCCTGCCGAGACAGGAGGAACTGTACTTACCCGTGCTTGCAAGGACATGCTGGCTCGTCCCTGACAGACCCACAACCGATGGTACGGAGTATCTGTCGGCTCGGTCCACTGAGGCAGCAAGCAGCCCAGTCATATGTGGACCCCAGAGCATGTGCTCACCGGCCACCCCTGGAGCCATAGGGTACGTCGTGGCAGAACCAGCACATAGCTAAGGACTGGCGCGCTCGATGGCCGGAACTGGGAAGACTACAAGGATCTATAATATCCAGCCTGTCGCCCAGCCGGCAGTTGATAGAAGATATCACAAAAAAAAATAAAAAAAAATCTTCAGGACTCTGGGCCCAAAAGGGAGCCACATCCTCCTCCTCTGCTAGGCAGAAAAACTGAGGCTGCTGACTGCAGGGTGGAGGGTTATGTATGGAGGGACCGCCCCCCTGGGCGGGGCTGTTCAACTCTGTTAAAGTTACATGTTTTAAGATAACTAACATGTTCTGCCTAGTCCTCTCCTATGAACAGGAACATAACCCACATGTCAAGATTTATGGAGCTGTGTCCGTCCATGGACGGAAAGAGAAAATAGGTTTACAAATAACAAACATGTTAAACTTTCCTGCTCTGAGCAATGGTTTTGCACACGGCAGCCCTAAATCTTTTCTACTGGGGTTCCACCCCGGCAATCCAGGCTCCTCCTTTTCTCAGTGTTCCACAATAGGAAGCCGGTTCCTTTTGTGGCACACCAGCGGGCTCGAGCCTGAGCTGCACTGCCAGTGTCTATAGACACAGTGAGACTCGGCCCCACCCTCTGCTCCTTTGTCACAAGGTTTGATTGACAGCAACAGAAGCCAATGGCTGATTATTTGACTTGCAATACAGCAGAGAGTCACTGCTCTCAGGCACAGTGCTGGATCGAGAATGGGCCCGGGCAGGTATGGGGGGGGGGGGGGGTTGAATGGTGGCTGGGGGGATCCTGCACACAAAACAAAAACTTCTAACCTTAATGCATAGAATGCAGTAAAAAGCTTTTACCTTTGCAACCACTTAAAATTAAACAAATGCATCCACCTAATCTAGTTAAGCTGCAATATATTACATTTTTGGGTTTTCTTAGGCTTTTTTCCCTCTGTTTTCTCCTGCTGACCCAGTCAAACACACACCTTTCTCTTATCGTCCATGGACTGACACAGCTCTCATACTGATTACGTGTAGTATATGTCCCTGCTTGTAGGAGAAGACCTAGGCAGAATGTTAGATGTTAAAACATTCTAGAACAAACCAGAGCTGAACAGCCCCGCCCAGGTGGGCAGTCCCTCCAGACATTACCCTCCCACCTGCAGCTAGCAGCCTCAGTTTTTTTCTGCCTAGCAGAAGGAGAAGACGTGGCTCTCTCAGAGGAGCCAGTCTCCTGGAAGATTTTACTTTTAAATTTTATTCCTTTGGGAATTTTATTATTTTATTTTTGAGACCTTCAATCAACTGTCGGCTGGGTACACTGGCATCCTCATAGTCTTCCCTGTCCGACCATGGAGCGTGCTGATCCTCGCCTTGTGCGTGAGACTCAGTTCAAGACATGCCCCATGACTCCAGGGGTGGCCGGGTTGCTTTCATGCTCCCGTGGTCCTCTCAAGATTGAACAGTACCTGACGGACTGTATCTCTCGCGGTGGACCGGGCCGACAGCTACGCAGTACTACTCTGTGATAGGTCTGCCTGAAACAAGCCAGTGGGTCCCTCTGGGACGGGCAAGTAGTTCTCCCCTGCTGCAGGTGAGTACATGCTGGCTGTGTTTCTTTATATGGGGGGTTTAACCCTGTCTCCCCCCCCCCATTTTGCTGCTCTCTGCACTGGTGCTGTGCTGTGTGGGGGTGCTTGGGGGTCACTCTGGCCTGGCTGGGGGCGCTCATGTCTTTTAGTGGAACTGGGAGAGGAGCAGTGTTCTGGTGTGTGTGTGTGTGTGTGTGTGTGTGTGTGTGTGTGTTATTACAATGTGCGCCATTAGCGCTGTGAGGTGATTTGAAAACCGCGCTCGGCGGCCATCTTGCTGTGGATCTCTGGCGCAGTAATGCATGCGGCCGGCGGCCATTTTCTTGAAGCCGCGGCGCTTTTAGTTTCGTCAGAAACAGGGCCGAGTTGCATTTTCCTCACACTCTCCTCAGGCTTAACTCGCGCTGCAGCGCGGTTATATACAGCGGATATGAGCGGTCCTTACAAGGGTTGGTGAGTCCTCTGGGTATCCCCTCCTCAGCCTCAGTGCAGCCAGTGGGTGGACTGTACTATTCACTGTAATAGGTGTATAGGGTCTCAGAGGGTGGCAGTATGGAGTCTGGTTCACCTGCTTTTCCACACCGTCTGAGGCAACTGGCAGTGCTCCTGCGGTCCCAAGCGACTAGTTGTCGGCAGTCCTGGAATCATCCTTGTCAGAAGCGGTGTGAGAGTGCAAGGGAGCTGTAAAGCGCCCCCTGCCCACACATTCTTCTGTAGGGGAGTGCTCTGTCTCAGATATGGGCCTAGCTACTGCTGCTCAGGACCCTAGCTCTGAGGATTTTCATGTTTTTTGAACAGGATATTCCCTGTGAGGAAGACCTGAGTTCTGAATAACTGACAGGGTGCTTTTAAGTGAATTCATTGATGCTGTGAAGGACACGATCAAGCTGAATGTTGAGGCTGAGGAACCTCAGGTGGAAGCTGTCTCCTTGGTTTCTTTAAAGCCGTTTATTCAAAAAAGGTTTTCCATATGTGCCTTTTTCTTGATACATTCATTGACCAAGTCTGGGATAAGCCGCAGAAGACTTTGACGGTCCCGCTGCGCCTAGCCATGAGGTACACCTTGAGGAAGACCTTGTTAAGAAGTGGGCTCTCCCCCCAGTGGTCGACCACCCGGTCACCCGTTGAAATAAGGCTACCACGCTCCCAATGGAAGGGACTCCTGCATTTAAGGATCCTGCTGACAGGAGGTCAGAAGTGGTGAGTAGAACTAGGTTTACCTTATTGGGGTCTGCCTTATGCCCTATAGTGGCGGCGACACTTGTGTCTCAAGACACTCACAGGTTGAGCAAAGATTTTGCACCAGACAGTACAGGTGCATAATTTCCCTCCTGAGACCATTTCCCTGGCTCACCAACTTGCGCAGGGTTTAGTCTCTGTGTGCGAGGCCACCTTGATGCGGCCCCTTTAATATCTGGGGCCTTTATCTATGCTGTGGTGCTGCATCGCTTTATCTGGCTGAGATGCTGGTCGGCCGACCTAGCTTCCAAATAGCTCTTGGCTGACTTGCCCTTTAAGGGCGGTAGACTATTTGGGCCGCCCTGGATCTGGATGATATTGTTGTGATGTCACAGGGGGTAAGAGCACCTTCCTTCCTCAGTCTGTTAAGGAAGAAGAGCCCCACCGTAGGCCGGGCCCTTCCTTTCCAGCAAAGGCGAAGGAGTTTTTCGTCAGTCAGAATTCACGGGTAAGCCCGCCCTGACTGAGAAAAGTGCGGCTGGGGGGACATAAGTGTCCCTGGGTGCGCAAGCCTACCAAGCTAGCTCCCAAGCCACCGCCGCATGAAGTCTTGTCCCGGCCCGACGACGTCCTTGCTGGTTCACGGTTCAGTGGACCTCCCGGATCTCCGACCGGTGGGTGTGCGAGGTGGTCACCTCAGGATACAGGATAGAGTCCCGTTCCTGACCACAGACAGATTCTTTCCCTCATTTCTCCCTCTCGCCCATCGGGTGGCCCTCTCTTAGGGGCCGTACATGGTCGATCAGGTCCGGAGTGATTGTACCGGTTCCGTCACAGGAGAGGTTTTTCAGGGTTTCTACTCGAATCTGTTTGTAGTCCCAAAAAGTGGACGGGGGTTCGGCCAATCCTGGGCCTCAAGGCCTGAATGCCTTTGTGATGGTGCAAAAGTTCCGCATGGAATCCATTCGTGCGGTGTTCACTACACTCCATCAAGGGGATTTTCTGGCATTCTTGGACATCAAGGCCGCCTACTTGCATGTTCCGATCTGCGCACGTCAACAGTAGTTTCTGCGCTTTGCAATCGGTGAAGTCCACTATCAATTGTGGCTCTTCCCTTCGGCCTAGCCTCGGCACCAAAAGGTTTTTTACCAAGGTGCTTGCTCCGGTTCTAGCCTTGCTGAGATAGCGAGGCATTGCTATTATGGGCTATCTGGACGATCTTCTTCTAAGAGCATCAGAATTACAAGAAGTATGACTATTGTCAGTCAGACCCTTAGGGACTTCGGGTGGCTCCCGAACATTCAGAAGTCGGTCCTGGTCCCGGCTCAGCATTTGGAGTATCTCGGTCTGATCCTGGACTCCATGGAGGCGTAGGTATTTCTAACCCTGGAAAAGTTGCTGACTTTCAGTCTGTAATGCGGGTCCTGACGTCTCGGAAATGGTCGTCAACCTGTTTTTTGCATGAGAGTCCTGGGACTCATGAGGGCCTCGTTTGAGGCTGTTCCGTATGCCCAATCACACACACACACACACAGGCATTACAGTAAGAGATCCTGTCCACTTGGGACAAATCCCCGTTGTCCTTGGATCTTCAGATCCAGATGAGTCACCCACTCAGGGCGTCCCCGACGTGGTGGTTGGGGTCACCGGCTCTTCGGTCTGGGAAGTCGTCCCTCCCCATCCAGTGGACGGTTTTCATGACGGACGCCAGCCTGACGGGCTGAGGTGGAGTCCTGTCAGCCCCAGGGCTTTGGACTCCGGACGAAGCCCGTTTACCCATCAATGTTCTGGACATACGGGCAATCAGAATATGCCTCCCCACGTGGTCTCCATCGGCCGTCTAGATTGAAGCGTAGACCATTGGCAGGCGGACTATCGGAGTCGCCAGGCGCTGGACCAGGAAGAGTGGTCCTTACACCTGGAGGTCTTAAATTCTGTGCCTGCGGTGGGGCATGCCGGATGTGGACCTGAGGGCCTCTCGACTCAATCATAAGGTGTCAAGGTTTGTGGCCAGGTCCAGAGATCCTTGGGTGGATGCCTCGGATCCGTTGGTGGGCCCCATGGGGTCATTATCACCTGATATCTGTTATCCTCCGCTGCAGCTGCTTCCTCGCCTGCTGCGCAGGGTTGTGGCCGAAGGGATTCTGGTGATCCTCTTTGCGCCGGGTGGGTCTCGGCGTCATTGGTATGCTGATCTGGTACGTCTCATCGCGGACGTTCCTTGGTGGTTGCCAATAAGGGAGGACCTTCTGTTTCAAGGTCCTATTTTTCATCCTGTTTTACAGTCTCTGACTTAACGGCATAGCTATTAAAAGCCAGGTGCTGAGAGCCTGAGGTCTCTCGGATTCGATCATTTCGACCATGTTCAGGGCACGGAAGTCTTCCGCTTGAAAGATATATCACCATACCTGGGAAGCTTACATCGCTATGTGCGAAGAGCTGGACTAGCGTCCACGGACGTATTCCGTCCCCAGTATCCTGCGGTCCTTGCAGCGTGGTGTGACCCAAATGCTTGCTTTGAGTACCATTAGGGGTTCGTTTTCGGCCTTGGCCGTCTTCCTTCAGCAACCGCTAGCCGGTCATTCCTTGGTAGCACCTTTGTGCAGGGGGTTCGCCATGTGCTCCCTCCTGTTGAAACCTCCTCTTCCTCCTCGGGATTTGAATTTGGTGCTCTCGGTTCTCCAGGAACCTCACTTTGAAAATATCAGAGATATTCCCCTCTTGACCTCGTCTCAGGAGGTGGCCTTCTTAGTGGCCATTATTTCTGTCAGACGGGTGTCTGAGTTGGCGGCCTTGTCCTGCAAGTCGCCCTATTTGGTCATCCATAAGGATAAGGCGGTGTTGCGTCCGCGACCTTCCTTTTGCAAAAGGTGGTCTCGGTTTTTCTCCTACATGTGGACATTGTCCTCCCGTCCTTGTGTCCTCACACATCGCATTCCAGAGGGTTTGCGCTTCACATATTTTATGTGGTACGTGATATGACTCACTAGTTGTGTCTGTCTCGGGTCCGAACAGGGTCGAGCGGGGTCGTCTGCCACCTTTTCTAGATGGATCAGACAGACTGTTACAGACCTATGCCATTAAGAGGGTGGCCCCTCCCTTTCCGGTTACGGCGCATGCCACCAGAGCAATTGGTGCTTCCTGGGCTTTCCGACATCAATCGTCGGTTGCACAAGTGTGCAAGGCGGCGACCTGGTCGTCCGTTCATGCCTTTTCAAAATTCTATAAGGTTGATGTGGCTGCATCTTCGGATGCTTCCTTCGGCCGCAAAGTGTTGCAGGCCGCTGTTTAATGTTGCAACTCCTCGGTTGAGGAGCTCTGCTGGTTTGGAGTGAAGTATTGGTTGTTCCTTTACTATTTTGCTCCCACCCTTTTCTTATACTTCTTTGAGATGTCCCACACGTAATCAGTATGAGAGCTGTGTCAGTCCATGGACGATAAGAGAAAATAGGATTTTTGTACTCACCGTAAAATCCGTTTCTCTGACGTCCATGGACTGACACAGCACCCACCCTAACTTTTAAGGTTTGTACTGCTTTGTTACGAACTGAGGCTGCTAGCTGCAGGTGGGAGGGTAATGTCCGGAGGGACCGCCCCCCTGGGCGGGGCTGTTCAGCTCTAGTTTGTTCTAGAATGTTTTAGCATCTAACATTCTGCCTAGGTCTTCTCCTGCAAGCAGGGACATATACCACACGTAATCAGTATGAGAGCTGTGTCAGTCCATGGACGTCAGAAAAACAGATTTAACGGTGAGTACAAAAATTCTATTTTTTTTTAGAGTGCCTACACTCCGGATGAAGGAGCACAGGGGGCACATTTGGAATGCAGCATTGTCAGTATCAGGTGGGGAGTGTTAGATGGACTAGCAGATTTAGATGGACCAACAAACTGAAGCCAAACTCCAGCTCACTGCAGTTATGGCAACAGTGTTTTCCATTAATAAAAGCTGACCACTGTAAGCACCCCTGTCAGTGGTAAATGGTTTGTCTTAACACACTAACTGCTACATTTGCATGACAGCTTGTTCTGTTCAAAAACAGACTTACTGACAGAATCACCAGATACAAATAAAAAGGAAAGAAAAACAAAAAAAAGAAAAGAAAGAAATACAGCCATCACATCTAAGCACTGGTAAGTTGCAATATAATAAATATTTGCTTTGGGGTTTAATACTGCTTTAACATGCCATTAAATAATCAATAAAATCGTACCAGTTCTGTCAGGTGTCTCAGAAGACAAATCTCCTCTGGCAAGGAGTCCAGCTTGTTGTTACTTGCTACAAGAACTTTCAGAGGTAGACTGCAGATGTGCCCCGGAAGTGAAGTAAGTTGGTTTCGACTTGAAGTGGAAAACCAAAAACACAGCAAAAAGGATAATTAAAATCAATCTACTCGAAATGCATACCCGCTTTAAACCACCTTAAGACCGGCTGTTGTCGTTTGACGCGGCACAGTGGCTCTCCTGCGCGAATCGCCATAGCTGTACGGCGCCTCATGCAGGCTCAGTTGCTGGCGGCGTGCTCGCTCCTGCTGCACGAGCGTGCTTATGGGTCGGGAGGACTTGATTGCCTCCGGCAGCCCACGATTGCCTTGTACACAGGCAGAACGATGAGATGTAAACAAGGCATTTCCTCGTTCTGACAGGTGACATGACAGGGATCTACTGTTCCCAGTGGTCCGGAACAGTGATCGCTGTCATGTCCCAGTAAGCACACCCCACCCACAGTTAGAAAACACTCATAGGGAACACAGTTAACCCCTTGATTGCCCCCTAGTGTTAACCCCTTCCCTGCCAGTGTCATTTACACAGTAATCAGTGGCTATATTTAGCTCTGATAGCTGTATAAATGTCAACGGTCCCAAAAAAAAGTGTCAAAAGTATCCGATGGCAGTCCCCTGCAATGTCGCAGTCCCCATAAAAAAAAAATCTAAATCGCAGATCCCCGCCATTACTAGTAAAAAAATAATAAAAACGCCATAAATCTATTCCCTATTTTGTAGACGCTATCATTTTTGAGCAAATCAATATACGCTTATTGCGTTTTTTTTTTTTACCAAAAATATGTAGAGGAATATATATCGGCCTAAACTGATGGAGAAATTTGTTTTTAAAAAACTAAATGTGGGATATTATAGCGAATAGTAAAAAATCGTTTTTTTTTTTTCAAAATTGTCGCACTTTTTGGTTTATAGCGCAAAAAATAAAAACCGCAGAGGTGATCAAATACCACCAAAAGAAAGCCCTATTTGTGGGAAAAAAAGGACGTTAATTTTGTTTGGGTAAAGCATTGCACGACCGTGCAATTGTCAGTTAAAGCAATGCAGTGCCCTCCCCCTGTAAACTGACCACCGGTTTATCATGGCTACTGAGCCCTGACACCTGACATCAGTTTATGTGCCTCCATCATCCGCAGCTCTCCGCTGTTCTCTTCCCCCTCCCTCCCTGTCAGCTAGTGACAGTGCCACTCTGCTCTCCTCCCAGCTGCTGAAATTACCTTAAAATTGTCATATAAATCTCTGTCTTTGATAAAAGTAATGTGCCTAGTGTGTGTGCTTTAGAAATAAAATGCAGTTCTATACCTTATTTTAGAACGCAAGAGACTTTAAAGGACATGCATGATTACATGCACCTCCATCCCTAAATAGAAAATTAAAAGAAAGTTCTTTTTTTTGTGACCGATTGAGGCACAAGACGCGTAGGAGAAATTATGTAAATTGTTTAATGGCATAAAAAAAAAAAGCATACCTCATAACATAACATGTTATACATGATTGAACATGAGTATTTAAATATATATACAAAATGATGACAACATTTTTTAAAAAAATTCATATATGTATACATGCATGCATCTGAAATCAGATAGTGTCCCATGAAAGTAGCCGGTATAAAAAGCCAAAATGCTTCTTTTGGTAATAAAATAAAAATGGGTTTTGGGATACAGATGAATCACAGTTGAGGTCAAGCTATGTGTTAGGAACATGACATTGAATAGGTTTAACGCGTTTCGTGGCCAGTTGCCAATCAGTAGCAAACGCATAGCATATCTGAATTTTTTTTATTTTTTTAAGTTACCGAATAAGATCTGGTGTTTTGCCCAGATGGTAAGAAAAAAGGTAGGGACAAGGGGAAAGATGTGCATCTCCCTGGAATACTTGCATATAAATTGTTCTAAATAAGCAGTGTTGCAAGTCACGATCTGCAAAGCAAGTCTATCCCAGGAGCTTAGGGCATGAACCCAAGGAAAAAGCGAGCACCCTCCAAATGTAATGGGCAAGGGTAAAAAAAAGTCCAAATATGTCTGTAGAGTAAATGATCTAGGACCAATATATGTGAACAGTACCAGTATATACATATTCATGGACTATAAACCAACACCCATTATTGCCTGGAAAAAGTGAAAAGCGTGGTGGATACAAAGTGAAGGGAATAATATACCACAAAGCGAAAAGAAAATAAGGTGAAAAACCCACATGAAAATTATGCAATTCCCCAAAGGTGGTTGGGATGAGGAAAAACAAAAAAGTGTGCGGTCTGGGTGATAAAGAGGAAATCACAGGGATAGTTAGTTACCTGGTGACATTGAACAGAGACATGCTCCAAAATATGGTGTGCATGTGTGAGGAGAAAAGCCAGAGTGTGAACAAGACTCCCAGTGGGGGTATAAGTAATGCCCAACATTCCCCAGGCTCCACCCTGCGTCACGCCAAGCACGGAGAATCGGGGAGAGACTGGCCTCGCCACAGCGGCAAAACCGTCCGCTGATGGCGTCCAACAGCTCCCCTCCTGTACCAGCTAGATGGTCTCCTCACACATGCACACCATATTTTGGAGCATGTCTCTGAAATGTCACCAGGTAACTATCCCTGTGATTTCCTCTCTATCACCCAGACCACACACTTTTTTGTTTTTCCTCACCCCTTCTACCTTCGAAGGAATCGCATGATTTTCACCTTTTTATTTTATTTTCTCTTTATGTAGTATATGATTCCCTTCACATCCACCACAAACTTCACTTTTCAGGCAATGGGTGTTGGTTTATAGTCCATGAGTATGTATATACTGGTACCATTCACATACATAGTCAGGTTAAAAAAAGTCCATCTAGTTCAACCAAAAAAAATAATAAATGATACAATCCCATATACACAATCCTTTACCCACAGCTGATCCAGAAAAAGGCAAAAAACCCCACCAAAGCATGCTTCAATTTGCTTCAGCAGGGGAAAAAATTCCTTCCTGATCCCCCAATATTTTCCCTGGATCAACTTTACCTATAAAACCTTAGCATCCAGTTATATTATCTATGAAAGAATCCAGGGATTTTATAAAGCAATCTGAGCTAGCCAGAACCACTTCAGGAGGGAGTCTATTCCACCTTTTCACAGCTCTTACTGTGAAGAAACCTTTCCATACTTGGAGATAAAATCTTTTTTCCTCTAGACGTAAAGAGTGCTCCCTTGTTCTCTGTGATGACCTTAAAGTGAATAACTCAATACCAAGTTCACTATACGGGCCACTTATGTATTTGAACATGTTGATCATATTCCCCTTAAAGGAGTAGTAAAGGTAAATGTTTTTTTCACCTTAATGCATCCTATGCATTAAGGTGAAAAAACATTTGACAATACCGCCGCTCCCAGCCCCCCCGTTTTACTTACCTGGCCCCTCGAAAGTCCCGCGCTCGCTCCTGTCATCCTCCGAGTTCCTGTGCCTGGCAGTTGATTGGCTACTGTGGATGGATTGAAAGCAGCGCAGCCATTGGCTGGCGCTGCTGTCAATCACATCCAATGACGTGGCACGTCGGGGGGCGGGGCCGAGTGATACAGTCGGCGGCTATGGCCGCCGCTGTATCACGGGAGCGCGCCCGCAGTAACTCCACACCATGCGAGCTCGCTCGCATTATGGTGTGGAGTCCTTGCGGGGAGGAGCCGAGACAGCCGCCTAGGGACCCCAGAAGCGGAGGATCGGGGCCACTGTGTGCAAAACGAGCTGCACAGTGGAAGTATATTATGTTTGTTATTTAAAAAAAAAAAACGGGAACCTGTAGTGTTCCTTTAATCTCCTCTTCTCAAGAGAGAATAAATTCAGTGCCTCTAATCTTTCCTCATAGCCAAGCTCCTCCATGCCTCTTATTGGTTTGGTCACATATTGGTTCTAAATCATTTACTCTACAGACATATTTGGATTTTTTTTACCCTTGCCCATTACATTTGGAGTGTGTCGGTGCGCTCGCTTTTTCCTTGGGTTCATTCCCTAAGCTCCTGGGATAGACTTGCTTCGCAGATCTTGACTTGCAACACTGCTTATTTAGAACAATTTATACGCAAGTATTCCAGGGAGATGCACATCTCGTTTCCCCTTGTCCCTTTTTTTCTTACCATATGGGCAAAACACCAGATCCTATTCGATACCTTTTTTCAGATATGCTATGCAATTGCTCTGGATGAGTGGCAACTGGCCATGAAACGCGTTGAGCCTATTCAATGTCATGTTCCCAACACATAGCTTGACCTCAACTGATTAATCTGTATCCTATAACCCATTTTTATTTCATTACCAAAACAAACCTTTTTGCTTTTTATACCAGCTACTTTCATTGGACACTATGCGATTTCAGATGCGTGCATGTATACATATATGATTTTTTTTTTGTATGTCATAGTTTTGTATAGAGATTTAAATACTCATGGTCAATCATGTATCAGATGTTATGAGGTATGCTTTGTTTTTATGCCAATTTACATCATTTCTCCTACCATGTGTTTTGTGCCTCACTCAAAGTACCAAAGAACCAACCTCTTTTTATACCTTATTTTATAGCACCGCTCGGCACTCACATGACTGGCCACCTCTCTCCTCCTCTTTCCCTCCCTACCCCTGCAGCTGTCAGATCAAGAGAAGAGAGGCGGCCGGTCATGTATGCACCAAGTGGCACTATAAAATAAGTTATAGAATGTCATTTTATTTATAAAACAGACACTGGGCACCTTACTTTATCAAACAGAGAATTGTGTGAAGATAGAGTGGCTAAACAACCACTTTAATCAAGTCTGGAACTCTGAAAGAAAAAAACTTAAATAAGAAGCAAGGAAGCAAAAAGTGCAAAGAAAATTACAAAATCGCTTTAATCCGATTTTCTCTCGAAAGCAGGCACAGCCTTTACATTAAATTTAAAATTAAATATATGTGTCAAAATAAATAAAGTTCTTCATCGCAAAAATGTTTAAATCTTTTCAGGTGTGCTGGGAATTTTCTTTAGATCGTTTTGGTGCACCGCGAGACAAAAAAAAAAAAAGTTTGAGAAACAGAGCAGATACCTGAGATTAAGGAAGGTCAGAGCTTGCAGGTTAAGAGTAGCTTCTGGCACATAGCGGATACAGTTCTGGTAAAGATTTAGGCTTTCCAGGGAAACATAATGGCAGATCTCAGCAGGGATCTCAGACAGCCTGTTCCGAGACAGATCTTAAAAAAAAAAAAAAAGAAAGAAAAGAAATTAAAAAGTAAATTACTTGTTTTACATATCTAGAAGTAAACAAACAGTTAACAGTTACAACATATACTCCAACTTATTTGTGTGCCAAGTGTCAAGCATAGCCAGAAACCCGATTGTTTATGAGGAAACCTCTCCATTTATTCTCCACAGATACGAAACCTGTCACAAATCTTGATAATTATACCCGAGCATATAAAGAAAAATAGGATTTTTTACTCACCGTAAAATCCTTTTCTCTGAGTCCATGGACCGACACAGCTTCTCTATTGACAAAGTGGGTATTATCCGTTAATTAGGAGTGACTAGGCAGAAAAACTTGTAAAAAGTGTTGCATCACACCTTCTACAGTACCGCCCAGGGGGCGGACCCTCTGGGTATACCCTCTCAGTCTGCACATCGCAGATCAGTTTGTCAAAAAGCAGTACAAACTTAAAAGGAGGGGTGGGTGCTGTGTCGGTCCATGGACTCAGAGAAAAGGATTTTACGGTGAGTAAAAAATCCTATTTACTCTTTCGTCCATGGACCGACACAGCTTCTCTATTGACAAAGTGGGATGTCCCAAAGCAGTGTCAGAGAAAAAACGGGTGGTAACAGCATAAAAACAAACTTCACCCCAAAACACAAAACAGCACTCCAACGGAGGAGTTGCAACTCTAAACAGCCGCTTGCAAAACCTTGCGGCCGAAAGAGGCATCCGAAGATGCACCTACATCAACTTTGTAGAATTTTGTGAAAGTGTGAGCTTTACATAGTTGGGAAACAGACGCTTGATGTCGGAAAGCCCAAGAGGCACCTATTGCCCTGGTCGAATGCGCCGTGACAGGAAAGGGGGGCGCCTGACCCTTTAAGGCGTAAGCCTGGATTACTATCTGTCGGATCCACCTAGAGATGGTGGCCGATGAGACTGCTTGGCCCTTCTTGGGACCAGCCACTGAAACAAACAGAGAGTCTGACTTCCGGAACAGGGAAGTAGCAGATATGTATACTCTTAAAGCTCGGACAACGTCCAAGGAATGCAACGCCGACTCCTTAGGATTCGACGGCTGAGGACACAAGGATGGAAGTACAATGTCTTCGTTGAGATGAAAAGCCGAAACGACTTTCGGAAGAAAGGAAGGCTGCGGCCGCAGCACCACCTTATCCTTGTGGAAAATCAAATAGGGAGCCTTGCAGGACAGGGCTGCCAGCTCAGAGACTCGTCTAACCGACGTAAAAACCACCAAAAAGACCACCTTCTGAGAAAGTGTCAACAGGGGAATATCTCTAATATTCTCAAACGGTGCCTTCTGAAGCACCGAGAGGACCAGGTTCAAGTCCCACGGAGGTAACGGGGGGCGGACCGGAGGGGCCACATGTCGAACCCCCTGCACAAATGTACTCACGAGAGAGTGAGTCGCCAGGGGTCGCTGAAAAAAGACAGCCAGGGCAGATATCTGTCCCTTAATCGTACTTGGGGCAAGCCTTTGGTCTACCCCATGCTGTAAAAACAGCAGGATTCTGGAAACCAAATAGGTACGCGGATACCATTTCATTTCCTCACACATGGAGATGTAGGCCCTCCAAGTGCGGTGATAGACCTTCCTAGAGGACGGTTTCCGAGCACTTCTCATAGTAGAGATTACTGAGTCTGACAGGCCCCGATCTCTCAGTACCTGGTTCTCAACAGCCATGCCGTTAAAGCCAATGACTGTAAAGCAGGATGGAATATGGGACCTTGCGATAGCAGGTCCTTCCGTAGTGGTAGGCACCAGGGGACGTCTGCTACCAGACGTACTAGATCGGCGTACCAAGGACGCTGAGGCCAATCTGGAGCGATTAGGATCATTGGAATTCCCTCTGCCTCCACTTTGCGGAGCAGAAGAGGAAGAAGCCTTAAGGGAGGGAAGGCATAGATTAGCCGATACTGACCCCACGATGCTACCAACGCGTCCGTTGCGTCTGCCCATGGGTCTCTTGACCGGGCCACAAACCTCAATGCCTTCCGATTGAGTCGGGAAGCCAGAAGATCTACGTCTGGTGTGCCCCATCTTTGGCAGAGGAGTTGGAACACCTCCGGGTGTAAGGACCATTCTCCCTGGTCCAGCATCTGGCGGCTCAGGTAGTCCGCCTGCCAGTTTTCCACACCCGGAATGTACACGGCCGACAGTGCCGGTACGCTCCTCTCTGCCCACTTCAGGATGCGAGCGATCTCCGATGCTGCAGCTGAGCTTCTTGTTCCTCCTTGATGATTGACATATGCCACTGTTGTGGCGTTGTCTGACTGGATCCTGACTGGACGCCCTTGCAGTCTCTGAGACCATTTGAAGAGGCACAGCTTGATCGCCCGGATCTCCAGGACATTGATCGGCAGGAGGGCTTCCTCTGGGGTCCAGCGACCTTGCGCCGACTGGACACCCCAGACTCCCCCCCCCCAACCTGTAAGGCTGGCGTCCGTCGTGATCACCATCCAGTAAACCGGAAGAAATTACTTCCCGGCCATTAGAGCCGGTGCTGTCAGCCACCATACCAGGGATCTCCTGACTAGGTGGCTCACTCGGATTTGATAATCCAGAGATGAAGGGCATCTGTTCCATCTGGACAGAACTTCCTTCTGTAACACTCGAGTGTGATATTGAGCATATGGGACCGCCTCGAAGGAGGCTACCATGAGGCCCAACACTCGCATGCAAAAACGGAGTGACGACCAATTCCTGGAAGTCAGCTGCCGTACTGCAGCCCGGAGGGTCTGCAACTTCTCCACAGGGAGGAATACCTTTGCCTCTGGAGGAATCCAGAATCAACCCCAGGTCCACTAGGCGTTGAGTGGGCACCAATACTGACTTTTGCGTGTTTAGTATCCAACCACAGTCTCGAAGAGTCTGACAGGTAATGGACACGCTTACCTCTAATTCTGAGCTTGAAGGGGCCTTCAGCAGAAGGTCGTCCAAGTAACCTGTGATAGCGATACCCCGCTGTCTTAGAAGTGCCAGAATCGGAGCGAGCACCTTGGTGAACGTCCTGGGTGCTGAGGCAAGGCCAAACGGGAGGGCCACAAACTGGTAGTGGTTCTTCCCGATAGCAAATCGCAGAAACCTCTGGTGTCTGGAGTATATGGTGACATGCAGGTATGTGTCCTTGATGTCCAATGAGGCCAGAAAGTCCCCCGGATGGAGAGCCGTGACTATGGATCGAACCGACTCCATCCGAAATCTTTGTACCTTCACAAAGCAATTGAGGGCTCTGAGATCCAAGATTGGATGAACCCCCTCCTTCTTTGGCACAATGAACAGATTTGAGTAAAAACCCTGACCCCGTTCCTGTTCTGGAACAACTACCCCGCGTTCCAGTAGACCCTGGACCGCCCCATACAGGGCCTCCCGACGGGTCGGTAGTAGCTGGAGATTGGAGGTGATGAATCTGTCTGGTGGACAAGAGAGAAATTCTATCTTGTAGCCTGAGGAGATTACTTCGCAAATCCACCTGTCGGAGACTAGAGCAGTCCACTGAGTCGCGAATTTGCGAAGACATCCCCCCACCCGAGAGCTGGGTGGGGGCGGACCTTCATGTGGACGCAGATTTGTCCGCAGACTTGTTGGGTCTGGGGGACCAAGGACGCTTTTGTCCTTGGGCAGGCGCTTTATCGGCCTGGGGTCTTTTCCCTGTCGCCTTAAGGGGGCGAAAAAAACCGCTTACGTGCAGTAAAGGAGGGCCCTTGCCCTTGGCGTGGTCCCCTACCCTTGCTAGTTTGGGGAAGCAAAGTGCTTTTACCTCCTGTGGCATCCTTGATGATGTCATCCAGAGAAGCCCCAAAAAGTCTGTCGCCCTTAAAAGGCAGATCCAATAGGGCTTTCTTGGAAGTCTGGTCCGCAGACCAGCCCTTTAGCCAGATCAGGCGGCGTATTGCTACTGCATAAACCAAAGCTCTTGACAGCAGGGGAATAGTATCCATGTCTGACTCGCAGACAAACTTAAGGCCCTGGACCAACTGGTCGGCCAAAGTTATCTCATTAGGAGGAGCATCTCGCTCCTTTAACCCCTGGAGTAGCAATTTTGCCTATTCAGTAAGTGTCTGAGACACTAGGGCCCCCGCCAATGCCGGGCGTACTGCCGAGCCTACCACTGAGTATAGGTAGCGAGCGAGTGCTTCAGCTTTCTTATCCACAGGGTCCTTGAAAACAGGAGCCCCTTCTACTGGAATAGTGGTGGCTCTATTAAGTCTGGACACCGAAGGGTCCACTATAGGGGGAGAGGTCCATATCTTCAGAAAACTCTCCTCAAAGGGGTACCGTACTGCAAACCTCTTTGGGGCTGTAAAGACCCTCAGTGGGTTCTCCCATTCCTTGTATAAGGAGTTTGTCAAAATAAGACACACAAGGGAACACCTTAGCAGTGCGGGCAGGTTTACGAAACCCAAAGGGGACTGGAGTATCTGCTACTTCTTCAGTCCTTTCCAACTTTAGCGTATCCCGCACTGCAGTAATAAGGTCAGATACCAAAGCCGTCTCGCGTACTGACCTGGACTTGGAGTCCTCCTCACTGTCCGATCGGTCACGGTCTGCAGTCTCTGATGCATCAGAATCTGGGCCATGAGCCGTAGCTGGACCTGGTTCTGCATCAGAAATATCCCCAAAAGATTGCAGGGGACGGGGGCGTTTATTACCCCCTGTATTCCCGTGTGCTGCTTCCACCCTGGCAGCAAACGCCTCTAGGATTGCCGACATAGCGTCCATAGACACCTCAGGGACACCAGCTGCTAAATCTGGTGTTTCAGGGGAGAAGACATCTGGCTCAGATGCCATGCTGACCACACGCTGACACTCACAGGGCTCCAGGCAAGATATCAATAGGCCACCCTCCTGCGCTGCAGAGATGCTGGGTTACCCAGAGGACTCACCACCCTGGATAGGTACTGCTATGCTGCGCCTGTGATGCTGTCCCCTTGCTGCTGTGTCAGTCTGCTTCTTTTATCAGCACTTCCTGTGTGAATTTTCGCGCCACTGTAATGCACCCTAGAGGCCGGAGGCTCTCGCAAAATGGTTGCCAAAAACGTCTGTATGGAAGATAATGTGGGCTCTAAGAAAATGGCCGCCGACAGAAGATAGAGGTCAGGCAGCCATAGCCCACAAAAAGATGGCCGCCGAACGGCAATATCTGCATACAGGGTGGACAAACATGGCCGCCGATCACCTGATAGGGGCCAGTGGGTGTGGCCGAACCACAGGAAGATGGCCACCAGGCAGTTACAAGAGGCCAAACTTGGCATGGACCACCTCAAAATGGCCGCCGACAGCATGGAGACACAGAAACACAGGTAAGCAAAAATGACATTTCTTTTAAATGTTAGTTACAGCCAGCCCCGCTCCAGTGGGACCCCAGGTGACCCTCAGCACCCAGCAACCTTTAGCTAGAAGCCCAGGGAGGAAGGAAAGGCAGGGAGAGAGGGAAGAAAGGGGCCACAACCACTTACTTGATCTCTCCAGGAATGTCCAGCTAAATCACCCAGCCGAGGCAGGGGAGTTTTACTTACCTATCCTGCATGTATTCTGCTGGAAGACATTCCAAACAGATCATCGTCCGCGCACGGAAGGTGACTGTTGGCCAGGCATGCTGTGATTGGACCCAGAAGGGACGATCATATGTATGCCCTGGAGCATGACGCTCACTGGACAGGCTGCTGCGACTCGGCCGTAAGGTCAGCCGAAGCTGAGCGGTCCGATGCAAGCCTTGGAGCGTAAGCTCACCGGCCAGGCTGCTGCGACTCGGCCGTAAGGTCAGCCGAAGCTGAGCGGTCCGATGCAGGCGTAGGCCACCCGTGGAGCGACGGGCATGTCGTGGAAAACCCAGCGCGTAGCTAGGGTCGGCACACGCTCGATGGCCGAAACTGGGGAGACTACGAGGATCCAGCCTGTCACCCAGTCGGCAGTTGATCGAAGATCGCAGGAAACAACAAATGTAGCAAAAAAAAAAAAATTATATATATATATATATATATATATATATATATCTTTTTTTCCCCGGACCAATGGGCCCGAAGGGAGCCATGTCCTACTCCTTGCTAGACAGAAAAAAACTGATCTGCGATGTGCAGACTGAGAGGGTATACCCAGAGGGTCCCCCCCCTGGGCGGTACTGTAGAAGGTGTGATGCAACACTTTTTACAAGTTTTTCTGCCTAGTCACTCCTAATTAACGGATAATACCCACTTTGTCAATAGAGAAGCTGTGTCGGTCCATGGACGAAAGAGTAAACAGGATTTTTGTACTCATGGTAAAATCCATTTTTTAGAGTCCATTGAGGGATGCAGAAGCCTTTAAATTATGGGAGGTTAAAAAGCAATGTACCTGAAAGAGGGGGGACACAGCAGTCAAGAGCCAACAGGTCCAAAGAAAAAATCAGTATGACTTGGACTGCCTGCAGCAATTTACTCCCGAACCTGGCATCAGATGAGGTCAAAACATTCTCCCGATAGAACTTCAATACAGTGTGGTAACTGAAGACTAGGTAGAAGCCTTGTAAATCTGGTAAAAAGTTGACTAATGCAAATAAAGCCCACGAAGCACACAGGCCTAGAAGAATGCACCTGGAAAGGGAAGGGTGGAACTTGATCCTTTAGAACATAAGCTTAAACCAAGTGAAGTATGCTTTCCACGTCTAATGATACATATGGCAGAAAGTAGCCTCCCTAAATTTTAGATCATGGGAATCTCAGATTTAGAGATGTCCCATCTCTCAACAGTCATGCCATCAAAGCCAGGTACCAAGAAGCAGAATGGCAAATTGGTCTTTTAAATGATCCTGGAAGCCCAGTAAAGCCTACAGGGTGTCCGCCAGGAGACTTACCAGAGTGGCATACAATATCCACCGATGCCTGCCTGGAGAAAATGATTATCACCAGGGCACACAGATCCCACAGAGCATCCATTGCTTCAGCTAGAGAATCCCTGTACTTTGAAACAAACCTTTCTAGTTTGCTGTTGAACCTTGAAATATGGGAGGTCCAGATAACACAGGTCCTGAAAAACCTCTGGGTGTAGTGACCACTTTCCTGGTTCCAGATGCTGCCGACTAACATGTCTGCCAGTTGTCTACTCCTGGGATGTACAGGGCAAATAAGGCTGCAATGTGAAGTTCTGCCCAGGACAGGATCTTATCTACCCATCTTTCCTCTGCCAGAATTCTGGTTCCACCCTGAGGATTGATGTAAGCCACTTCAACATTGTCTGACTGAATCAGGTTTAGATAAACCTCTAGCAGAATGGTCCAAAGCTGCCGACACACAAATGGCACAAAGCCCCAGAATTTTTTACTTGTAACAAGATGAAAAGAAAGCCTTCCTGTGTCCCACAATAGAGGAAAAATAAAAACGCAAGTGCAGAAGTAGTTTTCAGTGAGAGTTTAATATCAGAACGATCACCAGATTCAGAGCTATAAGGAGCGGAATCATGCTCAACAGCTAGCTCGATCAATAGGAACTAATATAAGGGGTTGTAAAGTCAGAAGGTTATTTTATCATAATGCATTCTATGCATTAAGATAAAATACCTCCTGTGTGCAGCAGCCCCCCCCCCCTCATAATTACCTGAGCCCCATCCCTGTCCACGAGTGGGACTCTTCCTCCTGATTGGCTGAGACACAGTAGCGGCACCATTGGATCCCGCTGCTGTCAAAGTCAGTCAATCGGAAGTGAGGAGGGGGCGGGGCCGAACTGCAGCTCCATGTCTGAATGGACACACAGAGCTGCAGCTCAGCTTGGGTGCCCCGATAGCAAGCTGCTTGCTGTGGGGGCACTCAACAGGAGGAAGGGGCGAGGGACCCGAGTAGAGGAGGGACCCGGGCTGCTTTGTGCAAATCCACTGCAACAGAACAGGTAAGAATAACATGTTTGTTATTTTTATAGAACAAACAAGACTTTACAGTCACTTTATTACTTCAGCTGTCAATTTTTTCAGGCAGGGTTTTGAAGATCACAAAAGGTTTTATGAAGTTGCCCCCTCTCTTTAATAACACTGCTCAGACCTACTAATAAGCCAATCAAACTCAATCACTGTGTCATATGAGGAGGTCACATGCTCCCCCATACTGAGAAGAACAGAGTATTTGCAAAGGTTTCTATGAAGCAAAAAAGAGTGGTGGGGGAGTATAAGTGGGTCCGTAGCCCTGTCACTTTGCCTATTCGGTCTCTTATCAGTTACATAACTCCTAATGTAGGAGCTATAGAACCCATCTACCAGTGGCTGCCCATCCATAAAGGGCACTGGACGCATGGATTTTAATGGGGTCTTTTTTCCCCTTTTTTTTTTAAGCACACGATTAGAGCCTGGGGCTCCAAAAAAGGGTAGGCTCAGGGCGCAGAGCCCTGAGCCCACCCACTTGTGTGACAACAGCAAATTAATATTCGCTATGGTCTTCCTTATACTCCACCCGGCCAATCAGGAAGCGAGTCTTAAACCCCGATTGACCACCGAGGATGAAGCCGCCAAGGAGGAGGAGACGCAGGGTGAAGCTTCAGAGAAAGTCGGTTTGTGGGGAAAAAAAAAGGGCGTCAATTTAGTTTGGAAGCCATGTCGCACGACTGCGCAATTGTCAGTTAAAGCGACGCAGTGCCGAATCGCAAAAAGGGGCCTGGTCCTTATGCTGCATATTGGTCCGGGGCTTAAGTGGTTGAAAAGTGTTAAGTCTAAACTTGTAAATGAGCAGGCAGCTCTACATTGAACAAGCTACGTCCCCCCCAAAAAAAAAAACCCACACACTATTAGGCAAAACTTTTTTTTTCATTTTGGATGGGGCAATGGAGGGTTATAACCCGTCAGATTTTTTTTTTTGTTTGCCATCTGTCTCATTGCAGAGATTATGATAATGGTAAACGGGACAAATAGAGAGGGTGAATCTTCGGTACATTCGGCCTGCCCATACATGGTTCGAATCTCGGCCGGTCTCTGCTGAACCGGCCAAGATTTGAACAGTTTATGGCGAGCTTTACCCGTTTGCTTGCAGGCTTCTATTGAATGTACACTGCTCAGTGTGCTTTCACGGAATACTCCGGCTGTGCTGGAATGACTGACTCATGCATATGCTTAGGATGATTTTCATCCCCCACTGTCCAATCAAGAGGCTGAAAACTTGGCACCCAAAAGTAGCAGAAAAGAAGATGACACTGACTGGCTAGAGATGCAACCAGTGCAAGGCGAAGGTGAATATTTTCAAAAATGTATTTCTGCTTTGACCGAGTTTGACAGCAGTGGGAGCCAATCAGGAGAGAGGAGGTGGGGTGAATGAATACACAGAGCTGCAGCTCGGCTCGGGTGCCCACATAACAAGCTGCTTGCTGTGGGGGCACTTGACAGGAGGGAGGGGTCAGGAGCTCCAGCTAGGGATTTAAGAAAAGGAGGATCGGGGCTGCCCTGTGCAAAACCAACTGCTCAGAGGAGGCAAGTATGACATTTTTTTTTTTTTTCAATTACAATAAACAAGAATACAAGACTTTACCAATCACTTTAACCCTCTGCCCTTAAAATAAAATGAGCATTTAACCAGGGTGGGGGGCCCCACTACAAGGGTGTTTTTAAAACTTTCCAGGAATTGGGCTTCAAAGTGCATTTTTCACCCTTTCCTCTAAGCATGCCCCTTATGCCTTGTATCTCGTTTCTTCCCGATTCTGCCACCAGGCATCAGCAATTTCTCCAGAAGAAAAATGGCTCCCGGTGACATATCATCATCAATGTAATGTACAAAAAGGAGAGTGGTAAGGTCTTAAGCTGGTTATACACTAGTAGTGTTTAGTTAGAAATGTTAGGATTTTAGAACTGTTGATTTTCCAATTGTTAGTGGAATTGTCACCTTCAACTGACACGGTAGACATTTACCAGTAAGCAAGAAACATGCCCACCACATAGGCGCACACCCATGAACACCTGTACAGAATCAGATACTCTTCCCGGCGCAAGGGAAATAATTTTTTTTTTTTTTAACAGGGCGCCGATGTGACAAAATGATTAAAAAAAAAAAAATCGGGAATTATCTGTATACAATTTACAGCAGGTTTTATGATCATAGGGCAAGGTAGTTAGGACTCTGAAGTGGGCAGGGTTCTGTTGTTCAGCACCCGTCATCCATCAACCAACAAGAATTACTGCAGGATTCTGCTTTCCATTGCTAAACCTGCATATCAAGTCATAGAACTTACAAATAATTCAGGTTTTACTGGACTTTGCTCCTGTACACTTTTTTTTTTTTAAAGTTTAGCCACAATATGATATACGATAAATCTCAAAAGCATCTCAAAGACCTCAAAGTAAGCTTTTCTTCCTATCCAAAACACTCAAGCATGTACTACAGAAGCTACCTGGCTTGGGAGATATTAGACAATTAGTAAAGCAGCTCCATTGCCTACATGATTCTACAATCTTTGCAGTTATAAGAGGAGCAACAGCATCTGTGATTTATATTTAGCTTTTCTTAGCACGGAAACAGACTGTGCCAAATACTGCAAACACTTCCCAGCATTCCCTGCGACAGCCTTCATCTACACATCAAACAAGACGAAGATGATGGCACAGGCACGCCACTTAAAAACACATAGAACTTGATTTTAAGGGTTGCCAGATATTTAAAACCATAAGGCTAGTGCATGCTCATATGCATGAAAGCAAACTCAGCAGTTACTTTAAGAAAGAAACAATACAGTGTACAAAGCTTGTCAATGAGTAATGCCAGCGCACAGCACAATACAAAAATAGCTGAGAATGACATGAGCTTAGAAATATGTGAATGTGACAAAGCTAAGAAATACCACGCGGATCTCTCAGGCACTAGCACTACAGGTTTTAGAATCGTCATCTTATGTACAGTGCAATTGGAAACTCTATAAAAGGCAGGCCATACACGGTGTGAATGAATGAAATTTGCATGATTCCCCCACCAACACAGTGTTAATGGGGGGAATCCCTCCTGCTGAGACATTCTCCCCGGAGGAGGGCGGTGGAAGTCGTCCCAGCTGGGAAAAGACCGTAATCATTGCGATAATGGCAAGTAAATCCGGCAGGCTGGTAGTACCAAAGTTGATCAATCGATCACTTGGTACATTCAGCCTGCTCACACACCGTTTGAATCCCCACCGGTCCCTGCTCAATGGAATGGCCGGCCTAAGAAACAAAAAAAGGCAGAATAGTTTTTTTGCCCCATTCTATTAAATATAAATCATTTTTAGATTAACAACTAGAGGGAGCTCTCAACGGATTGGTGCCATTACTCGGTTTCTAAATTTAGATAAAAAATCAACCATTTAGGAACTATATTATGTTCACTAAGCTGCTTGATTTTTAGTCTGGGAGGAACAGTAAAGCAGAAAGGCTGAATATGTAAATTTCTACGCTAGAAATGCATATGTAAATTAGAAAAACATTGCCAACTACCTTTTTAAAACACACATTTCCATTTTTTTCTTGCCTTTTATAGAGATGCATCGAAATTTCGGCTACCAACAATTTAAAATAGGGTTGTCAGCATTTTGCCGTTAGCAAAAAAAGGTGATAATGGCCCTGAAAACAGATGCAATTTTACAGCGCTTAAGGTGTGTTTTTCATAGGTCGTGCGACTCAAAAACGGCATCAAAAACATAACACGGATGCATTCTTCCTGCATTTTCAATGCATTTCAAAAGGGAGGTGCGTTTTTTTTAACTGACCAAAAATGCATCACGCAGGATTTTTAACACAACGGATGTGCAATGGACCAGTATGCAGAACTACATCAAATTTAAAAGGATGCATTTTTCTTCAGCATTTCTTGCGCTAAAGGTCCAGATAATGGCTGACAATAAATTCACATTCACTTAAATTCATGATATTAAAATAAAAAGTAGAATACAATTATATATAAAAAATAAAAATAAAATTATATACCGTATATACTTGAGTATAAGCCGAGTTTTTCAGCACATTTTTTTTGTGCTGAAAATGCCCCCCTCGGCTTATACTCGAGTCACCTTTTTGCGCCTGATCTCCCGGACTTTGGGGACCCGGTGTCAGCCGGCCATAGGTCCCCTGGACCCCTACACATGTGTCCCCACTCTTCTTCTACAAGTGTGCAAAGTTTGGTGTCCGGGGGAACTACAGCCGGGGAGCACCGATTTTTCAAAGCCGGGCACCCCTTCCATAGACTTCCATGTTAAACGGTCATTTCTCCGGTAACTTTGGGAACCTGGTACTGGCCGGCCCTAGGTCCCCTGGACTCCCATGTTAAAACGCAAGTCTAGGCATGGGCACAGTGAGGCATGCAGACCCTAGGCTTATACTCGAGTCAATACGTTTTCCCATTTTTTTTTGTGGTAAAATTAGTTGCCTCAGCTTATACACGAGTATATATGAGATTTTATATATATATATATATATATATATATATATATATATATATATATATATATATATATATATATATATATATATATTTTTTTTTTATTATTATTATTTATTTATTTATTTTTTACTGTCATTTTCTGTTTTGGCCAAGTGCATACTGAAATTTTGGTACCAACTAAACAGCCAGATGGGTGACTTACATTGTTCTGATTAAACATCTTCACATGTCACCTCTCCACCTCCAGCCTCTGCGATACTTTGTGGTGCTTTTTTGAAGCTTTAGACCCCTTTCACATTGGGGCGGTTTGCAGGCGCTATTGCGCTAAAAATAGCGCTTGCAAACCGACCTGAAACATCAGCTGCTGTTTCTCCAGTGTGAAAGCCAGAGGGCTTTCACACTGGAGCTGTGCGCTAGCAGGACGGAAAAAAAAAAGTCCTGCAGAGGCGCTTTTCAATGGTTTTTAACCCTTTTTCAGCCAATAGCGGAGGGTAAAACTGCACCGCTAGTTGCCGAATACCGCCGCAAATCCAAAGGAAAAGCGCCGCTAAAAATAGCGGTGCTTTACCACCGATGCACCTCCCCCCAGTGTAAAAGTGGCTTTAACGAAGCCTGGCAGATGCCCTGTGTGTGTTGATATCTCATAGCAGCAATACATCCAATAATAAAGCACCACTAAAGTGACATGGGGTATCAATTTTGACGCAAACGAAAGGTGTAAACGGGACTGTAAGCCAACCATTTTATTTAGTGACAGGGGCTTTGACTGGTGTTCAGAGAGCTTTATAAAAGCGTGTCTGAAGCCATGTTTTGAAGAAAGTGTGAACGAGCCCTAATACTAAAACAAGGAAGTAGAAGAGTGATCTCATCCACAACACTGTGTACATTGCATGGATCGCAGGAATAGTTGGTCAAAATTAACAGGTAAAATTTTAACCATATATGTATTTCACCTATACAAGCATATGTTTGCCTGGAGTTGCACTTTAAAAACACATCAGATTTGCATTAATGTGGTTGTAAAGCTCAGACATGAAATATGAACAAAACATATCCCTACATAGCAGTGTTACTCAACCTTTTTTCAGTCAAGGCACCCTTTAAAATTGTGCACAATCTCAAGGCACCCCATTCTAAATTATGGAGGATTAAACTAAACATAACCCAACAACATCCACATTCGTAGGACACTCAACATTACCAATTTATTCTTCTAAAGCAAATACACCTTTGCAAACTGATCCTGACTTGTATTCCAACACTTCTCTTCTCCCTCAGTTTCTCGTCCTCAGTCAGCTAATGTGACCCCTGTGCTAATAGAGAGGGGCAGGGGAGGGCCAAACAAGGATGTTGTGCAGGCGCCTGATGTCCACCTCATCAACTGATGAGATGATTGGTTGATAGGATGCTGGCAGCTAGAAGGGTGTAATGGTGCACAATAAAAAACCTGTGGCTTTGTGTAACTAAAAGGCAGGCTTCATCCACCTGCTGGCTTGTATACACTTTTTTTGGAAATTTTTAGGCATCTTTGCCAAGGCACTCCTGAAGAAACCTGAAGGCACCCTGGTTGAAAAAGGATGCACTATGGTGTGTACGTGTCTCAAAACCACCAAGTGTCATTTCTGTCTGCTGCTTCGTTCCTCAGCTATCAGCATGACATCACTTCTGACACCAAAGAAAATTGGTGACAGGGGAGGGAGTGCCAGCTGATTGAAAGCCTCAGCTCTGTTCCTGTGTGTGTCCCTTCCCTCTACTCAGCATTCTCCTCATTGAGCTCTGCAGAGTAACTTCATCTCTCTGCCCCCTTTTTTCTGACACTCAGACAAGCTTTAGAAATTCTTGACTCTGAAGGGATGTAGAAAAGAGAAGACTGCAGATAGACCGATACAACCTATTGAGGATTTGTTTCATGTCTGTGTATTACCTAAGGCCTCTCACTTCACTGGGTATATGTAAGAGTTTACAACCGCTTTAAGCTGATCTCTTATACACATTTATCCAAAAACATTTAAAGGTTATACATTACCTGTAATAATCATAATCCCTTAAAGTGGTTGTAAACCCACTTTTTCAACTTGCACCTACAGGTAAGCCTAGATTAAGGCTTACCTGTAGGTGCAAGAAATATCTCCTAAACCTACACGGTTTAGGAGATATTTAGTTAAATGACAGGTGCCGCTGTCTACGGCGCATGTGCGCCGTAGACAACGGCGCATTCATGGGGTTAATCCCATTCACAAAATCGGCTACTTCCCAGCAATCGCGGCGCTGTGATTGGCTGGTGCGGCGATCCCCGGAAGTAACATTCCGGCTATCGCCGCAGCGATGGCTGCGGCTCAAGACATGGACGGCTTCGGGGGCCCCGGTCTAAGGTAAGTGGTACATAATGAGCTAGTTTGCTAGTCATACTAGCTCATTATGCCTTTCTATTGCAGGTGGGGTTAAAAAAAAAAAAAAAGATTAGTGGGTTTACAACCACTTTAACATCATCTACACTATAAGGCTGATATGCGTCGAATTGCGAAATAATTTTCTTTTGAAAATCTTACCTACAAATTTTTAGATTGAATTTCGCACCGTTAGTGGGCGGCAGCAGCAACAGACAATTTTCGTGCAGCCATCGAATTTGAGTGATTGGGCATGTTGGAATTTTTTTTTTTTTTTTTTGTTTACGATTTTCAAATTAAAATGATGGGAGCGAGAAACAAAAGGAAATCCCTGAAAATTAGGGTAATTCCTTGGGGGCCCCCAGGACACCAGAACTAGTGTCCCCATTGAAAGATTTCCCTTCTATTATATTACTTTTCTGGGGACAACCTAGATTTTTTTTTTTACTTTTATTGATAATGGTAAACAGTACAAATAGAGAGGGTGTATGTCCCCAACGGGGGCAGAGGCAGCAATAAAAAAACCTGACGGGTGTTCTAATCCCTCTCCACTCTATCCAGAACAAAAAAAAAAGGTTTTGCCTTTAGTTATATTTTAACAACTTCCCACCCGTAGGAGGTCATAAGACATCCTTGGGTTGAAGTGGTGATATCAGAATGATGCCTGCAGCTACAGGCATCATTCAGATCTCTTTTACTGCTGGCGATTCCCTGTAAAATTTAAAATCCATCCTAGCAGCAGCCTCTCCCATGCGATCGGAGACCAGGAGAACAGATTCGGCGGCGGCCTGGGATTACCATAGAGCTGGCCGTGGACCCTCTATGACCCTGAGAGACTGGAAGCAATGTTACTGGCAGATGTAAACACTGCCAGTTTTTTTCCTGGAAAGTAGACAGATTTTTTTTTTGATCTCATGCTTTCTAGGGTAGAGGAGATATCTGGGGTCTCATTGACCCCAGATGTCTCCATAAAGAGGACCTGTCATGCCTTTTTCTTATTACAAGGGATGTTTACATTTCTTGCAATAGTAAAAAAAGCGATCAAACAAAACAAAAAATGTTTTTAAAGTGTCCCCGTCCCTCACTCGCAGAAGCAAATGCATACGTAGCATACATTACACCCACATATGTAAAAGGCGTTTGCACCACACATGTGAGGTATCACTGTGAATGTTAAAATGAGAGCAATAATTCTAGCACAAGACCTTCTCTAACTCTAAACTGGTAACCTGTATAAAAATTTAAAAGCATCGCCTATGGAGATTTTGAAGTACCAAAGTGGAATGACGAGCGTGGGCAATGTTAAAGCGCAACATGTTGGGCATCTACTTACTTGGCACAACATTCATTAACCCCTTTCGCGCCGACCTTACGCAAATTTGCATTCATTGGCTTGAAGAGGTTAAACCAGGGTGACGACTGCAGCTGCAGGCATTACCTCGATACTGTTTTTTAAAGCCAGCGGTTGGCTTTTTAACGATACCAACCGGTGCGGCTAAAAGCTGCTCGATTGTTATCCTAACAGGAGGGACCCCCCCCCACTGCCTTCCGTCACTTTTCCTGGGCCCCTCGTCTCAGAAAAGGACCCGAACCACCATCTGGCGCGTCCGCCGCCTAGGCTGAGACCAGAACAAAGCCGTATTCGGCTTTGATTGTGTCTCCAATGTAAAATCCCAAAAGCGACGTCACAACGTCACTTCTGGTTTACTTGGCAGTATTCAGAATCACAGCTTTTGGCGATCTGAATACTTTTAAGTGCAAAGAAGGGATTTGGGGTCTTTTAGACCCCCGTGCCCTCCATAAAGAGTTCCTGTCACCACCTATTACTATCACAAGGGATGTTAATATTCCTTGTGACAGCAATAAAAGTGATCAGAATAATATTTTTTTTTTTTAAAAAGGGACAAAGAAAAAAAAAGAAAAAATGTAAAGTGCCCCCATCCCCGCGCAAAGCAAGGGCATACTCAAGTCGCGCCCGCAAATGTAAACAGTGCTCAAATCACACATGAGGTATTGCCGCGATCGTCAGTGAGAAATAATTCTAGCATAAGGCCTCCTCTGTAACTCTAACTTG
>CM055122.1:633973202-634228202 GCA_029206835.1 Rana muscosa | reverse complement strand
AAAAGCCTGATGATGCAAAGTCCTATCGTGTGTACAGAAATCCATCTGACTTTTGTCCGAAGTACAAACACGCATGCCCAGAACCAATGCTAAAATCAACCAACAATAGCAGAAGTTGACCAAAGGGTGGCGGTAAAGAGCAGAAAAAACACGTGATGTTGGGAACGTTTTGGGAAAGTTTGCAGAAAAGTCCTGCCGTGTGTATGCTATGGGTGTTCCCGGCCAACTCCCTTCGAACAAAAAAACACGGAAACGTTTGTTTGAAGTTCTACCGTGTGTATGAGGCTTAAGAGTCGCACCTGAATGTTATAAATGCAATCGTTGTGCAACAATTCTCGATTATCATTGGTTAAAGCCAAAGTTACATCCAAGTCACACCCATCCAAACTTGCACTCAAAAGTGCGCATACAAGTGTGAATGGAGGCTAAAAAAAACCTTATGCAAGTCACACCCCATCCCCACCCTTAGCCTTGACTAAGGCACGAAGGAAACTTGTTGGTACCATCAATACTTGACCTGACATAATGAAGCAATAAGAAAGACCAGCATATAACAGACTGCCATGTGAACAAAATACAGCATATCGCCTTGAGTTTCATTTCAAAAGTAGATGAGGAGATTTATGCAAGAGGTAAAAAGAAAAATTCTTGTCATATCTGACATACCTCAGAGAAGTGATGACAAGGAAGGACAACATAGAAAAAGGAGTCCCTTCAAGGGAATTACACTGTATTTTTCGAAAAGTGCACCATTTTATAATTTGACGTTTAACTGAAAGGATTTTTAAACACAGCTTACAGCACAATATATTGACAGCTCTATTAGTGCTACCTGCAATGGGCATCTAGAAGCAGCACAGTTCACAATACAGTATGTCTATTAACCTGCGTATTTCTGCACCCCACTGCAAACGTATGGTACGAACATGATAGTTTTCTACAGGCCCTGTTCAGGGCACACATGTGCAGTGAGGTGCTGATATATGCAGGTCAACAAAAGATGATGTGAACAAACCCTTACTGAATGACTGCTGTAAAAAAAAAATGGAGTACAAAACAAGCAACACAGAGATAGCGGGATCAGTCAAATGAAATCACTGACATGCCATTAGGCAAGAAACACAGAATGTACACATCTATTTTAGTGGAAATTTGCCAATTGTATCCCATCTACCTGATGAATTTCCTGGGCATTCACTATTCACCTATGCAGGTGTGATAGTGTACATGAGTTTTTGTGTGGTTTGGCATGTCATGGTTAGTGCAGCCCAATCTTTTTTGTAGAGCAGACCATTAAAAAAAAAAAAAAAAAAAAAAAAAAAAAACACACACACACACAAAAGAAATGTATGACGCCCCCCTTTTTTTTTTCTCTTTGCAAAGATTTCATACAAACTCCTTTCACATTGTCATTATGGGGTATGGTTTGTAGAATTTTGACAAAAAATGTTTAATCCATTTTGGAATAAGGCTGTAACATAACAAAATTTGGAAAAAGTGAAGCGCTGTAAATACTTTCAGGGTGGACTGTAAATATCTCTTGTAAACAGAAATAAGGATGACAGGTCCTCTTTATTAAGAGATCTGGGGTCAAAAGGACCCCAAATCTCTTCTTTACTTTTAAAAGCAAAAAGATAAAAAAAAAAAAACAAACAAAAAAAAAAAAAAAACTCAGTAACGAGGTTAAAAGCAGAGTTCCGCAGGTGGAAAAATACACATACTGTAGCTACTGACTTTTAATATAGGGACACATACCGGTCCAGGGAGCCCACGATGTCGGCACCTGAAGCCCATCTTCGGATCGACTCATGGGTGCTGCTGCTGCCACCGCCATTCTTAGTAAGGGAACCAGGCAGTGAAAACTTTTCAACTTCACTCCTGGTTCCCTACTGCACATGAGCGAGTCGCACTGCGCCTTCTGGTTGGTCCCTGCTGTCTTCTAGGACCTGTGTGTCTCCCAGAACACAGCGAGGGGGAAAGAAGAGTTTCCGGACATTGCTTAGATCGCAATCACGACGTGAGGCAATTTTCCTCAGAAGTGGGAGAAAATACCTGGATTTGACAGGTATCTTCTCCCCCCTGAAAGGTGCCAAAAAAAGTTACTCGAATGGGGGAGGAATATCCAAACAGCAGAAGTTCCATTTCTGGGTGGCCCTTCGCTTTAAAGCTGATATCTTTAGCTATAATCCTGGTAAACCACTTGCAAACAGCAACATATAATAAATATATATATATATATATATATATATATATATAGTGGTCAGCAAGTGGTTAATTATTGACGGCACTGCGCCTGCAAAAGGAATGTTTTTTTTGTGCATTGCGAGAAAGCTCGCATGTTCCTGGAAGGCAAGAATGTGAACCCAACTTTAGGATAGAGTATACTGTAAATACTGGAAACCTTTTTATGGTTAGGTAGAGAATGGTTAAAAACACCTGTCAGATTTTGATTGCCGTCTGTGCACTAATGGGAAAATTTCCCTTCACTTCCTGTCCTGGAGAGAACAGGAAGTGAAGAGAAAACACTCCTAAAGCGATGCTGCGTACACACGACCGTTTTTAATGTCATTGAAAAAAAAAAAGGAAGTTTTTCCTTGACGCGATTCTTCTCAAGCCTGCCTTGCCTACACACGATCATGAAAAAAAATGCTAGAGCAAAGCGCGGTGACGTACGAAATGTACGACGGCACTATAAAGGGGAAGTTTCATTCGGATGGCGCCACCCTTTGGGCTGCTTTTGCCGATCCTCGTGTTAGTAAAGTTTGGTGAGAGATGATTCGCGCTTTTCAGCCTCGTGCTCTTCAGTCCGTTACAGCGTGACAAATGTGCTATCTCCATTACGAACGCTAGTTTTACCAGAACGAGCGCTCCCGTCTCATCACTTGCTTCTGAGCAGGTGCGTTTTTTTCACGTCGTTAAAGCCCACACACGGCCGTTTTTCATGACGAGAAAGACGGTGACGACGAGAAAGACGGCGACGACAAGAAAGACGGCGACGACAAGAAAGACGGCGACGACGAGAAAGACGGCGACGACGAGAAAGACGGCGACGAGAAAATTTAGAGCATGTTCCAAATTTTTAATGCCCACTTTATACGTCGTGAAAAATGCTCTGGAGCCCCCACACGATCGTTTTTTAATGACCAAATAAAAAAATGGCATTTTTCTCGTCATGAAAAACGGTCGTGTGTACGCGGCATGAGACATATTACCTGTTTACAATTGTCACTCGACTTATTTTTATGCTAAAAGGTTTATCTTTGAAAACATTAGGAAATTAACTATATAAATTCATATAACTGCAAATATTGAAAAATGTAAATCATAAAATCTAAAAACAGCAGCTTGTATGCAAAATAGGCCAGAAAAAAAAAAAAAAAAAAAACATTAAAAAACGGATTTAGGCTCTAGACTAACCAAACGTGGTTTTAAATATTTTCATAAATTTATTGAATTTTCAGGTTAACCTTCAGAAGATAGAGGCAAGTCCAATATCTCCAACAGAACTTCCCCTTTAAATGGCCCCACACCTCAAGAGCTCAGAGTTCAATTGCCAAAAACTACCTTGCAAATCTTTCCTCTCAATTTCCCACCCCATTTACAAAAAAATGTAAAGAGGACCTTTAAGTTTGTTCCCAGGGTACCCTTTCCTAGACAGGCAGGTACAATGTAATTAAACAAAATGTCCTGCCTCAACTACTCTAGTTTAAACTACCTATTTTGAGCCCCAGAACTTCTCAGAGCTACCCAATCTGATTACCAACTTCATTTGGGCCAAAAAGCCTTCCAGATTGAAAAATACAAATCCTGCGACACCCATAAAACAAAGGAGGATCCGTCTCTGTTGTCAAGTTGTACGTCTCTCATCTGAACTGTATTATTGACTGGTGTAGACACTGATGCCAAACTGGATAGCCGTTGAGCAATCTTCCACTTCTTTTCCCCTACATACCATGGTGTGGTCTACCATATTAGACCCCTTTCACGCTAAGGCCGCGGCTTTGTTGGCGCTTTAAAGAAGAAGGGATCGAAAACTCCTCTGCTGCGGCCCTTCGGAAGCGCTGCCTATTCATTGCAATGGGCAGGGGCAGTTTGGAAGTGCTGTATACAGCGCTCCCAAACCGCCCCAAAGATGCTGCTTGCAGGACTTTTCCGAACGTGTGAAAGCACCCATTGCAATGAATGAGAGGCAGTTTTCATGCGCTATTTCTAGCGCTAAAATGCCTGAAAACTGCCTCAGTGTGAAAGGGGTCTTAACATAATTTAAATTCAAATCACCAACATGGTTTCCCACCTGGATCATGGACAAACCATTTCTGAGTAAAGAGGATCTATACCGAGCTCTGTCTCCTCTAACTCCCATTTGGGGAAATAGTGCCTTGCCCCCGGTTATTTATGACCCCCAATTTATAGCTCTCCAGTGAAAAGGCATCTACCAAGCACATCATTTTATCCTCATACAAGATCTTCCTGGATTCCCTTGCTGGCAGCTCGAATCTGACCTCCCTGGATCCTTGGTGAAAGAGACAACTTGTACATTTCTATTCCACACTTCCTCCAGATTCGAACAGCCCATCACCCTGTTAAAGAGGGAATGTTCTCTAATGGCGCAGCCAGACACACTCTGTCCCTCTCCTATAAGTCGCTCTTACAAGATGACCTTGTCACGTCCCAGCTCCATTTAGAATTCTGGGAAACAGATCTTAACTTTACGTTTACCCCTAAAGAGAGCAATCTATTTTTGATAAATGTCAGGAGAATGGTTATAAGGCCCTAAAATACTGGACACCCCAGTCACTCCACCGATATGATTTATTCTTCCAAAGCAAATACACTTGTGCACACTGGTACTGAATAGTCCTAGGTTTCTCTTCTCCATCAGTCAGCTAATGTGACCTCAGTGCCGAGGGAGAGGGGCACAGGAGGGTCAAACAAGGATGCTGTGGAGGCAACAGAAATCCTCCTTATCAACTGATGACATCATTGGTTGTTGGGATGACAATGTCTAGAAAGTCATAATGGTGCATAATGAAAACCCGTGGCTTTGTGTAACTAACAGGCAGGCTTGATCCACCTGCTGGCTTGTATACAATTTTTTATAAATTTTTAGGCATTTTGCCAAGGCACCCTTGGTTGAAAAAAGGCTGCCTTAGAGGACCAATGGGGTTGCTATTGACGACTTCTCATTTTGCCAATGCTAGCTGCCTTTTTGTCACGCTGACCCACAAGCATTAAATATAAGGAGTCCGTGAACTAGTAGCTTGATATAATACTTGCCCTGGGTCATGGACTCAAGGTACTGAAGCCAGTAAATCTGCGAAGAGCCTTATTTTAAAAAGTCAGCAGCTGCAGTATTTGTAGCTGCTGACTTTTAAAACAAAATAAAAATTTGGCGGACCTCCGCTTTAAAGAGGACCTCCAGTTGTTTGTGTTTATTAACCACTTAAGGACTGTCGCACGCCAATGTACGTCGGCAGAATGGCATGGCTGGGCACAAGGGCGTACAGGTACGTCCCCTTTAAGATCCCAGCCGTGGGTAGCGCGCCGCCAGTGGCGCACTCAAGACCCAGCCCTTTTCTCCTTGACCGTCCCTGCAGGAACAGCGGACCCGATCGTCGCCGGTGTCCCGCGATCGGGTCACAGAGAGGAAGAACGGGGAGAGGCAAGTGTAAACAAACCTCTCCCCGTGCTTCCTAGTGAGCCTGTCACTGATAGTCTGTTCCCTGTCATAGGGAACGACGATCAGTGACGTCACACGCTAAGCCACGCCCACCCAGAGTAAGAAAAACCACATCAGGGCACACTTAACCCCTACAGTGCCCCCTCCCGATTAACCCCTTCACTGCCAGTGTAATTTTTACAGTAATCAGTGCAATTTTTTAGCACTGTTCGCTGAAAAAATGACAATGGTCCCAAAATAGTGTCCGATGTGTCCGCCATAATGTCGCAGTCACGATAAAAAAATAAAAATTAAAAAAAACCGCTGATCGCCACCATTACTAGAAAAAAAAAATTAATAAAAATGCAATAAAACTAACCCCTATTTGGTAGACGCTATAAATTTTGCGCAAACCAATCAATAAATGCTTATTGCGATTTTTTTTACCAAAAATATGTAGAAGAATACGCATCGGCCTAAACTGAGGGAAAAAAATGTTTGTTTTTTTATATATTTTTTGGGGCTATTACAGCAAAAAGTAAAAAATATTAAATTTTTTTCAAAATTGTCGCTCTATTTTTGTTTATAGCGCAAAGAAAATAAAAATCGCAGAGGTGATTAAATACCACCAAAAGAAAGCTCCATTTGTGGGAAAAAAGGACGCCAATTTGTTTGGGAGCCACGTCGCACGACCGCGCAATTGTCAGTTAAAGCGACGCAGTGCCGAATCGCAAAACGTGGCCAGGTATTTAAGCTGCATAATGGTCCGATCCTTAAGAGGTTAAAAGTCAGCAGCTACAAAAAGTATGGCTGCCGACTTTTAATAAGCACACATTCACCTGTCCCACGTGCTCACCTGTGACATAGCTTCTCTGCCCAGCACCGGCATTTCAACTGTGGGCACCCGGCTGTGACAGCTTGCGACTTCAAAGCCGGGTGCGCACTGCCTGGTAGTCTTCTGGGAAATGTGACTGAAGGGAAGAAGGGGGAGAGGAGAACTTCCACTCAAATCACCTAGAAGTGGGAGCGGGTACCAGTCAAAACTAGGTACCCCACTCCCCCCCAAAAAAATTACATGCCAAATGTGGCAAAGGGGGATGGGAGAAGTACTTAAAGCGTAACTTCCATTACTGAAAAGTATACAGGATACTCTGTTAGCATTTCCCACATTAAAAACAAATCCATTCCACATTCAGGTTTACCTTACTGAATGTTTCAAAATGCCTGTGGTATGTCTGTGGTGATTTTATAAAAATGATCAATTGAAACATAACATGCTAAAGCCTATGCAGTTTATTGAGCAAATGCTCAATAGTCTAAAATGCCTAAAGGGCTTAACGTTTTTATTACCCAATACATGTTAAAACTAGTACAAAAATGTCCGGGAATGGTGTGGATGGAAAATGCACACTTTTCTTTAAAAACTGAAAATACTGGTCACCAAGGCTGAGGACCCCTAATGACACTTTAAATATTTACGAGACTTAAAACAAGCTTCCTAGAATGGAGGAACACTGATTTAAACTAAGAGATGGACTTTAAACGGCACATAGGAAAATAAAGTAAAAATCTAGGGGTTTTTATCGATAGAAAAAAATATTTAAAATTACATGTATACAAAAAATGTCATTATAATGATCATTAGTACATGACCCGGGGTAGTGCCAACATCTCACTTCCAAAAAATACAACAGTATAGATAGGCTCAAAATTATAATAAGAGACACATATCCAACAATTGAACATTGCATTTAGTAGAACAATCTATATAGGAAGTGGATAGCCTTATTCCTGGGTCCGGTGTGTAGAAACGTAGTCTTGCTCTGCTCTACATGTTTCGCGTGTCGCAACGCTTCTTCAGGAGCATAATAGTAAACAGGCCATATTAAAGATGCAAAGCGGCCCTGAATACCGATACACTGGCAATTTGTCTATAGAAAATGGCCAGTTGGGCAAGTGGAAATCATAATAGACAACAGCGAAGTAATTTGAATAGAACACAGGCTGCTGGTAAGCAGATGAACGGGTTTCCTTCAGGTCTGTAGAGCAACACTGTATCCTGGCCTAGGCCAACAAGGCCCAGGCCTAGGGCAGCACGGAAAGTGTCCCAACTGGCTTGCGCTACACTGTTAGGGGCAAATCTGTCTAGCGCCCCCATAAAGCGTCTGCACTGCTTCCAGTATAAGGGCGGCGGGCATTTCGCAACTGTGGGAGGGGGGGGGTCGCGGCTTCTAATTTTGACTGTCCTACCATTCTGGACCACAAACCTTCCTCACTGTCCTATATGTTTTCTGCTGCACCATTGGCATGTTTATATCTTCTTAGTCCTCTCCATAAAATTATCAGAAATTTATGCTTAAAGTAGAGCTATAGGCAACACTTTTTATTTTGGATATAGTAAGGGAGGGTTATAGCTCCTGTCAGTTTATTTTTTTACCATCCCTCTCCCATTGCAGAGATTTCCCTTCACTTCCTGCCCCATAGCCAAACAGAAAGTGAGAGAAAATCTATGCAAATTAAGGGAATCAATTGCCCTCCCCCCCTCAGAACTAGTGTCCCCACTCAAAAATTTTAGGGCGGGTCTTAAACAGCAAGAGGCATGGCCTTGACAGGAAGGGGTGGGTCATATTTAAATTAGGCGGTGCACGAGTTTAGTCGGGCCTAGGGCAGCACAAAACCTAAATACACTACTGCTGTAGAGCTATAAACGCCAGGGGGTATGCATCGGTCAGAGCCTGGTGCATAAACTGGGCAGTAAAGTAGACTGTCCACAGTGTAACCCCAGGATAGGGTAGCGTGACTAAGCTTCACTCTTGAATCAGTCGTCTAGTAAGCAAGCCTGTCAGGAACCTCTCTCCTGTGCGAGTGAAGCTTGGTCACGTTACCCTATCTGGTCACCCTACCCTATCACTTTACCCTACCCTATCTACATTTGAGCATTTCTCTTTAAAGCTTCCTAGAATCACATTTATACTAGTGCATCTACAGTGTCACCATGTGAGGATGCACATTTGAGCATTTCTCTTTAAAGCTTCCTAGAATGTATTACTTTCAAAATATACAAAGTTTCTACAATAAAGAGTTTCTGATGCAGAGATTTTCTTTTTTCCCCAAATAGGAAATCTACCAGATGATTTCAGTTTTGGAGTCTGGTTTGTGATTTTTCCACCCAATATAATTTCAGTACATGGCTTACTGGAATGTTGATATGCCACCCTACTATTTATTTTAAATTAAAAAGTGTACGTCAGAAAAGATTAAAAAGGGTTTTTATCCCTTTAAATATGCTGCAAACACATTAAGAAAAGGGACTCGATTTGTCAGAAATTCAGTGTGCTCCTAACTTCCTGCTTGAGCCTAAAACACAGTGATGGGGGAATTTACTAAAGCCGGGTACACACTACAGTTTTTTTTCGTGCAATTCGAAAAGCTGTCAGATCGAGTCAGAGTCACTGTACTAACCATGCAAGGTTAGTAATGCGATCTCCCCCGCTCAGCTGTTTTGTTCTGACAGGGGGACGCCCCCACCAGACCACTCGGATCAGCACGCTCTGCCATTGGCTGAGAGCACTGATCGGGAGGTGGTAGGCTGCTGGTTTTCCAGCAAGCACACCAAACAGCCAGCTTCTGTCGGACAGCCCAACATACACACGGGCAGAATTTCTGACATTTCGCTTTTTAAACTGGCAAAGGTCTCCCAACATTCTGTGTGTACGGGGCTTAATAAATGGTGCAGCTGTACCTGGCAAGCAATCAGCATTTTTTTTTTCAAAGCTTAAAGTATAACTAAAGGCAAAACTTGTTTTTTAATTTTAAATACAGTGAAGTGGGATTAGAACACCTGTCAATTTTTAATGCGGTCTGTATCCTCATTAGGTAGATTAAAGTGGATGTAAACCCAAAACAATTTATTTTAAATTAAGACTCATATCTGTTACAGCAGAGGATGTCCTTTCATCTGTACCCAGTCTTGCCACGAAGAGTTAATACAGCTCTGAGCAATCCTCTAATCTTTCTTCAGTAAGATAAAAAGGAAACAGAGAAATAGGTGTGGGTTCTTCCCCCTTGCTGTGGCTGACGGGTCATTTTCTTATCTCATGCAGAAGAGTGAGCGAGGCATTCTGTGTAGAGGTCGACCGATATGGGTTTTTCGCTGGCCGATGCCGATATTTAGAAATTTGGGCGGCCGATGGCCGATTTTTGTGGCCGATTTTTGTGTGGCCGATTAAAAAAAAAAAAAAAAAAAAAAAAACCCTCACCCACTCCACTCCTTCCTGCTTACTCCCGTCACTCTAGCACACACTTGATGTCCTCAGTACAGATGGCACTGGCAGGTGGCACTGGTTTGGAACTGGCAGGTGGCACTGGTGTAGAACTGGCAGGAGGCACTGATTAGCACTGGCAGGTGGCACTGATTGGCACTAGCAGATGGCGTTGGTTTGGAACTGGCAGGTGGCACTGGTGTGGAACTGGCAGGTGGCACTGATTGGCACTAGCAGATGGCGCTGGTTTGGAACTGACAGTTGGCACTGGCAGGTGGCACTGGTTTGGAACTGGCAGGTGGCACTGGTGTGGAACTGGCAGGAGGCACTGATTAGCACTGGCAGGTGGCACTGATTGGCACTAGCAGATGGCGCTGGTTTGGAACTGACAGATGGCACTATTGGCACTGGCAGGTGGCACTGATTGGCACTAGCAGGTGGCACTGGTTTGGAACTGACAGATGGCACTGGCAGGTGGCACTGGTTTGGAACTGACAGATGGCACTATTGGCACTGACTGGCACTGATTGGCACTAGCAGGTGGCACTTGTTTGGAACTGACAGATGGCACTAGTTTGGGACAGATGGCACTGATTGGCAGTGGCGCTGGCTGGCGGTGGCGCTGGCTGGCGGTGGCTGGCGGTGGCGGTGGCTGGCGGTGGCAGGTGGCGCTGGCTGGCGGTGGCGGGCGGCGCTGGCTGGCGGTGGGTGGTGCTGGCTGGCGGTGGCGGCGGGTGGTGCTGGCTGGCGGTGGCGGTGACTGGCGCTGGCTGGCGGGTGGCACTGGCTGGAGGTGGCACTGGCTGGCGGTGGCGGGTGGCACTGGCTGGCGGTGGCGGGTGGTGCTGACGGTGGCGGGTGACACTGGCTGGCGGTGGCACTGGCTGGCGGCACTGACAGATTGCACTGATTTTGCAGACCCAGCAGCTAAATTACATCAGCCAATGATTGGGCTGCTTTAGAAAGGGGGCGGGGCCACATACACATAGCGACCCGCCCAGATACCATCCCATTAGCTGGTGTAATATAGCTGCTGGGTCCCGCCCACCCCGACATCGAGCTGACAGCTCCTCTCTCTCTCTCCTTTCTGCTCACACACTCAGCGGCTCTGGCTGCATCAAGCGCCGCGCTGAGTGTGTGAGCAGAGAGGAGAGAGAGACAGAGAGGAGCTGTCAGCTCGATGTCGGGGTGGGCGGGACCCGGGCCGGGGTGGGCGGGACCCAGCAGCTATATTACACCAGCTAATGGGATGGTATCTGGGCGGGTCGCTACGTGTATGTGGCCCCGCCCCCTTTCTAAAGCAGCCCAATCATTGGCTGGTGTAATTTAGCTGCCGGGTCCCGCCCACCCCGGCCGGGTCCCGCCCACCTCCGACATCAAGCTGACAGCTCCTCTCTGTCTCTCTCTCCTCTCTGCTCACACACTCAGCGCGGCGCTTGATGCAGCCAGAGCCGCTGAGTGTGGAGAAGGAAGAATGAGCGGAGGTCAGTCTGAAATATCGGCCTAATCTTGATAATAAATCGGCCGATGCCGATTTATCAAAAATGGCCAAATATCGGCCGATATATCGGCCAGCCGATATATCGGTCGACCTCTAATTCTGTGTACTTCACATCCCCCCTCCTTTATTCTTCCAGCTCTCCCAAGATTGGCTGCTCCACACCTCAGCATGATTGGGCATGCTGAAGTCATGTGGTGACTTTCCAGGGTTTTGACTGGATGTTAGTGATCATGGGACAAATTCACGAGGACCAGCAGAAGTTCAGTGTAAGAAATATCGATGCCTGGCCAAAGGGAGTGTAGATGTAGGCAGCGAATCTACTGACATCACAACTCCACCCCTTGAGCTCTGTAAAATAGACCCGCCCACAGAATCCGGAGTATTGCAGGGCTCCAAACAGCTAAAGGGGAGATATTTGACAGGAAAGGATACATGCAAGAGGCATGTATATCCTTATAGATCAGCACTATGGAAGTAATTTAGAAATGAGGGTGGGTTTACAACCACTTTAACCCTCTCCATCTGTTCCGTTTACCATCATCATTGAAAGTAGTAAAAAAAAAAAAAAAAAACTGCGTTTTGGGTTGACACCGGAACAGTAAGAGGGGGATATCTTCCAGTGGACACTAGTTCTGGGGAAATCCTGGGATTCCCTCTTTGCAGAGATTTCTGTGAATTTCTGTTTTGGATATGGGACAGCAAGGGAAGGAAAATCTCCCCTACTGGACACAGATGGCAAAAAAAAAAAAAAAAAAAGAAAGAAAGAAAACCTGACAGGGATAATAACCCTAACTCTGTCCAAAAAAGAAAAGAGAAGAAGTTTTGTATTTATTTACACTTTAGCCCAGGTTCACACTGAGCTGCGGGAATGAAGCTGTGCGAGTGCAGCTGAACTCGCACCGTGTCACCCCCGCATGTCACCTGCGATTTCAGACATCTGTGCAGGTTTTCGCAAGCTAAAATCGCAAAAAGTAGTACAGAAACTACTTTTTGAAATCGGTGTGGCGCTGCAAATCCGGCGTCGCACCGATTAGGATGGTGCCATTGCTGGCAATTGCCGCCAATTTGACATGTCAAATCGCACCAGTGTGAACCAGGGCTTAAAGCTGAAGATTAGTGAAATTTTCGCACAAAAAAGAAAAAAAAGCACCATGTTTGGTTGAAATCCAAAGTCCTCTCTCCCCATATACCCAGAAGATTACCCACTGTGGGGGTATTTTTTACGCACACACAGCAGCCACCTAACAAGGTTTTCTGTAAACTTCAGCTTTAACATTACAGGCTGAAAGCGGATTGGTTACTATGCAAAGCTGCCTCAGATGCCACCTACTCCAGCTTAAGTAAAACTCCCCCAGTGCCTTTTCTGCCCGCAAACCCCAAACAGCCTTGTTAAAGTGGATGTAAACCCAATTCATGAAATTGGACCTAAGCACATATTTCTGTAGCGTTTTTTTATCTCTCTCCAAAGCCCTATGTCCAGTGTGTTTGTGCTGCTTTTTAGCTTGGTTATCAACATGATAACTTCTGACAAGCTGTCCAGACAGCAGCCTGGAATGTGTGGCGGGAGATTAGATTGGCAGAGAGCTTGCCTTGCACAGCTCAGAAAGCATTCCTTCTTCCAATGTGGAGGGGGGTGGTGTGCCTTTCGTCCATTCAGCTGTCACACAGTGTATGTCAGAAGGACACTCCTACTGCTGAATGAGGAAGTAAAAATTCTTACCCGATGTAAGAATTCTAAATAACATAGAAAAAAGAAGACCGCAGATATACATGTATAACTTATGTAGGGAGATTGGTTTCATCCCTGTGTATCATCTGAGGCTGTTCACTACACTGGGTAAATGAGGGTTTACATCCATTTTAACCCTGTCTGTTTGACTACAGACCTGACTACATGGAGGCTTTTTTTTTTTTTAAACTCTTTATTTATAATTTTCTATAACACAACACACAGAAAGAAAGAAAAGGCATGAAAATAAATAAATAAATATATATATATACATACACATATATACACACACACACACACACATATATATATACACATATACATACACACACAAACATATACATACATACACATATGAAAAATAAATAAGTAAATACATAAATAAATAAGAGCAGCTGCTCATGTCAATGTTCCACACATCACATATGACCTACTTAATCAACATTATAAGAATATAAATATTTTACTGTAGCTTCCGAAAATATAAAGGTAATCAATTAACCAATATTTTCATTTTCCAAGTTAGTAGGTCTCGCCCACCCCATATTGGGAACAAACTGTAGGCGAAGACCCATCAACCTGTTGCTAAATTCATTATAAAAAATGTATTATCTACTTAGCTAAGCTTGAGATAGGTAACTAAAGAACTACAAAGAACAGTTTTTTAGATATTTAGAAGCTCTAGGGTGGACCATCCAATTTTGCCATTTTTCTTTAAAGTTATCTGTGTTGTAATTTTTGTATGCCAACATCAGTTCATATTGAGCTTGAATATTCAGTCTAATTATGACATTGGTTAGGTTTGGAGTTTCAAAGGATTTCCATAGACTGGATATTGTGAGTCTGGCTGCTATCAGTGTATGGGCTACAATAGTTCTATACATTATAGGGTATATGTCTAGATTTATTCCTAGAAGGGCCATGGCAGGGGTGAGATCCAGCAAATTGCCAGTGAGATCCGCTAAAAACACTGAGACAGAATTCCAGAAACTGTGTATATTTTTACAGCTCCATAGGGTATGATGAAGATTCCCTATTTGCTCATTGCATCTCCAACAGATCGGTGAAGCTGTGGGATATATCTTTGATAGTCTATATGGCGTCATGTACCATCTGTTTAAAATTTTTTGGGAGTTATCCCAGTGATCAGTACAAGAGGAAGCCTTCCTGAATATTAAAATTGCTTTCCTCCATTGGGTACCTGTGAACGTCTCAGATAAATCTTTTTCCCACTTGAGCATATGGGGGTTTTTGTAGTCTGTGGGGTATGTGGTGAGAAGGTCATAAAATAAAGAGATACCCCTCACTTTTTGGTCTTTATTGTTTGTTAAATAATGCCAAATTGAGGCCGGAATATTTATATTGTTATGGGGAAGGAAGTTTTTTAGTCTAGAACATTTTGCTATTTTACCCATTACCAACTCTTTATAGCTTACAGGTAGTTCATTATAAATGTTGTATCCCTGTTTGACCCAGTCTTTTGATGTAATGCGGATTTTGCAGTAATCTATTATTTTCACTGGTATTTGTACTGTAACATTATTGTCCCAATTTTTTGTTTTGGATAAAACCTGTTTCCATGCTATCAAGGTGGCTCTAATACTAATTAGGTTGGGGATGTTGATTTTTTTAAGTAAGTGGCTAGCCATAGAAAGTGCATACAGGTCGTATCCTAGTGTTGCCTCCCTTTCAATAGTTGCCCATAATTTACCCTCTGAAGGGGAGAACCAGTGTTTCATTTGATCTAATAGTGAGGCGTAATAGTAACTTTTTACTTCCGGTAATCCTATGGAGGCTTTTTATTGATACATTATTGAGAGAGGCAAAAGGATTTCAAAAGGGGAAACAAATAAATGAACTCCACTTTTGTCAAAGAAATTAATATAGCATCTGCAATTGCTGGAAATCGGCGTTGTTTGCAGGCTCCTGGCACAAAACTCCAGTACTTGGCGTACTTGTCTGCACATTGTCCCTTTTTGGGATAAAATACCATTTGCCTCATGCAAATATCCAAATCAACCCCAAATTATGATACACTCTATGCTGTCAGGATCTGGCAAACAGGTTAAGAAAATTCTGATCAGACACTTCCTGAAAGCAGCCCGATCTGTCAACGCCAGATGTTGGCTTCAGCCTGGACCACCATCTTTGGTTGCTTTGACTTGTGAACTAAACAAAATTGAATATATGGAAAGCATGATTGCCAAGGATGAGGACAAGTCTGAATCAAACACCCTCGTGTGGGCAGTTTGGACTTATTTTCGTTATTCTTTCAACGTTGCCTCTTATTTCTACTATGGCTTGAATGCATACATACTTCCGGGATCCCGTTATGCGAATGTGCCCTCCAACTGCCATTTAGTGGCCATTTCCCCCTTCCCTTTTTTCTTTCCCCATGTCCATTTCTTTCTCTCTCTCCCCTTTCGATACTCTTTTCTCCATAGGTTGTCACATTTTTTGGGCCCAGCATTCAGTGATCGCATCTTTCTCAGGTGGTGGTATTCCTAATGGACATCCACATAGGTAGACACCATCTCCTCTATATTACAGATGGGAACCCTATTGTTTTCTGCCTGCTTGGTTTATGTTACCATAAACATGTATTTGGTTAGCTTCTAATATGATGATTATTGTCCTTCCTCTGTTTTTAGTATACTATGATCACCTTGTTATGGTTTATACTGACCACCATGTGTAAAGCACTTCTATGTATGGGTATGCATAGGTTAGCCCGTTATAGATATGTTTGTACCTTTCTGGTCCATCATGGACATTGTTTTTTGTACTTTAAATATCAGCAAAACTTAAGAAAATAAAGATTAAACATAAAATTGCTGGACAAGCCATTTTGCAATTTAGCCTCGCTTACTACAGTGCCCATGCTTACCTACACATGTGTTCTGTGCCTCCCTGTGCAGGCGGTACCACCGATATCAAATGGGACACAGGCAGTACCATTGATGCCAAGTTGTGCTTTAAATTATTCACAAGCAGGGTGGATTTGATTTAAATTAAGATTTAAATCACTAGTAAAAAGGCTTGATTTAAATCATATTTTTTAAAGAGCAACTGTCATCTCTATCCCACAGCATCGTCTCCTCTGACCCGCTGTTGACTCACAGACAGTCCCATTCACCTTAATGGGACAGCTGGTGATGCGGCGGTGATACAAGAAGGTGAGGGACATGGCGGCAGCAGGTGAGTGGATGTCCGCTAACAGGCGCTGCCATAATGGATCTGAAATAACAGGTGCTCTTTAAATGTAAGGACTTATTCTTCACTGGCAGTTAGAATCGTTAATGTTTGCAAACAAAATTAAGGTTTCCTATTTAGAATAATAAGCTGTCAGGTTAGTAAAACAAATATCATAACCGATTCAATCATACAGTTTGTAGTGTACATAGATTTGCAAAACAATGGGATAAAAGGAACATTCCTGAACTTTGGTTTATCTCATGGTTACTGTAAAAATTGTGTGAATGCATCAATGCAGTGCATGTTATTTCAGCTTGCAGAGCTTGGATTCATTTGAATGAGTTTACCAAAAATGTAAATATTGCAGAAAATACAGCCTTGTGCTACATAACTCAGCTCCATTTAATGCTGAATAAACTAAATTATTCATGTTAATCTTAGGAAAACTATCTAGATAGATTTTAAGCATTTCATTAAAATAAATTTGATAAAAAATAAAATAAAAAATAGTTTTGTTTTTTTTGTAATTATCGATTTATATCCACCCTGTTCACAACGATATAAAAAAATAAAAAAAACACAAAATAACTGATAGCATAAGTAGAAAACTCTTAGCTATGGGACACAAAAACCAGTGGTGACGTCAATTCTTCCCAAAGTCATAGAGTTCAATGGAGATTACCTGTGTGTAACAAATGAGATTCAAGTGATTGTACTATAAATACACATGTATCTGGAAGGTCCAGTTTGAGGAGTCAGTGTTGTGATATAACCTACACCATGAAGACAAGGAATGCTACAAGCACATGAAACTGACTGCAAAGCAGTCAGAAAATTTTCAAATCACCAATTATTCCTTTGAGTAAACTAGAATTTAAAAGGAGAAGTACAGCCAAAGCTTTTCTGTCTGTACTTCTCCTGTGGATCACAGGATTGCAGTTGGTTCTGCACTCCTGTGACCCATTTTCAGCAGACAGTGCGCTGAAGCCCACTGTCGGCTGACGTCACAGAACCCGTCCAGGCTCAGAAAAGATTGCGACCTGGAGCCGCTGAGAGCCGGAAGCGGCCGCTCCTTCCACTCCAGTGAGCGCGGAAGGAGCAGAGCAGAGAGCTGGTGACTGAGTCACCAGCTCTCTGCTCAGGAAGCTGTAAAAAAACGATCAGTGGTGTTTGATCGCTCAGACAGATGCTGCATTACCTAGGCAAGTGCAAATCTAAAATAAAATAGATTCCCATACTTCTCTTTTAAAGCGTTTGTTAACCCCAAAATAGAAATAAAGATTCTGTTCCTTTAAAGCATTTTATACAGCACAATGCTAGTGCTGTGTATTTTGACCCCCTGTATCAACTAAAATACATGGCTGATCCTGCCAGTTTCTACCCTCCCTTATGTACGCCGACTCCCATATATCAGGGCTGCAGAGCTCTGACACCAGAGACAGTGTACGTGCCTCCGTCATCTGCAGCTCTCCCTGTGTCTCCTCTCTGTCCTCCTCCCCCCTCCGCTCCCTGTCATCTCTCACTATCGCATATCTGCTCCTCTGCCCACTGCTTTAAATCCAACTGATCTTTATACCAGCCCCTCTGTCAGATAAAAAGCTGTGTCCTAGAGTCTATGCTTTATAATAAAAAAAAAATTAAAAAAAGATTTCTACCCGTTTTAAGTGTCTTAGCGATCATGTGACTCCAGGCTCTCTGCTCCACTCCTCCTTGGCTGTCAGCTGGGAAATCTCAGCCCCGCCCACTGGAGATATCACACGGGGACAGCCGACAGCCTGGAGTCATCTTATCGCTGGAAGATGCTGTTAAAACAGGTAGAAATCTTTAAAAAAAATAAAAATAAAAAAATAAAGACTTCTACCAGTGGGCAGGGCCGAGATTTCCCAGCTGACAGCCGAGGAGGAGGAGCAGAGAGCCCGGAGTCACATGATCGCTAAGACACTTAAAACGGGTAGAAATCGTTTTTTGTTTATAAAGCACAGGCACTAGGATGCAACTTTTTATCTGAGTGGATTAGAAACAAATCAGATAGTGGCTTAAAACCACTTTAACCACTTCCTGCCCAAGGTACGTCATTGACTTTGAGTGGGGATATCTGGAAAACGCCTGCAGCTACAAGCATCATCCAGATATAAATTTTTTCCACTGGCGATTCTGTGCACCTTACGAACAATCATAGCGGCAGTTCAGCCGCTTGATCGTTCTTACAGGCGGCGGGATGGGACCTTCCACCCCCCCTCCTCCGGGGGGCTTCACCCAGCTCACTCGTGCGATCGGTGAGCCAGAGGATGAATCAGTCGCTGCCGGAAGTTTACCATAGAGATTTTTGGTGTCCAGATGGTCCCCAGTCATCTCTATGACCACCTATAACCCTCGGAGGCCCGGGCTGCGCCGTTCTCACTGGTCCCTGTTGTGTTCTGGGAGCCGAGTGTCTCCCAGAACACAAAGGGTATTCTGCGGGAAGTGACGTACTACCCGCAGAGAGGACTCCCGGAAGTGGGTGCAAATACCTGTCTTCAAAGGTGCCAAATGTGACACCGGAGGGGGGGAGGGTTCCGATGAGTGGAAGTTCCACTTTAGGGTGGAGCTCCGCTTTAAGTAGGAAAAAAAAAGGGGGGGGGGGAAGACTAAGATACACCTTAATCTGACAAAAACAAATGCACCGAAAGCGAGTGGCCATTCCAATTACTAGTGAGGGAGGACATCATAAGATTTATAAACAACTCTGAAGTTAAAAAAGGTACCACTCACATAAGATGCATCTTCTTCATTAAAACTGCCTGTTCTATTTTCTGGCAGCCAGTTCCCAAGCTTCTGACTCCAAACACAAGAAAATCTACTTCAAATAAAAATGTAGCAAGACAGTTATGGCAATGTTTAATACAAAACACACAGCTGACTTCCTGTCCAGTAGAATAGAATAGAAATATATATATATATATATATATATATATATATATATATATATATATATATATATATATATATACATATACACACACACACACACACACACACACACACAATTATCTATCTATCTTTTCATTATTACAGAGACTCAATTTGCAAAGTATTATCACTAAAGCATTAGGCAAGTTGAACACAAGAAAACATGGATGTGTTCAATAATTTTTTTCACAGAATTGTGAATGTGGGTTTTCCTTGAATTCAAAAAACAGACTTGATATGAAATATTTAACATTAAATATTATATTTATTTTTGTACATGGCAAGCACGTCAACAAGTGCCACATCATTAGGCTACAGAAAGGTGTCAAAACTGTATTGGACACCATGTAAATATAGACATTACATTTCCCTTATTCATGCCACAGATCACACTTCACCCAAGAATGAGAAATAGCTTTTAAAACAGTTGTGTCCTTTGGAACAGCCAACATCTAAACTAAAAAAATGCATGACTGACAGGAAACATGACAAACAGAAAACAAGCTAGGCGTTAACTGCAGGTAGTTTTTTAAATTTTTGTAAAGAGTGGGGGGGGAAAGGAGGAGAGCCTGTTACGTGTTACTTCTATCTGGGACTCTGATATAGAGATTTCTTATGGCTTCTTGCCCAGGGACAAACTTTTACAAGAACGGTAGTTCTAAAAAAAAAAAAAAAAAAAAAAAAGAAGAAGTTCTAGCATTCCACTACCTGCCTTAAACAAAAAATTGATATATACACACTTGTGTCTGTTACTGATAGAGAGATGTCCACTCCCTTCTTATCCTGGGGACAACCTTTTCACCAGAAAGGAAGTGAAGGAATCTCCCCAGCAGAGCTCCAACAGCAATAAAACCTGACCAGTTCTAATCCCTCCACACTTTACTCAAAACTAAAAAAAAAAGTTTTGGGTATAAATACCTTTAAAATTCAGGACATATATACTTCACTGGATGCCCAGAAATGAGACAATCTACTGCTCACACGAGGGCTTCTAAACCACAAGGTGTGAACAGGCCCTTAGCGGATTGAAATAAAGTAATATTGCCAACTGAAATGAATGAAAGCTCAAGACAGAGTTACACAACAAGTTATTTTTAAAGTCCACAGAAATTTGTAGCATGTGTAACTGTAGTCTAGGGTTTCATTGCTCTTGTAAACACTAGTCCACTTTTCAAGATACTTGCAAGGCTTGCTGAAACTACAGAGTTTCCGGAATATCTTGTTTAGCGTTAAGGTCAATAAAAATTTCTACATCAACACTACATCTTTGTTATGGACAAACTTATTATGGGGCCTTCACCCCCAATTCCGTATTCGCAATGAAAAGTTTAATAAAAATTGAAGATTACTTCTACCAGTACCCAATGAGGGCTCATGTACATCATATAAATAGCTATAAAGTTTGCAAAAAAAAAAAGCCACACACTCCTAGCTATGGCCGTTCTAGCTAGTACCGGTAGTTAGAAATGCAAAACAGAAAAACATTCACAATTGATTAACATCCATTTTTTTTTTCAATAAATATTTATTGTAAAGTTTTTGTTTTCTGTAATAAAGGAGTAAACAAATACAATTCGTTCCATTCAAAGCTTGCAACTACAGTACATGAAGGTATTAACCAGGGTAAAAGCTGAGCTATACCCAAGCTCTGCTCAATTGATCTATTCAGTCATGACACATACAATCAGGTATTTAGGTTATGATAAATACCATTTAATGGGCACTAATGCAATAGGATAATAGTATAGCTGTGCATTCTGTACAGCAAGTTATAGTAATGTATCTGTAAAACATTTAATGTGCAACAATAAAGGCTGTACCTAGATAACCCAAGGGGACAGAAACTTTTTAGGGCATTCCCTATGATGTCAAGTAATTTCTTCTTTCAAGAATGTTTATAAGGTGCATGTTACCATTGCAAAGATGAAAGAGAGGTGGAAAACCACCAGTGTTGAGCTACTAATTTTCAGGGTAAAAATAGTAAGAAACGTATCAATATTTTTGGACACTGAAGATATCAAACCATCTGGAAGAATACTTAGAAGTGGAATTTTAGGATCCATAAGCTACACATGCAAAATATTTTAGTTGATAATTCTTCATCCTGTAGCAGAATTCATAACAAATCTATTAGTGCTCAAGGCAAAGAACCAAGACCTCATTCACACCATCTGTGCACAGGCCCACACAAGATACACAGGTGTTCTGAACATCTGTGTGCCAATAGTCCCATTCATGCCTATTGGGACGCAGCAGCTGCAGAGACACTGTTACCCCTGGTCTTAATTTGACACCTGTGCCAATGCGTGTCCTAGTCTACGTTTGGGGACCACTTCGAGAACGGCTGCAGCAATGTACTGCGGACAGGTGCCCACTGTAGGCAAGGCGATGTACCCATGCGTTGCTGCCTAGTTTAGGGCATGCGCATGTCTGTCAGCAAATCCCAGCCAAATATTCATGGCTGGAACCTGCTGATCGGCTGTGTCCAATCACAGCCCAGAGCTCTTGTGTTGGTAAACACCACAGGGCTCTGTACAGAGAGAGCGATCTGTCAGTTTCTTATCCCTGCAAAGCAGGGATGAGAAGCAGAGATCCCTTAGTAAATACAACACATAGTTAGGGACAGATTTAACCCCTTGATTGCCCTAGATGTTAACCCCTTGCCAGCCAGCATCAATAATACAGTGACATAGTTAAATAGTCAGGCTGAAAAAAGACACAAGTCCATCTAGTTCAAACATATAAAAAATTAATAACATAAAAAATATCAGTAAGAGTATATAGTATAATCACTGTAATAATGTCACTGTCAGTTGCTTCCAGCGTCAGTGTTAGATTTTCCGCCGCACTATCATAGTTTCATTATAATTTTCTGATCGCCACCATTAGTAGTATAAAATAAACTTTAAAAAAAATCCAGTAGTTTGTAAGCGCTATAACTTTCACGCAAACCATTCAATAGAGACACTTATTGGTATTTTTTGTTTTTTTTAGAACCCCCATTATTGGCTTTCAGACAACCACCCAACCTCAGACACAAACTAATCAGCAGGAAACTTCACTCTGATTATGAAGTCACAAATAATGGAAGCAAACCCTGCAATAAAAAACGCTGCAAACTGTGCAACCAGATCAATCCATCCAAAAGTGTCACACACACAAATGGGACCTTCACTATCATGGGATCTTACAACTGTACCTCCAGTAATGTTGTGTACCTCATCCAATGCAACAGGTGTGGCAAAGGATCTTATGTTGGTGAAACAGGACAGAAGTTGCAAGCGAGGATGAATTTTCACAGACATGCCATCAAGGAACATAAAGAAGAGAGTTTCTGCACACCTGTGGGACATCACTTCTCACAACCGGACCACACTATAGAAGACCTCAATGTTTTAGTTCTTAAAGAGAATTTCAGAACTATCCAGGAAAGGAAAACATTTGAACTTAGAATGATAATTCTTTTTAACACAAAAACGAATGGCCTAAATTTAGATATTGGTTTCCTTACCCATTATACTAAGGTTTTATGACCCCCTCTGTGACTAGCATCTCCCCCCTCAAGTCTATAGCTCTCCCTCTGTCTTATCTCACTAACTCTGCTGCTATCTTTATTACCATTGATTTGTATGTGTTTTTTTTCCTTTCCCTCTGAGATTTTTTTCTTGTTTTGTTTCAACATTCTGCTAAAAAAATTGTGAATCAGTACTGCTTGGACCTTGAAGAAGGTGACATACCCCGAAAGCTTGTCCTGAAAAATTCTATGTTAGTGCAAATAAAAAAAGTATCACGGACAGTACTTAATTTTCTCTGTCACAATTGCACTAATACGGCTACAATTACGTCAAGTTCTTTTTTTTAAAAACATGTTGCAGAATACATTTTGGCCAAAATTTATGAAGACATTTTAGATAAAGAATATCTCTCGCTCTTTCTCTGTCCTATCTATCTTTAGCAGTAACAAAAAAAAAAAAAAAAAAAAAAAAAAAAAAAAAAAATCGGTGTTTTTTTTTAAATCAGATCGCAAAAAAAAAAAGTGGCATTCAAATTCCACCAAAAAAAAAAGCCCCATGTGTGAAATTTATATATATATATATATATATATATATATATATATATATATATATATATATATATATATATATATATATATATGGCCTGGTCATGAAAGGGGTCTAGTCTTCAAGAGCTGAAGTGGTTAACCGCTTGTCTACCAGGCCAAAGTTTGGCATTTCTATCATAGATGAAAAAAATCAGCTAGAAAATTACTTCGAAAAGGGTGGATAAAAATCAAATGATTAAAAAAAAAAAAGATTTAAATCAGATTTTTCGATTTGTATCAAATTTATTTTAATAAAATGCCTTTGGAGTAAAAATATATCTGATAGTTTTCTATTTGAGATAAATTATTTTGTTTATTCAGCATGAAATGGAGCTGTATATTCTGCAATATTTTGGTAAACTCATTCAATGAATCCAAGCTCTGCAAGCTGAGATAATATGCACTGCATTGATGCATTCACACAATTTCACAGTAACCATGAAATAAAAACAAAGTTCAGGAATATTCCTTTATCCCATTGTTTTGCAAATCTATGTACACTACAAATTGTATGATTGAATTGGTTCGGATATCGCTGTTTTACTAACCCGATCGCTTATTATTCTAAAAAGGAAACCTTACATTTTGATTGCAAATATTAAAGATTTTAACTACCAGTAAGAAAAAGTCCTTACATTTTAAAGAGCACCTGTCATTTCAGATCCCTAATGGCAGCGCCTACTAGCAGGCATCCACTCACCTGCTGCCACCACGTCCCTCACCTTATTGTGTGACTGCCGCATCACCAGCCGGCCTATTAAAGTGAATGGGACTGCCGGTGAGACAACATTAGGTCAGAGGAAGAGCCGCTGAGGGACAGAGATGACAGTTGCTATTTAAAAATTATGATTTAAATGGAGTTGATTTAAAGCAAGCCTTTTTACTAGTGATTTAAATCATGGTTTAAATCGCAATTTAAAATCCGACTTGATTTAAATCAAATCCACCCTGCTTTGAATTCCCAAACTGTTTCTATTTTTAAGCAGAAGCCGCACTAGAGAATAAAATTGTGGGTGTTGCAATTTATGTCACACGGTATCTGCACAGTGGTTTTTCAATTTTTGGGGGAAAAAATTAATTAAATTTTAATGCACAAAAACACAATATAATACTCAATTGTTTAGTAAAATATAAATGATGTTATGCTGACTAAAATCGATACCAAACATGTCATGCTCTATGAAATATATTCCCTAATTGTTCTGGTCAGTCTAGTCGTTTTGGCTGCAGTTCTACTTTAATATCATTCTCACACCAGATAAACTACAACAATTTTATGGTTTGGTATATGCATCTTACAGCATAACAAAACAGCACAAAGCAAGTAATGACATGGAATATTCCACATTTCATCACACAAAAAGGAAACCTGTCTTAGTGAATGAGCAGTGAATTACACACACTGCTAGGCGGGCAGGTGGAAGGATGTAATTGTGCTCACCACCATTTCTTCTTTCCCCTCACACATTCGTTTGCCAAAACAAAGTGCAATCAACAATGGAGCTCTGCCAGCTTATAGTTTCAGTGTGAAGCTGGCATACTAACCGGATATCGGACAACAGCTGCACATCTGTAGCTGACTGAGCTGAATCGCAAGGATTAGCAAACGCGCCAAATAATTTTGGAAAGGAAAAGATGTGTATTTTTAATTCTGCATTTGTTGTATTAGCTGTTTGCCATACTGCTTACACATAGCTGTTTTTATTCAACACGATTGTCACAAAAAGAAAGAAAAATAGGCATAATTCTTTATAAAACAACCACCTCCACGAAAAATGTATCCTTGAGAATTGCTATGTGTTAAAGCATGTTATGGCTTTTTTCACTTTCCACACGCAAGGTCAACCCAAACTCACATAACCAACTTTAGAAAGATGCACGCTAACCATGTCTGCAAAGCCTCCCTATTCTCCTTTGCCTTCCTCGATCAAAGTGATGCTGCAGCCCATTACCCCTTCCATAGACCCTGTAGGGCTTGGAGCTTTTCCCAAACTGTTTGTAAGCAACACATATACAATGCTAGTGTGGGATCTCTGAGATTACCAGCCAATAGCCTGCTTTTTGCCAACAATCTGAGCAGCAGAAAGATACAACTGCAATGCTTCCATGTAGGTTTCCTTATAGGCTGAATGGTAAGGAGTGAGCTTGTTCAGGGAGGTGTTAACACAATATTTTTAAGCGGTCTTAGTTCATAACTCCTTAAAAGCAGGGCAAAACAAAATGTTCATTATAATGCTGGCTCCTGCAGTTGCTGATACTTAACTTCCCCTCATCTCCTTGCCACTCTGTTCAGCCATGAGTACTTCTTACTCATGTAATAGTGCTGGGTGCTCCAGCAGCCAATTACCAAGCACCAGAGCTGTCGCATTGGAGGAAAGGAAGTGAATCATATGCTCTTTCCCCATCACAAGTTGAGACGGATGGAGATTGTGCCACACATGCAGTGGTGCAGGTAGCACAAATGTCAGCCCTACGACTACCACACTTTTGGTCCAGAAAAAGCTTTTCTAAAAAAAAAAAAAACCACGGTACTAAAATTATGCTTCTCATACAAAGCAAATTTTTATTGTGGTGCTACAATCAGCGTGTATAAAAATCAATGATAAAAAAAAAAAATTATCAGATTTTTTTGATGTTAATCAAATTTATTTTAATAAAATGCTTTAGGAGTAAAAATCTAAAGATTTTTTTTCGATTTAAGATACAATAATAATTTAGATTATTCAGCATGAAATGGAGCTTAGTTATGTAGCATGTATATTCTGCAACATTTACATTTTTGGTAAACTCACTCAATGAATCCAAGCTCTGCAAGCTGAGAAAACATGCACTGCATTGATGCATTCACACAATTTCACAGTAACCATGAGATAAAGGAATATTCCTGAACTTTGTTTTATCCCATTATTTTGCAAATCTATGTGCGCTAGAAACTGTATGATTGAATCGGTACGGATATCGCTGTTTTACTAACCTGAAAGCTTATTATTCTAAAAAGGAAACCTCCATTTTGTTTGCGTAAATTTAATATTCTAACTACCAGCAAGAATGAGTCCTTACATTTAAGGAGCACCTGTCATTTCAGATCCATCATGGCAGCGCCTGTTAGCGGCATCCACTCACCTGCTGCCACCACGTCCCTCACTTTGTTGTGTCACTGCCGCATCACCAGCCGTTCCATTAAAGTGAATGGGACTGCCGGTGAGTCAACAGTGGGTCAGAGGAGAGCCGCTGTGGGACAGAGATGACAGTTGTGCTTTAAAAATTATGATTTAAATCGAGTGGATTCTAAATCAAATCCACCCTGGCTACAATAGAAAGAACACAACCAGACCCCAGCTTTGGCCCTCCCACCATTTTTTTAAAATCAATTTAAATAAAGACTAAACACTGCGGTCATCATTCCGTTTAGGCAACCTTGATGGTCCTCTCCATCCTCCGGTAGTAGATGGGTCCTGAATGCTGTGGAATGACATGGTTCTGTCCTCTACAATACTCTTGTGTGGGTTTAGGGCAGCTCGATGATACCCCCAGAAGAAAGGTCATTGGTGCTCTCAGCTCACAAGAAGTGGCATAAGATAAGTGTTATGGTCTGAGCAGGAGGTTTTATTTTTACACAGCCAAATTTTTTTTTAAATGTTTTTAAAAAGATTGAGTTGGGCTTTAACCACTTGCCGACCGCCACACGAACTTATACAATTGACAGAATGGCACAGCTGCGCAAATGGGCGTATGTATACGTCCCCTTTAAAATTGCCACCGTGTGGTCACGCGACCGCGCCCATGGGACCCGCAGGCACGATGTCTGCCAGTGTCCCGCGATCGGGTCACGGAGCTGAAGAATGGGGAGATGTTAGTGTAAACACAACATCTCCCCGTTCTTCCTAGTGACATGTCACCGATAGTCTGTTCCCTCTCATCGGGAACAGCGATCAGTGACGTGTCACTCGTAGCCACGCCCCCTAACAGTTAGAATCACTCCCTAGGACATACTTAACCCCTTCAGCGCCCCCTACAGGTTAACCCCTTCACTGTCCATGTCATTTTTATAGTAATCAGTGCATTTTTATAGCACTGATCGCTGTAAAAATGACAATGGTTCCAAAATAGCACCACAAGTGTCCGATGTGTCCGCCATAATGTCGCAGTCACGATTAAAATTTTTGATCGCCGCCATTACTAGTAAAAAAAATAAAAATAAATAATAAATGCCATAAAACTATCCCCTATTTTGTAGACGCTATAACTTTTGTGCAAATCAATCAATAAATGCTTATTGCGATTTTTTTTACCAAAAATATGTAGAAGAATACTTATCGGCCTAAAAAAAAATGTTTTTATAGATTTTTCGGGGATATTTATTATAACAAAAAGTAAAAAATGTTGCATTTTTTGCAAAATTGTCGCTCTATTTTTGTTTATAGCGCGAAAAATAAAAACCGCAGAGGTGATCAAATGCCACCAAAAGAAAGCTCTATTTGTGGGAAAAAAAGAAAGTCAATTTTGTTTGGGAGCCACGTCGCACGACCACGCAATTGTCAGTTAAAGCGATGCAGTGCCGAACCGCAAAAAGTGGCCTGGTCTTTGACCAGCCAAATGGTCCGGGGCTGAAGCAGTTAAAGTTTACATATGAACAATGGTGTAAGAAAAAAAAAAAGGGGATTTCAGGGGTAATGGTGTTTGCAGGGGGTTAAACTTGTATTTTTTTTTTTTTTTTTTACACAATGCACACACAACACTAAATTATGAAATGAAGGCTACAAATGCAAGAATAAGTCATAACTAATAAAAAGCAGAACTATGCCATCACACTAAAGCCCAGCCCTGCAGATTAGAAAGAAGGAGAGCGACGCGGAGCGATCAGCTGAGCTCTGTCATTACTGACAGCTGCTTCACTGCCCAGTTTATCAGCTGCAATCCCAGAGTCAAAAGCAACCCTGAGCTGTCACTTTGACAGCCTGGCCCTGCAGAGTGCAGGACATGGCCAGGGTGACAGAGTTAAGAGAGGCTCCCTCCCCCAATTGCATCTCCCTTCCACAGCACCCAGGGCAAGTGCTTCTCCTGCCTCAACGTTGTTACTAGCAGGATTACCAGATAAAATTAAGGGGGGGAGGCTGAATAAAAGAAAAACGCTAGAGCAGCTGATATACACTGCGCAGGATAGAATTTGCAGCTTCGCCACTATCTGGGACGACTGGTTTAAATTTCGGAATTCTGCGGAATTTCAAAATCTCTTATAGACTAATAGTCGACTGGGACTCTTACACAGAGTGCTGCTTGAATGGTAACTGAGGTATGATCTCGTTAGTATGTTCTGATAACCAAACAGAAATAGACGGAGAGGGTAGCTGGTGGTTTCCCCACCCCCTCTTCAGGTATTCACATCCGAGACTCTCTCTTCCTCATACTCACCCCCCCCCTTTTTTTTTGTCCCTTCTTTACCCTTCTCCCCTAGTCCTTCCTCTTTTTTTCCCTCTTCTCCCTTCCTCTTATATTTGATTTTGAAGAATGGAGATTATGGGAGGACGGGTTTATCCTGGTTGACCCCCCCACCCATACGCTCTAAAATACGCAGATGGAGGTAGAAATCGAACCAGAGGCTCTGATCTATTGTGGTAATGGCTATGACTTGCCACTTTTATTGAAGGTCCTGGTAGCATCTGAGTGCAATTTCATTAACATGATCCCTCACCGAGGACTTGAGGTATATTCTTGTTATTTGAGATGATGTTGTTTATTTTGTACAACTGAACATTCTACATGGGCATTGCCACAACTGCATAACATGTATTTGTATTATGTATGGAGCCAGAGCCCCTGGATCTCTAGGTTTTCCTTTTTTTTATTATTACGGTTGATATTGCTGTAATGTGTATTTACGCTGTTTTTCAATAAAATCTTTATGAAACAAAAAAAAAAAAGAAAGAAAAAACGCAACCAGTGCATCTTAGGACCAAGATATTATTTTTTGTTCTTTAAAAAGGGAAGTTTTCCTTTAAAGAGACTGACTTTAACCACTTAAGCCCCGGACCATTTTGGCTGGTTAAAGACCAGGCCCCTTTTTGCGATTCAGCACTGCGTCGCTTTAACTGACAATTGCGTGGTCGTGCGACGTGGCTCCCAAACAAAATTTACACCCTCTTTTTCCCACAAATAGAGCTTTCTTTTGGTGGTATTTGATCACCTCTGCGGTTTTTATTTTTTGCGCTATAAAACAAAAATAGAGCGACAATTTTGAAAAAAAAAAAAGGACATATTTTTTACTTTTTGCTATAATAAATATCCCCCAAAAATATATAAAACATTTTTTTTCCTCAGTTTAGGCCGATACGTATTCTTCTACATATTTTTGGTAAAGCAAAATCGCAATAAGTGTTTATTGATTGGTTTGCGCAAAAGTTATAGTATCTACAAAATAGGGGGAAGTTTTATGGCATTTTTATTAATATTTTTTTTTTACTAGTAAAGGCGGTGATCAGTGATTTTTATCATGACTGCGACATTATAGCGGACACATAGGACACTTTTGATACATTTTTGGGACCATTGTCATTTTTACAGCGATCAGTGCTATAAAAATGCACTGATTACTGTGAAAATGACACTTGCAGTGAAGGGTTTAACCTCTAGGTGGCGCTGTAGGGGTTAAGTGTGACCTAATGAGTGATTCTAACTGAAGGGGGGTGTGGCTTGGTGCGTGACGTCACTGATCGTTGTTCCCTATGACAGGGAACAGACAATCAGTGACACTGCTACTAGGAAGAACGGGGAAAGGTTTCTTTACACTTACCCTCTCCCCGTTCTTCAGCTCTGTGACCCGATCACGGGACACCGGCGGCGATCGGGTCCGTGGGCGCGGTCAAGGAGCTTCGGACCGGGTCGCGACCCACAGACAGGTTCTTAACCACTTAACGACCGCCCACCGCCGATTTACGTCGGCAGAATGGCACGGACAGGCAGAATCACGTAGATCTACGTGATCGCCTTTGTGCAGTTGGGGGGTCCATCCAGACCCCCCTTCACTGCAGTGAGCGGCCGTTAAGTGTTCGGGAGCGATCAGGCATGAGGGGGGGCCGCTCGATTCCGCCCCCCCCCCCCTCGCGATCGCTCCCGGCCAATGAAAATGCTTCCTCCGCCATGTGATGTAAACAAGGCTGGAGGAAGTGATGTCATCTCCCTCGCCGCGGTCTTTCCGTTCCCGGCGCCGAGCAGAGAGGAAGCAGGTTAGTGCACTAACAGTCCACTGACACGTAGGTACACATAGGCACACAAATCACCCCCCAGTCACCCCCAGGTCACCCCAAAGCCCCCAATCACAGTGTCACTGATTGCAGTGATCATTTATTTTACTGATCACTGCATTTAGTGTCATCTGTGACTGTAAAAAGTTGCAGGGCAGTTAGGATTAGGCCCCTTTAGGTCCAGGGTAGCACCCTAACCCCCCCTAATAAAGGTTTAACCCCTTGATCACCCCCCAGGTAACCCTTTCACCCCCTAACTTCAGCGTCACTAAGCGATTGTTTTTCCGATCGCTGTATTCGTGTCGCTGGTGTTTTAGATAGGCAGTTATTTTTTTTTAGGTTCGCCGCAGGTTTTTATTAGTGTCAGGTACCCCCATATATTATTTTAACCCCCTGATTGCCCCTAGAGTTAACCCTTTCACCAGTGATCGTCGTATAAGCGTCACTGGTGTCACTGGTTAGCCAGTAAGTTATTTAGTTATTTAGGTTACCCGTCAGGTTTTTATATAGTGTCAGGTACCCCCATATTTAACCTAAGATTTTAACCCCCTGATTGCCCCTAGTTAACCCTTTCACCAGTGATCACCATATAAAGGTTACGGGTGACGCTGGTTGATTAGTTTGCTTTTTATAGCATCAGGGCACCCGCCGTATATAACCCAATAAAGGTTTAACCCCCCTGATCGCCCGGCGGGTGAGATCAATTAGGTTTTAGTGCCAGAGAGGGTCTGCGTCGCCCCAGGCAGTGTTAGGTTAGTGACAGTAACGCTAACACCCACGCGCAAAGCATACACCCCCCTTAGTGGTATAGTATCTGATCAGATCTGATCAGATCTATACTAGCATCCCCAGCGGTTTAGGGTTCCCAAAAACGCAGTGTTAGCGGGATCAGCCCAGATACCTGCTAGCGCCTGCGTTTAGCCCCTCCGCCCAGCCCAGCCCAGCCCAGCCCAGCCCAGCCCACCCAAGTGCAGTATCGATCGATCACTGTCACTTACCAAACACAACACACATAACTGCAGCGTTCGCAGTGCTTGGTTTTTGGGGCCCTCTACGCGGCTAGGCTCCCAAAAAGTCCCACACATGTGGTATCCCTGTACTCAGGAAAAGCAGCAGAATGTATTTTGGGGTGCAATTCCACATATAACCATGGCATGTGTGAGCAATATATCATTTAGTGACAACTTTTTGTACATTTTTTTTTTCTTTTTGCCATTATTCAATCATTTGGGACAAAAAAAAAATATTCAATGGGGTCAACATGCCTCTCAGCAAATAGCTTGGGGTGTCTACTTTCCAAAATGGGGTCATTTGGGGGGGTTTTGTGCCATCTTGGCATTTTATGGCCTTCAAAACTGTGATAGGTAGTGAGGAGTGAAATCAAAAATTTATGCCCTTAGAAACCTTGAAGGCGGTGCTTGGTTTTTGGGGTCCCGTACGCGGCTAGGCTCCCAATAAGTCCCACACATGTGGTATCCCCGTACTCAGGAGAAGCAGCAGAATGTATTTTGGGGTGTAATTTCACATATGCCCATGGCATGTGTGAGCAATATATCATTTAGTGACAACTTTGTGCAAAAAAAAAAAAGTTTGTCATATTCCCGCAACTTGTGGCAAAATATAAAATATTCCATGGACTGAACATGCCTCTCAGTAAATAGCTTGGGGTGTCTACTTTCCAAAATGGGGTCATTTGGGGGGGTTTTGTGCTATTTTGGCATTTTATGGCCTTCGAAACTGTGATAGGTAGTGAGGAGTGAAATCAAAAATTTGCGCCTTTAGAAATCCTGAAGGCGGTGCTTGGTTTCCGGGGTCCCGTACGTGGCTAGGCTCCTAAAAAGTCCCACACATGTGGTATCCCCGTACTCAGGAGAAGCAGCAGAATGTATTTTGGGGTGCAATTCCACATATAACCATGGCATGTGTGAGCAATATATCATTTAGTGACAACTTTTTGTACATTTTTTTTTTCTTTTTGTCATTATTCAATCACTTGGGACAAAAAAAAAAATATTCAATGGGCTCAACATGCCTCTCAGCAATTTCCTTGGGGTGTCTACTTTCCAAAATGGGGTCATTTGGGGGGGCTTGTACTGCCCTGCCATTTTAGCACCTCAAGAAATGAGATAGGCAGTCATAAATTTAAAGCTGTGTAAATTTCAGAAAATGTACCCTAGTTTGTAAACGCTATAACTTTTGCGCAAACCAATAAATATACGCTTATTGACATTTTTTTTACTAAAGACATGTGGCTGAATACATTTTGGCCTAAATGTATGACTAAAATTGAGTTTATTCGATTTTTCTTATAACAAAAAGTAGAAAATATCTTTTTTTTTCAAAATTTTCGTTCTTTTTCCATTTATATCGCAAAAAATAAAAATCGCAGAGGCAATCAAATACCATTAAAAGAAAGCTCTATTTGTGGGAAGAAAAGGACGCAAATTTCATTTGGGTACAACATTGCATGTCCGCACAATTTACAGTTAAAGCAGCGCAGTGCCGAATCCCAAAAACAGGCTTGGTCCTAATGGCCCGAAATGGTCCGGGGCTTAAGTGGTTAAAGGGGACGTACCTGTACGCCCTTGTGCCTGTCCGTGCCATTCTGTCGACGTACATCGTCATGCGGCGGTCCTTAAGTGGTTAAGAAAACAAAAGCCTACAGGTAAAAAGTACAGGTATATCCAAGGTAGTGTCAGAGCTTGCTCCTGAATCCCCCTCCCCCCCTCCCCATTCCTATTTTCTCACTATGATTATGGGCTGCCTCACTGGTCAAGAGGAATGTACATGGTCGGGAAGTGCTGACGATTTTTCTGTCAGAACACCTCAACATTCGACAAGGCAGGAAGTAATGAAATCTGTGTCAGGTAGGTGCACCTCTGGGTGCATGCAGATTTGTATTTACCTGCGAGTGACAGGGTCTCTTTAGAGCATACCTGTACTTTACCTGCTCAGCGCAGAAATTGAAAATTCACTTACCCAAAAAAACAGGGATGATAAAGAGTGCATACATACCTATAATGCATTCCCAATTGTCCGCTGGAATCACCCTGCAAAATCACTGTATAAAAACCAAGTCAACACTGGGGCTTGCACAGCGCTAGGGTCCCTCCCATCTACATACCCGGAAGTACTGGATTTTTCTCTGGTGGGTGAATGAGGCACCAGAGGAGCAAATTATCCTTCCTGCTGTAGAGGACACAATTCCATTAAAGGCTAGCTCCACATTTCATACCCATTTGCCCCCCAGCAGCCAGGTAACCAAAGGCCTGTACCCTCAGTATGGACCAGCGGCTGCAGAAAGGGTCTACATTAGCCTGTGCAATGCACCCACAATCCATTGTTCAAAGTTGTAACGCTTTTCAGGCTCCTTCGTAAAAAGATCAATACAGTAAAACCTTGGTTTGAGAGTAACTTGGTTTGAGAGCGTTTTGCAAGACAAGCAACATTTTTAAATACATTTTGACTTAATATAAGAGTAGTGTCATGTCACAACAGAGTATAAAAGAGAAGAGACACACTTCTAAGTGTAGCAATATGGTTACATTTAATTAAGGTACATTTAGTAACATATTGCTACACTTAGGGGCGCCTCTCTTCTCTTTTATACTCTGTAGCTCCTGCTGGATTTTGCTTCTAATCCCCCTCGTGGATGGACATTTTATGGTTACACAATTTATCACATTGCTATAATCTATTTATATGGACTATAAACTGAATGGCTGTGGAACGAATCATTTGAGTTTCCATTATTTCTAATGGGGAAATTTGCTTTGATATACAAGTGCTTTGGATTACAAGCATGTTTCCGGAACTAATTATGCTCGCAATTCAAGGTTTTACTGTACATATTTTTTTCCTGCAATGTGCGTGCATCTTTCTCTTATGTTAGCAAAAAGTACTCAGGCCTGATTCACACCTATGCATTTTTAGTGCTTTTGGCATTTGGTAGATTTGCACTACAAAATGTGTTCTATGGGAAACCATGTTAGATGGACTGTAGTGCAAATCTGCAAAATGAAAAATGCACTAAAACTGCATAGGTGTGAATCAGGCCTGAGTCTTAATTCACAAGCAGAGGAACTGATTGCAGGCCAGTCTTTTAGTGATCTAGCACTTTGAAAGTTTAAAGTTTGCTAACAACTATGCAAAGCTAGGGCATTCATCAGTTTAACTTGTATCTAGTTAGTTATGACTTCACAGTACAAAGCTGACAGTAAATCTAATGCCGCGTACACACGATCGTTTTTAATGTCTTTTTCAAAAACGACATTTTTCTTGACGCGATTTTTCTTGTTTCCTCTCAAGCCTGCCTTGCATACACACATTCATTAAAAAAAACGCTCAAGCAAAGCGCAGTGACATGCAACACGTACGACGGCACTATAAAGGGGAAGTTCCGTTCGAATAGCGCCACCCTTCATGTTAGTAAAGTTTTTTGAGCGACGATTCACGCTTTTCAGCCCGTTACAGCGTGACGAATGTGCCATCTCCATTACGAACGCTAGTTTTACCAGAACGAGCGCTCCCGTCTCATACTTGATTCTGAGCATGCGCGGTTTTTTTTCCCCCTCGTAAAAGCATACACACTACCGTTTTTCACGTCATTAAAAAAAACGTGAAAAAATAGAGCAGGTTCTCATTTTTTTAGGCCATTTTTCACGTCGTTAAAAATGCTCTGGAGCCTACACACGATCGTTTTTAATGCCCAATTTAAAAAATGGCATTTTAAACGACGTGAAAAACGATCGTGTGTACGCGGCATAAGAGATTGTAGAACCAAACTAACACATGCAGTCAGCAACATCAGGGGTCAGAGAATCCCTGCTTATGTCACTGAATTCTCACAAAATGGATTTGTTTTATTACAAACTCACATCTACTGTGGCAATTCAACACAACCACAACACTAGGTCAAAATATACCTGTTTCTATAAAACACTCATTGACTGCATCCAAACAAAGCGTGTCTATAAAAACTGTGGTACAGACAAAACATGACAACTGACCCCAATCGAGACGGGTATAAATAAACTGAGCTGGTTCAGATGTTTTACACAAAGACAATGCAGAAACGTGACGATTTTTTTTTTCTGAAGAATGCAATATGCTTTACTTATCAGCTTCCTTTTCACAGTACAGAATCGAACATATTTTGAATTCTTTAACATTTGTGTGCATTTACCCAGATCATGTCAAAGGGGAGTGCACTTATGTGTTAAAACACACTTGGATGCATTGGCAGAATACATGATAGGATAGATAGAGCGATGGATATCTCCTTACCAAGCTATTGTTTACTGTTTCTCTCATTTTCCACTTATTAAAATAAATGAGTAGAGATGAATTCAGCACAGCACAATATGCTGTGTTTCCTTCAGAAAAAAAAGTTATTAAACACTTTGATTTTATTATAGCCACAGCTTCAGCGATACCAAATGTCTGGTAAGGGAGTGAGCACTCATTACATAAAAGTAGAATGCCAGTCTTAAAACTACCCCCTCCCGCCTAGTAACACCTATGCAGACTAACCTGTGTACGAAAACTGTATGTACTTACCTATTTTCAGCCTGCTCCGGTTCAATCACAAGATCCAGCTCCTCTGTGTCAGTCAGTGGCAGCTGCAGGGGAGAGGAGGCGGTGCCAACAACAAATTGGCTATAGGAGCCCATGGGGGACATCACAGCTCCAGGCTTTACCAGCCATTGTCAGTCCTCTCACCATTCCCCTGTAGCCGCTGCTGGCTGACACAGGGGATCTTATGACCAGACTGGAGCGGGCTGAAAAGAAGTACATACATCTTTCTTACACAGGTTAGTCCGCATAAGTGTTGGGAAGGGAGAGGGAACAATTTTGAGACTATTGTAGTTGGGTTTAGCCTGGAATTCTAGCAGATAAACAATACCCAAGCTCAAATGCAAGTTTCAGCTTCTGATGCTTTGGCTTTAGTGCTCCCGCACTCCGACAATCAGATCCATAGTAAATTCAAGCTTACAACTCGGTGTAGTCTAACATCTGAATCGTTATTGGCTATAAACTGAAACACACTGTTAACAAGGTGCCATTATTTAAAATGGTTCTGCTGCGGTTTATCGCATGGCAAATCGCATCGCGTGAAGCTTGTCACTCAAAAAGGGGCAGGGGCTTCTTTTGGGCGACAAGCTTCACGCGATGCAATTTGCTGCGCAATAGTTGCCATTGAAAATAATGGCACCAGAACCTGTGCTTTGCGATTGTATGAGGTTTTGTGTTTGCAGGCAGAATTGCAGCGATTTTGCCATGATCCCAAATCGCCAAGTGTGAATAGAGCCACACACTCCTCTGCATAGAAAATGCTGTACAGAGGTGAACAGTTGTTATTTACACCTGTGTTCATGAACCTTAAAAGTGGATGTAAACCCCATTCATGAAATCTGACCTGGGCACACATCTGTAGTGTTTACATATCTGTCTTCAAAGCCCTAAGTGTCATGTCTTTCTGCTGCTCCGTTCTTTCTGTTATCAGCAAGTTCTCTGACACAGGAGATAAAAGCTGGCTGGAAATTTGTGTTGGGGAGGGAACTTAGAGACAGATAAGCAGAGAGCTTGTCTATTCACAGTACAGCTCTGCATGTTTCTTCATTCCTCTGCCTATGGTGGAGGGGGGAGGGCCTTTCCTCCAATCAGCTCTCTCACACAGTGTATGCCCAGACTCCACACCCACTGTTGAAACAGGAAGAAACATTTATAACACAAAGCTGAAGACAGCAGATATACATGTACAACTTGCGTAGGGAGATTTGTTTCATCCCTGTGTATCATCTGAGGCTGTTCACTACACTGGGTGTAGGAGAGAGTTTACATCCACTTTAAATGGATACTGTTTGACATTAGAAATAAGGTATCAAAATAATTTACAATACAGAACGCATCTTTCAGACCCTGTATATGATAATCCTCCCAATACCAAAAAAAACCTCCACAGATAAGTATTCCTTATTGCTGCCAGTCCCACCAGTGACAAGTCTGGATAATTAAGGGAATGTGAGACAATGGCACTGTCAGAGTTCTCTCCTAGGAAAGCACTGACACTGGAGCACAGCAAAGTGTGCTAAACGGTCTATATCAGACAAAAACTGATTGGATTGAGTAGCTCCTCATATTACTTTTAGTTGATTCTACAAATATTTTATCGTCAGACAGTACCACGTATAGTGAGCCTTGGGTCTGCCATCAACTATGTAGTACAAGTGCCTGCCTGATTTGATGCAAACTGAATGCATTGTTTGTGGCTGTAAACCCAAATTTATACCCAGTGAAGTGAGTGGTCTCAGATTATACATGGAGATTAAAACAAATCCTCCTACATAAGCTGTAGCTGTTTATCTGCAGTCTCCTCTTCCCTACATTCATTCATTGTGCTCAATTGTAAAGCTTGTCTGAGATGTCACAAAAAAGGGGCGGAGAGCTAAAATATACTCTGCAGAGCTCAGTGAGGAGAGCTCAGAGATGATTAGAGGAAAGAGATTTACATAACCTGGCCAATCTGTATCCCACCAGGTCAGCTCTGGTACCACAGAGGAGATGACAGATCAAAGGAGATTGTAACATGTGTGGTGAACCTAAAGTGCTATTAAACCCAACAGTAAACATTAGATTGCAGCTTACCAGTTCTTTGATGTGGTGGCTGCATTTATTTTTATTTTTTTAGCTTTTCTTTACGTTATTTTCACCTGGTGACCCGACCAGTAAGTCTGTTGTTTTTCAACAGAAAAGGCTGTCCTGTAAATTTAATAGAGTGTTGAGAGACTAGGGATGAGCTCAGGCGTGTTCACATTGAGCACGTGCAGAGCCCGCCAAGGAAGTCGGCACCATCGGAACCTCGCTGCGCTAATCACAGGCAGGGAGACATTGTCCCAATGCTCGGCTGCAGAGATCAGGAAATGTCTCCCTGCCTGTGATTAGCGCAGCGCGGTTCCGATGGTGCCGACTTCCTTGGCGGGCTCTGCAAGTGTTCAATGCGAACACGCCTGAGCTCATACCTAGTTGAGACCAACCAATTACCACTGACAGGGGTGTTTACAATCAGCTTTTATTTATTCACAGAAACTCGTTATCCCAAAAGGAACAAAACAGTTTGCTGTAACTGATCATAAAGTGTCAGCTGGAGTCTGGCTTCAATTTGTTAGTGTATCTAAATCTGCTATTATGTCTAACAATCCCTTCCCCCCCCCCCGACTGACAATGCTGCTGTGCCTCCTGTGCTCATTCCCTCAGAGTTGTGTCCCCCTAATACATCCAACACTCCCATTCTGCCCGACAGACAATGCTGCTTCTGCTGTGGCTCCTGTTCTCATTCCCCCAGAGTTGTGTCTCCCTGATACATCCAACACTCCCTTCCCCCCCAGACTGACAATCCTACAGTGCCTCCTGTTGTCATCCCTCCAGAGTTGTGTCTCCCTGATACACCCAACACTCCTTCCCCCCCTTCCCCAAAACTGACAATGCTGCTGTCTGATGTGCCTCCTGTTCTCATTCCCCCAGAGTTGTGTCTCCCTGGATCACCTCACCAAAAGGAGAAAACGAATGCAGCCACCACACGTAATGTTTAGTAAGCCACAATACATTCCATTCTTGGGAATAATACCGCTTTAATGGCGCTGTCGTACTTTGCAGAAGCCCTTTCTGTCCCTCTGAAAAGTGATGCACAGTGCATGACATTTCAGAGGGGGATTAGCAAGCAATATGTCACTTCCTCCCTGGTGAAACTGCGCAAATTACACACGATTGTGACGCAGCCCCATTCACAGGAACAAGTGACAGTCGGCGGTAGCAGTGGCCACCAAATAAGATTCTTGCGGCGGCAGCGTGGACACATCATCCAGCCGCTGTGGGCAGATTAAAGGGGGCGCTAAAATCACGCCACAAGCGCCCCTGTGAATGAGCCCTAAAGGAGATTGTACAATCAGACTGTATAGTGTATGGGCCTAGGATTGTCCATTATCTCTCCAGTGACAGCTGGGCGGACACCCCCTGTCACCTCCCACCCCCTGTCACCTCCTTACCGGCCTGGGTGGTGTCACTGAGGTCCTGGCGGACGGCACTCCGAGGAAACTCTCTCAATTTCCTGCCGCTCAGGTTCAGGGATCCGGTGACCGCCGCCTCCTCCAGAGCTCTCTCTAAGGAACGGTTCCAGGCGGCGGGGCCCGCACTGGGGGCGCTTGGCACACCGTGTCCGTTAAACACCGCCGCAGAGTATCCGGGCACGGCCGAATTCTCGGCCAGTACCGTGGCCGCCATCACACCGACTCTGCACTGCGCCTGCGTTAGCACACTGACGGGAAGCCACAGACAGGGGCGGGGACGGCTTGTATGCAGCGCAGTCTGTAAGGAGAACCAGCAGCGCCCGCCTCCCGCCTCCCCTCTAGATGTGTGGCTGTGGTTACTGAAGATTGGGGGAAACTATTACTCATTGGTGACAGTGGGGAGCGCACAGGCCGCAACACTAACACACCACAGCCTTCCTAAGGCCCGGATGTGCGACTGAGCATGCGTAGTATCGGCGGTGATGTCAGTAGGGAGGTCTGCACACATTGCTGTCATGACATTAGAGACATCTGCGACCGGAAGTGACGCGTTGAAGTTTTCTGTAGAACACTTGTAGTCGGAGTGGTAATAGGGAAGTCGGAGAAGCTGCGCCCCCGGGTGGCAGATGTTCTGTCAAATTTTTTAACCCGTCAAAAACTCAAATCAAATTTAAAGCGGAGTTCCACCCATATGTAGCAATACCCGCCAGTTAAGAGGGCTGCAGGTATAGTTTTGGGCCTGTAACACACTGCTGTCAACCCCCAGGAACTGGCTCTAACCTCCCTTGGCACAGCTAGCGCAAATGGAAGTGTGAAACCCACTAGGGCTAGGCTATAGGAATCGCCACTCCGTAATAAAGCATACACAATGGTTAATATCAAATTACCTGAGCCGACTGCTTCAGCTGGGATAAACAGTACGCCACACAATACTTTTACTGAGTAGAAGATATAAGGTTAGACAATGGTACATTTATCTATGCAGGGCCCTGCAATATTAAAAGTCAATCAAATAACAAGTACTATATTCTAACAGTTTTATACACACTGAATGCATACCTCCCAACTGGCACGCATTCTGCGGGTTTTACCCGCAGAGGCTCCTCCTTCCCGCAGTCCCGCGAGACTGTCATGTTTCCCGCACAGCAGGAAGCATGAAGAGGAGCAGCAGCAGCAACAGGTAAGAGCGCCCCCCCCCCCCCACGATCGGTGGACTAGTATTGGAGCCCCCCCCCCCCCCCCCGATCGGCTCAACAATTTTTTTATTCATGTCCGAATTTTTTTTTTAAATGTCCCGATCGGCGGCGACCGCCTGACCACCCCCCCCCGCTCAACAACTTTTTTTTGCATGCCCAAAAATTGTCAACTCTAGTTGGCAGGGGAGAGGGGACATCGGAATGTCCCGCGATGGGACCTTTAAAAGTTGGGAGGTATGTGAATGTCTCTTAGTAAACTACGCTCATGAGCTTCCCCCTCGTGGCCAATATGGCGCCCAAACAATGTCTCCCTGCTGAACAGTCAGGCCTGACTATTTCACACACAGTTAATTCGTTGAGAAGGATCTTCGCTAGCAATGGTGGTGCACTTTATAGGTTATTTGTAATCCAAAGGTATTAAATTGTTAGTTACTCAGCACGCAATAAGACAACTTAACTCCGGCTGCACAACACACTGTTCCTCTGGGGTGCAATGTAACACTCCGGTAATGATGGGCCCTGACCAAAGGATACTGGGCCTAAAAGGTAGTCAAAGTATACTGAGCAAGTGCTCTCTCACCCGACCGGACCAGTATCCTCTCGACCATCCGAGGGAGATTGATGGATGAGACGACTCTGGGTTCTCCCGTGACGATCAGCAAGCTCTCTGGATCCCCTAGGCCCAGGCTCTCCAGCCTAGTCCAAAGCAACAGGCCCCTGCCGAACATCAGTCTGTATGGGGAATACCCAGTAGCATCACTAGTCATACTATTGTATGCATACACAATGGCGGCCACATGCTTGCCCCAGTGCTGCTTCTTCTCACTACTCAATGTCCCCAGCATATTCAATAATGTCCGATTGAATCGTTCAGGTTGGGCATCCCCTTGTGGGTGGTATGGGGTGGTTCGGGTCTTCTTTATACCCAGTGAATCTAACAGTTTCCGAATCAGTCTGCTTTCGAAATCCCTTCCCTGGTCTGAGTGGAGACGTTGAGGTAGTCCGTAGTGTACAAATAACTTTTCAACAAGAACCTTAGCCACTGTGGAGGCCTTCTGGTCTTTGGTTGGGAATGCCTGAGCGTATCTAGTGAAATGATCGGTTATCACCAGAACATTCCCATGTCCACTCAAATCAGGTTCTAGACAAAGAAAATCAATGCATACCAGATCCAAGGGCCCTTGACTTTGTAGGTGGCCCATTGGGGCAGCTTGATGAGGCAGAGTCTTTCTTTGTATGCATCTTGCACATGAGTAAACCCCAGATGATGCAATCCTTTTTTGCGAAACGCGTCGGGAGATTCCACTGCTGCCACTGTTGTACAAGCGTTTGTTTAAACCATCTTGATGTAAGTGTATTTGCCTACATTAAAGTTTGATTTTTAGACGATATTATGCCATGTGCCCTTCTCTTTTCTCCCATATATTTATCTGATCGGCATCCTGGTTTACCACCATTTGAGCCATTTTTTCCATTCACCTCTATCACTTTTGCTGAGAGCATTGTCCTGAGAATTTACCTGCATAGGATCAGCGCAGGAGGAGACATACATCTAAAAGCCTGATGTGACCCTTCAAACGTATGTTTGTTTGGGTTCATTTGTTCCGGTAAGCCTTCCACATATTGGTGGTGGTTATCTACACTTCTTTTCCAAGATTGCAGATTCCATACACAACTGTTCAAGAATCGCTTTATTTATTAGAGACTTTTTCACCATTCACATGAATTTTTGTCACTTAATTGGACATTATTTTTTATCACACTGGGTGTTTTTAATTTTCACTTTTGTTTAGCGCTGCATTTTTTGTTTTTTGTTTTATCTTGCACATGAGTGACAATATTCCCCCACTTCAACCCGCTGTGACAGCAGGAAGGTAAAGTCACCTGGTTGCATCCAGGGGGGTAGATATATTTCGCCCAGATTCAGGCTTTACGCCGACTTATACAACTAGGTGGAGTGTTGTATAAGCCCAGCTGAGGCTAGTGGGCTCATGGATGACTCATACCTCTAGGGAGAGTGTGGGGCGTCGTGCAGACAGGGAGTTGATGAGACCAGCTGAAGCTTGTCAGCTCATTTAGGCCTCTATAAAAACTCCCAGATTCATTAGGTGTTAGCTCATGCCTGGACCCAGACCTGTGTGGACTGTCTAGGGAGAGTGAACCCCTGTGCGGTGAGACAAAGCCTGTGTGGCTATTTGCTTGGACATTTAAAACCAGGGACTTAGGGACTAGGACAGCACTAGGCTGATCCCAGTTGTTAGTTAGGAAACCTGTATGTTTAGTCAGAGGTCAAGTTGACCAGGATTTATTTTGTTTATGTTTCTTTTGGCTTTGCTGTGTTTTGTCACTGTAAATAGAAAATAAACCGCACCTTTTTTTGATTTTGAAAACCACAACCTCCGTTTGCTGGGCCTGTTTTTGTGTGGGGAGCCCATCCCGGGGGTCACACACACCCGCTGCCGAGCTAACCCCCTCACAGTTGGTGGAGAACCAGTGGCAGTTTTTTTTTAAGCCAGCATGGAGGAGATACTGAAGCAGCTGGCTCTAGCAAATGCCAATCAACAGCAGACAAATGCAGGTTTGCAAAAGAGCCTTGCAACTCATCAACAGAGCCTTGCAGCTCAACAACAGAACTTCGCAGCCCAGCAGCAAGCTCATCAACAGAGCCTTGCAGCCCAGCAGCAAGCTCACCAACAGAGTCTGGAAGCTCAGCAACAAGCCCAGCAGCAATCTGAGGCCCGCTTCATAGACCTGTTACAGAAGCAAGAGCAGAGACTACAACAAATGGAAGCAGTAATGCAGCAACGTCCGCAGACCAGTGAGGAAAGCCGTCCCACTAATACTGCGTCCTTTGGGGTGAGTCGTTTATTGACAAAAATGACTGGAGAGGATGATCCAGAGGTATTTTTGACCACATTTGAAAGGACTGCTGAAAGAGAAAAGTGGCCTGAGGAGCAGTGGGCTGGACTGGTGGCTCCTCTGTTAACTGGTGAATCGCAGAAGGCTTACTATGACCTAGAGCCTGACCAAGCAAAAGACTATGTGATGCTAAAAGCTGAAATATTGGCAAGGCTGGGTGTCACCCAGGCTGTCCGGGCTCAGCGTGTGCATAACTGGACTTTCCAGCTTGGAAAACCCCCCAGGTCTCAAATGTATGATCTCATTCACCTGAGCAGAAAGTGGCTACAGCCAGAGACTTTGTCCGCACCAAAGATTGTGGAACGTGTTGTAATGGATCGGTTTTTGAGAGCTCTTCCTACTGCCATCCAAAAGTGGGTAAGCCATGGAGACCCAGAGACGGCCGATGGTCTTGTGGATCGTGTGGAGAAATACTTGGCTACAGAGAACCTGACGGCCTCTTCCAGAGACACTCGGACTTTCCACCCTAAGACCAGACCATCCCCAGGGGCGGATAAGAGGATTCCAAGGGGATGATACCCAGCTAGAGGAAGGCAGTAGCGTGAGAGCTGAGAGAGGGGATGCTCAAGAAGGACACCAATCTGGCAGTCATGCTCCAGCAGCTGCAGCATACTGCCAGATTGGCTCCAGTGATGAGGAGGGAGGGGATGATGAGGTCACTGACTCCACGTGGGTGCCTAATAGGAGAGAGGAGGAGGAGGCACATCTCCAACGAGGCAGGATGCCCTTGGGTGGCCAGCATATGGGCAGCACACCAACGGAATCACACCGCAGAGCTCCGCCTGTGCAGGGCGCTGCCTCTGCCCGTCATTCAAAAAGTTCTTTGGTGTGGGCCTTTTTTGAGGCGAGTGCATCAGATCGCACAGCTGCTGTTTGCAACATATGTCTCAAGCGTATATCGTGTGGCCAAAACATCAGCCGCTTGGGCACCACATGCTTGATCAGACATATGTTGACCTGCCATGCAGCTCGTTGGCAAGCCTACCTTAAAGACCCACACCAAAGAACAAAGCGGACCTCTCCTTGCACCGCATCAGCTGGGATCTCCAACCCCAGTATACCTTCAGTCCTCTCTGAAACCTGCACTGAGAGGAATGAAGGTGTAGAATTCGGTGTGTCACAGCCAAGTACTTGCGGCCATTCTGCTAGCAGTACACCGACGTCCGATTCTAGCAGGCAAATTTCCCTGCCCCAGCTGCTGGACCGTCAAAAGAAGTTCACTCCCAGCCATCCACATGCCCAGCGGTTGAATGCTAGCTTGGCTAAATTGCTAGCGCTTCAACTGCTGCCTTTTCAGTTGGTAGACTCGGCCCCCTTCCGTGAGTTTGTGCAATGTGCGGTTCCTCAGTGGCAGGTTCCCAAACGCCACTTTTTCTCACGGAAGGCGATTCTGGCTCTCTACAGGCATGTGGAAGGCAATGTCTTGGCCTCGCTGGACAGGGCGGTCAGCGGTAAGGTGCATATTACCGCTGACTCATGGTCCAGCAGGCATGGACAGGGATGTTACCTTTCTTTCACGGCCCATTGGGTCACTCTTTTGGCAGCTGGGAAGGATGCAGGACAAGGTGCAGTAGTGTTGGAGGTTGTTCCGCCGCCACGCCTCCAAAATGCTACTACTGGTTGTGACACACCTCTCTCCTCCACCCCCTCCTCTTCTTCTTCCTCCATGGCCTCTTCCTGTGGTTTGCCCTCGGAACCAGCGGTGCTCCGTAGGCGTTCAAGGGGCTACGCAAGAACGCAGGCAAAAAGATGCCATGCCGTGCTTGCGCTGGTGTGTTTGGGGGACAGGAGCCACACTGGGGCAGAGGTCCTGTCTGCTCTGCAGGGCCAGGCCGAGAGGTGGTTGACGCCACGCCAGCTTAAGCCAGGAATGGTGGTTTGCGACAATGGCACCAACCTCCTCTCCGCCCTCCGACAGGGACAACTGACCCATGTGCCCTGTGTGGCTCACGTCCTTAACCTGGTGGTGCAGCGGTTCTTGGGCAGGTACCCGGGCTTACAGGATGTCCTGAGGCAGGCCAGGAAAGTCTGTGTGCATTTCCGCAGATCTTATAATGCCAGTGCTCGCCTGGCTGAGCTGCAAAAGGAGTTGAACCTGCCCAAGAACCGCCTTATATGTGACATGCCCACTAGGTGGAACTCAACGTTGGCCATGCTGCAGCGGCTGCACACGCAGCAGAGGGCCATCAATGAGTACCTGTGCGACTACGGCACCAGGACAGGGTCAGGGGAGCTCAGGTTTTTTTCACCATGCCAGTGGGGCATGATCAGGGATGCATGCACTGTCCTGGCACCATTTGAGGAGGCCACGAGGATGGTGAGCAGTGACAGTGCATGCATCAGTGACACTGTACCTCTTGTCCACCTGTTGGAGCACACGCTGCGTGGAATAATGGACAGGGCACTTGAGGCAGAACAGAGGCAGGAAGAGGAGGACTTCCTTGCCTCTCAAGGCCCCCTTTACCCAGACAGTGTTCCTTCTGTCCCACCCATCGCACAGGAAGAGGAGGAGGAGGAGGAGGATTGTGTCAGCATGGAGGTGGAGGCTGGCACTCAGCATCATCAGCAGCAGTCTTTTAGGGATGATTTACAGTCCCAAGAAACCAGTGGACTTGTACGTGGCTGGGAGGAGGTGGCTGCGGATCATGTCGTCCTTAGTGACCCAGAGGACTCCGGACTGAATGCCTCAGCTAACCTACGCTGCATGGCCTCCCTGATCCTGCAAAGTCTGTGGAAGGATCCTCGTATTCTTTGGATCAAGGAGAGGGACCATTACTGGCTGGCCACTCTCCTTGATCCACGGTACAAGGGTAAGGTTGCGGACCTTATGTTACCGTCGCAGAGGGAGCAGAGGATGAGACAACTCCGGGAGGCCTTGCAGAAAGGTCTGTGCAACGCGTTCCCAGAGACTGGGAGGTTACAAACTCCTGGTCCTGGACAACAAGTTGCTGAGGCTTCGGGCAGTCAAAGAAGGAGCGGTGGGGAAGGTGGCCGTCTGACCGATGCGTTCAGACAATTCTTTAGTCCGCAGCCCCAAAGTATGATCGGTTCCAGCAACCATCGCCAGCGTCTGATATACATGGTGCAGGAATACCTAGGGGCAAGGTCAGACTTGGACACCTTCCCCACCGAAAATCCTCTGGCTTACTGGGTCTTGAGGATGGATCACTGGCCAGAGCTTGCACAGTATGCAATTGAGCTACTGGCCTGTCCTGCATCCAGCGTTCTTTCAGAACGCACATTCAGTGCTGCTGGAGGATTTGTCACGGATCACAGGGTGCGCCTGTCCACCGACTCGGTTGATCGACTGACTTTCATCAAGATGAACCAGTCTTGGATCACCACCAGCTACCACACACCTGATGCTGATATAACAGACTAATTGATTTTAAAATGTCACATCCCTTCAAGACTGATGCTGATGCTGAGTGCCTGTGCTGTTATGTTGACTGGCTATCCTCCTCCTCCTCCTCAATGATACGATTAATGATGATAGCTTGGAAGATCATTTTGGTTTATGGGTGACGCCACCAGTGGCTAAGGCCCAATTTTTCAGCCCCTGTTTAACAGGGGCGTGTAATTACAATTTTTGATGCAATACTTTGCAACAGGCCTCATTGCTGTGCTCCAAGTACAGTATCTGTGAGGGGTTGCAGTGTTGTGCCACCAGTGCCTAAGGCCCAATTTTTCAGCCCCTGTTCAACAGGGGCATGCAATTATAATTATTGATCTAATAATTCACAGCAGGGCCCATTGCTGCGCCCACCAAGAGTAACTGTCAGGCCTTACAGTGTTGTGTCAACACCACCACCACCACCACCAAAGGCCCAATTTTTCAGCCCCTGTTCAACAGGGGCATGCAATTATAATTATTGATCTAATAATTCACAGCAGGGCCCATTGCTGCGCCCACCAAGAGTAACTGTCAGGCCTTACAGTGTTGTGGCACCAGCACCACCATCAAAGGCCCAATTTTTACTACCACTGTTCAACAATTATATGTTATTACAATTCCTGATATAATAGTTGACAGCAGGGCGTTCCAGCACCCACCAAGAGTAACTGTGAGTGCTTACAGTGTTGTGCCAACACCAACACCTAAGGGGCCAATTTCTGCAGAGTATATACGGCAGGTCCCTACTTTCAAACATCCAACTTACAAACGACTACTACTTGCAAACGGAAGAAGACAACAGGAAGTGAGAGGAAATCTACCCCTTGGAAGGAAAATTCTCTCCTGTAAGAATTAATATGGGAGAAAGGTGTCTCCTCTCTACTGATGCTTTATCACCAATCCTTGTTTCAATAAAAACACCACATTTCAAAAACAGTTGTCATTGGGACGCAAAGTGAGGTGAAATGTTCTGAACAGGGGCACAGACAGCAAAACAAATGTTACAGGGGTGATAACCCTTCCCTATGTTTTCCAAAAAGCTTAAAAATAGATTTTTTGGCTGGAGCTACACTTAAACAATGTACCTGTTCAAAATTACAAACAGATTCTACATAAGAACAAACCTACAGTCCCTGTCTTGTATGCACCGCCTGTATACGGCTGTTCAGAGTACCGTATTTTTCGGACCATAAGACGCACTTTTTACCCCCAAAAATATGGGGGAAAATGTCTCTGCGTCTTATGGAGCGAATGTGCATCAGGCATCGCCCCCCGCCGCCGGCGGCAACGCCCCCCGCCACTGCCAGGAACGCCCCCCGCCACTGCCGGCAACGCCCCCTCTCAGTGCTGTGTTTTGACCTAGGCATGAAAAAAAGCCAAGCCCCCCACCCGTCTTCCCGCGGCCGCCTCCCGCACAAATGCAGCGGCACTTGCAGGGGCGGACTGACCGGAATCGACAGAACACTTGCGCTGTTTCACATTTCACACACTGAACGCTGCTTAGCGATGGGCGACGAGCACCCTGTGATTGGCCGAATGGGGTTATGTGCGGGCTGCTGACATGGGCGTCTGCGATTGGCCCCGGTGGTGGATGTGGAGGCGGGACTGGTCTGTGAGTTACCGTGGTGTTCCGTCAGATATAGCGACCGGAACAGCTGCACGTGTGAGTCCCGCCTCTCTGCCTGGCACTCTGTGTGTCTCCTGAGGTCTCCCTCTGATCATTCTGTCAGCCCCCCTCCCCCTCTGTCAGTCAGCCCACTTCTGTCAGCCCCCCCTCTCTATCAGCGCCCCTCCCCCTCTGTCAGTCAGCCCACCTCTGTCAGTCCCCCACTCTATCAACCCCCCTATCCCTCTGTCAGTCAGCCCCCTCTCTATTAGCCCCCACTCTCTATCAGCGCCCCCCCTATCTATCAGCCCCCCTCCCCCTCTGTCAGTCAGCCCACCTCTCTCTATCAGCCCCCCTCTCTGTCATCGCCCCCCCCCTCTGTCAGTCAGCCCCCTGTCAGCCCCCCTCTCTATCAGCACCCTCTCCCCCTCTGTCAGTCAGACCACCTCTCTTTATCAGCCCACCCCTCTCTGTCAGTGCCCCTCCCCTCTGTCAGTGGCCTCTCCCCCTCTGTCTGTGCCTCCTCCCCCTCTGTCAGCCCCCCCTCTCTATCAGCCCACCCCTCCCTGTCAGCACCCCCTCCCTCACTGTCAGTCAGCCCCCCTCTCTATCAGCCCCCCTCTCTGTCAGCGCCCCCTCCCTCACTGTCAGTCAGCCCCCTCTCTATCAGCCCCCCTCTCTGTCAGCACCCCCTCCCTCACTGTCAGTCAGCCCCCCCTCTCTATCAGCCCCCCTCTCTGTCAGCGCCCCCTCCCTCACTGTCAGTCAGCCCCCCCTCTCTATCAGCCCCCCTCTCTGTCAGCGCCCCCTCCCTCTCTGTCAGTCAGCCCACCTTTGTCAGCCCCCCTCTCTATCAGCCCCCCTCTCTATCAGCGCCCCCTCCCCCTCTGTCAGTCAGCCCCCCTCTCTGTCAGCGCCCCCTCCCCCTCTGTCAGTCAGCCCACCTTTGTCAGCCCCCCTCTCTATCAGCGTCCCCTCCCCTCTGTCAGCCCCCCTCCCCCTCTGTCAGCCAGCCCACCTCTCTGTCAGCTACTCCCTCTCTGTCAGCCACCCCCCCTGTCAGTCCCCCCACCTCTGTCAGCCCACCTCTCTTAGCCCACCCCTCTGTCAGCCACAGCAGGGTGCATTGTGCCAGCCACCCACTCACTGACTCACAGTAGGGAGCCAGGCCAGCCACCCGCAGCAGGGTGCACCGTGCCACCCACCTGACTCACAGCATGGAGCAAGGCCAGCCAGCCACCCACAGCAGGGTGCACCATGCCAGCCATCCACTGATCCGCAGCAGCCTTCCACTGACCCGCAGCAGGGAGCCAGGCCAGCCACCCGCAGCAGGGTGCCAGCCAGCCACCTAGAGTGACATACCCACAGCAGGGTCAGGGTGCCAGCCAGCAACCCAGGGTGACCCATCCACACCAGGAAACCAGCCAGCCACACACAGGAGCCAGTCAGCCATGGTGACCCAACCACAGCAGGGAGCCATCCAGCCACAGTGACCCATCCACAGCAGGGCCAGGGTGCCAGCCAGTCACAGGAGCCAGCCACAGAGGACGCGGGAGCCAGCCAGCCACAGCTACAGTACCCCTAGTTAAGGTAAGAGGAGCGCTACAATGGTCGGGCTGCATTTCTTTGGCAATTGTCGGGCTGCATTTCTTTGGCAATGGTCGGGCTGCATTTCTTTGGCAATAGTCGGGCTGCATTTCTTTGGCAATGGTCGGCTGCATTTCTTTGGCAATGGTCGGGCTGCATTTCTTTGGCAATGGTCGGGCTGCATTTCTTTGGCAATGGTCAGGCTGCATTTCTTTGGCAATGGTCGGGCTGCATTTCTTTGGCAATGGTCGGGCTGCATTTCTTTGGCAATGGTCGGGCTGCATTTCTTTGGCAATGGTCAGGCTGCATTTCTTTGGCAATGGTCAGGCTGCATCATGGGCACTGGTCAGGCTGCATTTCATGGGCACTGGTAAATATTTTAGTACACCATTTGGTTAAAAAAAAAATTCTTTCTCGTACATCACGGGACACAGAGCGACATAGTCATTACTAATGGGTTATATAGATACCGTCAGGTGCTGGCACTGGCAACTTCCAAAACCGGAAGTACCCTCCCCTATATAAGCCCCTCCCATCCGGGAGCACCTCAGTTTTTTGCCAGTGTCTAAGGTGTTGGCCAAGAAGAAACATGTGTTTTTCACTGAGCTTGCGTACAGGTTCTTTTGGGCCTCAGTAAGCTATTCCGGATCCGACCAAAAAAGCTTCATAGCTAAACGGTCGGTACCCGGGCCTTGCAGAGAAGAGCAAGGTTCTGCCTGTAATGCTTCTCTTAGGAGAGCTGGACCCTGGGATCCAGAGCTCTGGTCATACCCACGACCAAGATGTTTTCTGTGCAGGGTGCTATACAGGTCCAGGGGAGTGGAATCCTTGGGAACCCGGTCCCTGAAGGTTTGATTACAATGCCTGCCGTGATAGGTGAAGTTTGGGCTTTTGTGGACCAAACAAAGTCCTGCGGCGGGGAACAGGTAAGTGGGGGCCCCCAGGAACTTGGTTCTATTGGGGGACCCCCAAGCCTAATTTGTCTTTCTGTCTGTTACCTAATGGTATTCCCGCAAAATTCTGTGCATGCCTGCAACTACTAAAAAAATGTAATAATTTTTAATGGTGGTCAAGAAAAAAAAAAAAAAAAAAAAAAATTTTTTTTATATATATTTAATATATTAGACTGCGGTACCTGTGTTTGTCCACTAGAGGCCGCTGTGGAATGTTTTCTTGTCATGTGGACTAGCTTCTTCTCAGCAGAGCAAAGTCCAGGCAGATGGTGAGTTCTCTTATAGGAAACTGCTTCCTCTGCCATGTTGCAGTGCTCGTCCATCCCCCGGCCTGCGGCAAAGAGGGGCCCTGGCTCCTGTCCCTTGTTACCATATTTGAAATTAGCGCCGGGGAGGCGCACGTGCCCGCGCGCGTGCACGCGCCTCTATATATAGAGGTGAGCCGGGAAAGGGGGCAGAGCCTGGGGGATGACGCTCTGTGCGCGCCGCAGCGCTTCTGCGCATGTGCGGGCGTCCCAGCAGTTTAAAAAAACCACAATATTGTAGTGAGCTGGCTATGAAGTACAGAGACAGAGCTGGCAACATTTAAAGGCATACAGCAAGCGGTTGATACAGGCATCCCCTAGAAAGGCACATTAGTAGACACCAACTGTGATATAGCAGCAATTGTGCTAGACTATTCTCAGTAAAAGTGGTGTATTACGGCTGGAATACCTCAGCTTTAGGCTTAGGAATATGCCGTCCAGAAGCTCCGGAACTGAATCTTCCAGGAAGCGAAGGGGGTCTCATCGGGCTCGGAGGATCTTGGGCATACTCCTGCTGCACCAGTCTCCCCTGAAGTTCAGAGGTAAGTGACCGTAGAGACCCCGCAGGGTACTTGGTACTGTGGCTGTCCTCAGTTCACCTGCTCCTGTGTATGTAACAGAGGAGGTTTTTTCCTCAGCTCTGGGAGGATTAGAGAGAGATTGTCAACATTTATCGCTGCCTCCCTGTCAGGGAAAGCACGCCCGATCTCCATCTCCTCCTTCAGAGTGCCTGTTAGCAGAGCAACAGTCCCATACAGGGATCGACCTGCCTGAAGGGGATCAGGATGAGGTTGATTCTGTTATAGAGGAATCAACAGTGGGGGAACCTTTTCTCAGCATCTTAAGCTGAAAGATTATGGGTTCAGTCTCTGACTAACATGGTCCGATCAGCATTTAAAAATGCACCTTGCGGAACCATCAACCACTACTGTATCCTCGTTGGGGTCGCTAGAAGCCCCCAGACTGTTTGTTCTTTTCCACTTCACCCTTTACTGAAAGGGCTCATTTACCAGGATTGGGAACGTCCTGAGAAAATATTTATTCCCCCAAGAGATTTCCGGTGGTCTATCCCATGGAGGATAAGTTCATCAAAAAAAAAAAAAAAAAAAAATGGAAGGTCCCTACAGTGGACGCAGCCATCTCTTGTATGTATAAATCACTGACATGTCCAGTGGATAATGTCCAAATGTTCAAGAACCCAATAGATAAAAGATTGGAGTCCTTATGAAAATCTGCTTGGTGATACAACCAGCAGTAGCAGCTATTGGGGTCTGCTAAGCAGTGAAGGATCAGTTGAAACAGGTCTTGAGGGACTTGACAGATCAGCAGGCTTTGCCCTAGCTGATCTACCTAGAGCCTTAGGCTTTGCGGTTGACGCCATAGAGGATTCAGTCCATCAGGCCTCCCGCCTTACGCTGTCTATAGTACATATGCGTAGGCTCCTATGGCTCAAAAACTGGTCTGCTGAAGCTCCCTGTAAAGAATGGCTGGTTAGCGTCCCATTTCATGGTGAACGCTTATTCAGGGAAAACCTGGACAAATATATCCAGAAAATTTCCAGCGGTAAAAATACGCTCTTGCCGGTTAAAAGCAGAGTTAGAGGTCCCTCTTTAAGAGGCCTGCTTCTCCAGTCCCTGGGGCATCGGCTGTGTAACAGTTCCGACGGCCTCCTCGGTCAAATCCCGGGGGTAAAAAACAGGGACAGTAGCAGGGTAATGAGAAACCCTGGGTCAGGGGAGGTACAAAACCTCCCCCAAAGTTAAATTCATTGAAGCCCCCACTCAGTCGGGTGGGGGGAGGACTCCAGTTGTTCGCAAGAGACCTGGCGGGACACGATCAAGACAGATAGGTGCTCTCCGCAGTAGGTTTGGGATACAGTTTGGAGTTAAAAGACTCTCCTCCTTCCCATTTTTGAGGTCAAACGTGCCAAGGGATCCCCGGAAGAGAGAGTCCCTCCTGTTGGCACTAGAACAACTATTGCTCCAAGGAGTAATTATGGAGGTTCCCCTGGAAGAATGAGGGTTCGGGTTTTACTCAAACCTCTTTACAGTCCCGAAGCAAACGCGGACGGGAGGCCCATATTAATTCTAAAAGGGCTATACAAATTCCTGTATATCAGGACTTTCCGATGGAGTCGATCCGATCGGTGGCCACTGCCCTACAAGGGGAGGATTGGTTAGCCACGATCGACATCAAAGATGCTTATTTGCACATTCCCATCTTTCCAGTCCACCAAAAATTTCTACGCTTTGCAGTAGAAGGGCGCCATTTTCAGTTCAGAGCCTTACCCTTCGGTTTGGCCACAGCACCACGAGTGTTTACAAAAATTCTGGCCCTTTATTGGCCAATCTAAGAACACAAGGTGTAATGATAATGGCATATCTGGATGACTTGTTGCTGATAGACCACTCAGTGAAAAAACTAGACGTGGTCGTTCACAAGACGATCAAGTATCTGGAATCTCACGGTTGGATTATCAACCGAGACAAGTCAGCCCTAAAAACCAGTCAAAAGTCTGGAATACTTGGGGCTAAGGTTGGATTCAGGCCAGAGAAAAATATTCTTGCCTCGAGGAAAGGTGTTGTCTTTGAAAGATTTGATCCACTTAGTGGGTACAAAAAAGACAGCCGTCCATACGCCTGTATATGAGGCTGCTGGGAAAAATGGTGGCATCATTCGAAGCAGTACCCTACGGTCAATTCCATTCAAGGAATTTGCAAGGGGCCATACTGTCAGCCTGGAACAAAAAAGTTCAGGCCCTAGACTTACAATGTCCTTGTCCCCTTCCGTTCGCAAGAGCCTCCGTTGGTGGTTGGTTCCCCAGAATCTGGAAAAAAGGAAATCCTTCAGTCCGATTTCTTGGAAGGTGGTCACTACAGATGCCAGCCTTATAGGCTGGGGAGCAGTACTGGAGCAATAGTCTCTCCAGGGCAGATGGTCGGATGCAGAAAAGGCCCTGCCCATCAATCTCTTAGAGATACGAGCAGCCCGGTATGCCCTAGTAGCATGGACATCCAAACTCCAAGGGTCCCCTGTCAGAATTCAATCAGACAATGCCACAGCAGTGGCATATATCAATCATCAGGGGGGCACCAGGAGTCGTGCAGCCCAGAGGGAAGTAAATTACATCCTGAAATGGGCAGAAAAATATGTCCCAGCCATATCTGCGGTATTCATTCCAGGAGTGGAGAATTGGAAGGCGGACTTTCTAAGTCGCCAGCAATTAGGCCCAGAGGAAGGGTCCCTTCACCCCGAGGTTTTCTGGACAATATGTCAGCGGTGGGGAACATCGGATGTAGATCTTCTAGCATCCAGATTCAACGCAAAGGGGGACAGGTTTGTCTCTCGGACAAGGGATCCCCTAGCTTGCGGCTCGGATGCCCTAGTGTTCCCTTGGGATCAGTTCAAGCTGATATATGCATTCACACCGCCAATGGTTACCTCGATTACTCCGCAGAATCAGGGTAGAAAAGAAACCAGTGATTCCGGTGGCTCCAGCGTGGCCCCGAAGAGCGTGGTACGCGGAGATTGTAAAATTTCAGTGGGGAGTCCTTGGACTCTCCCACGTCGTCCGGCTTTCGCAAGGACCGATATACCACCCTTCCTTACCAGCCCTAGGTTTGACGGCCTGGCTATTGAAGCCCACATTCTAAAAAAGAGAGGGCTCTCTAATGCTGTGGTATCTACCATGATCAATGCCAGGAAGCCGGTATCCAGGCAGATCTACTATAGAATCTGGAAGGCGTACATCGCGTGGTGTGAGGCCAAGAAATGGCATCCACATAAGTACGTAATAGGTAGGATTCTGGACTTCCTACAGTGGGCTGTAGATAGGAAGCTTGCCTTGAGTACTATCAAGGGTCAGATTTCGGCCTTGTCAATATTTTTTCAAAGGCCCTTGGCTTCGCATTCACTAGTCAAAGCCTTTATACAAGGAGTGATGCGTATTAGTCCTCCGGTTAATATTCCCATATGTCCATGGGATCTAAACTTGGTTCTGTCGGTTCTACAGAAACAACCATTTGAACCATTACAGCATATTTCCTTGGTGCTTCTCACCAGGAAATTGATTTTTCTAGTAGCCATTTGTTCGGCTAAAAGAGTATCGGAATTAGCAGCTATGTCCTGTAAGGAGCCATATCTGGTTATCCATAAGGACAGAGTAGTGTTACGTCCTCATCCAGCCTTTCTTCCTAAGGTGGTATTGAGGTTTCATTTGAACCAAGATGTGGTTCTTCCTTCTTTTTTCCCCAAACCTACTTCGGTAGAGGAAAAGTTATTGCATTCTTTGGATGTAGTAAGAGCAGTTAAAGCTTATCTAAAAGCCACTGCTCAGATTCGCAGAACGGATACTTTGTTTATTCTGCCGGAAGGCCCCAGAAAGGGTCAGGCAGCGTCAAAGTCTACTTTAGCCAAGTGGATTCGACAGGTCATTATGCAAGCTTATGGCTTGAGAAGGAGACCACCTCCGTTCAAAGTTAGAGCGCACTCCACGAGAGCAGTTGGAACTTCATGGGCAGTGCATCACCAGGCCTCCCTGGCTCAAATCTGTAAGGCCGCAACATGGTCTTCGGTACACACGTTTACTAGGTCCTACCAGGTGGACGTTAGAAGTCAGGAGGATGTCGCCTTTGGGCGCAGTGTGTTGCAGGCCGCAAAAGATCCTCATGTCTGATAGCGCTCAGCTTATATATGGTGTATCCCCCCCCTCATTTGGCATTGCTTTAGGACATCCCATTAGTAATGACTATGTCGCTCTGTGTCCCGTGATGTACGAGAAAGAAAATAGGATTTTTATAACAGCTTACCTGTAAAATCCTTTTCTTGGAGTACATCACGGGACACAGAGCTCCCGCCCCTCTTTAGGGACACTTATTGCTTTGCTACAAAACTGAGGTGCTCCCGGATGGGAGGGGCTTATATAGGGGAGGGTACTTCCGGTTTTGGAAGTTGCCAGTGCCAGCACCTGACGGTATCTATATAACCCATTAGTAATGACTATGTCGCTCTGTGTCCCGTGATGTACTCCAAGAAAAGGATTTTACAGGTAAGCTGTTATAAAAATCCTATTTTTTCTTGTTTTCCTCCTCTAAAACCTAGGTGCGTCTTATGGTCAGGTGCGTCTTATAGAGCGAAAAATACGGTATATAGGGCCTTTTTTATTTTGTGTGCGGGGTTCCCCTTAATATCCATACAAGACCCAAAGGGGCTGGTAATGGGCTGGGGTAGGGGGGGGGGTGATGGGGTAGCTATGCCATTTTTCTTAAAGATTTTCATCCATATTACCGGGACCAGACATTACATTAAAGCCGCAAGCAGTTTTAAATGGCTTTTTTTTCCTTTAGAAATGTAATTTTCTGCAGGGACAGTTCTAAACACGGGAAACACGTGGCACTTCACAGGCATACTTTAGACACCCCCCAGGTACAATATTTAAAGGAATATTTGACTTTTTTTTTTCACTTTATGCATCATTAAAATGACTGCTCCCGAAAAACGGCCGTTTTTAAAACTTCTTTTTGCATTGATACATGTCCCCTGGTGCAGAACCCGGGTTCCCAAACTCTGTTTAGGACAATAACATGGATAATAGTCGTTATAATTAGCACTTTAGAATTCGAACGTTCGCATCCATTGTATTTAATAGGGTTCTAATGTTCGTGCAAACTTTCGGTCCGTTCGCGGGTTCTGGTGCGAACCAAACCCGGGGGTGTTCGGCTCATCACTACTCTCGACCATCCGAGGGAGATTGATGGATGAGACAACTCTGGGTTCTCCCGTGACGATCAGCAAGCTCTCTGGATCCCCTAGGCCCAGGCTCTCCGGCCTAGTCCAAAGCAACAGGCCCCAACGTAGGCTCCACTTGCTAGGAGGGCGGTGTCCAAAGAGACCCGCGTGTTGCTCCTCCCTGCTTAAATAGTCCTTCCACAGCAGACCTTGCGCCGGGCAATACACTGTGGGTGTCCCACTGCACACTGGGTATAGTAGTCTTTGTACTCATTTAAAGTGACACCCCGCTACACATAAAATAAACTTTACAGAAATCAACAGTAATATTCATCAGCAACATCATTTGTAAAAAAAATTTTTTTTTTTTTTACTCACTGGTTCAGGGCTGTTGCTATGGGGTCCCTGGTATTCTGCCACTTCCTCTCCAAGGTGCTTGAAGTCATTTCCCTCGGCGCCTGTGCTCGCTAGTGCTCCTGGGAGATGTGTGTCATCCTTTCCCAGGAGTCAGTGGGCAGCGCCAAGGGCTAGCATTGAAACCGGAAATGACGCGAGCAAATGTTGGTTGCCATCACAACGGGGCAGGCACTTTCGACAACCCCACCCGTTGTGATGGCAACCTAAGAAGTTTCCTGTGCTGCGAGGTGTGCATACTGCACATGCGCGAGAACAGGCAGTGCATGCTGGTTATTTACCAGCACCATATCAAGGAAGAATATCCTTGTGTGTTTCGGCTTCCCACAAGCAAGATGGGAACGCACAAGAAGATCAAATATAAGGTTAGTTTTTATATAAAATATAAACTATAGCGCCGAAAATTAGAAGGCTTATGAGTGCCACATTAGAAGAGTATGCTGCTAATACAATGATTTTTTTTTTAAAGTGCTATATGTCATTGGAACTCCGCTTTAAACCATCAGTAATTGGAGATTTTGACTCTGGCTTCAAACCAGCATGAATTCTTACACTTGCACACTTTGTACACTTTGCACACTAGCACAAAGTCAGGGATTTTGTAGGATTAGTGTCAGGTGTATGATTCACCAGTCATATCAAGCAGAAGCTAATGATCATCAATTTCATATGTAGGTTGAAACACAGTCATTAACTGAAACAGTTGTGTAAGGAGCGTAAAACTGGGTGAGTAACAGCCAAACTCTGTCACAGGCCATATACATGACAAGACTGATCACAGCAACAAGACACAAGGTAGTTATACTGCACCAGCAACGTCTCTCCCAGGCAAAGATTTCAAAGCAGACTGGGGTTTCAAGATGTGCTGTTCAAGCTCTTATGAAGAAGCACAAAGAAATGGGCAAAGTTGAGGAGCATAGACTCAGTGGTCAGCCAAGGAAACAATGCAGCAGATAAAAGACACATCATGCTTCCTTCTGTTCCACATCGGAAGATGTCCAGCAGTGCCATCAGCACAGAACTGGCGGAAACCAGTGGAACCCAAATACACCCATCTATTGTCCGGTGAAGTCTGGCGGAAAACAGTGGGACTCAGGTACCCCTATCTACTGTCTGGGAAAAATCTGGCCAGAATTGGTCTTCATAGAAGAATTGAGGCCAAAAAGCCTCTGACGTGGAAACAAGGCTAAGCAACTCAACTATGCAGGAAAACATAGAAACTGGGTGGCAGCAGGTGCTCTGGACTGATTAGTCACAATGTGAAATATTTGGCTGTAGCAAGAGGCAGTTTTTTGAGGGAAGGGCTGGAGAGTGCTACAATAATGAGTGTCTGCAGCCAACTGTGAAGCATGGTGGAAGTTTCTTACAAGTTTGGAGCTGCATTTCTGCAAATGGAGTTGGAGATTTGATCAGGATCAATGATGTCCTAAATCAGGGCCGGACTGGGAATAATAACCAGCCCTGGAAAAAAATTCATACCAGCCCCATAGCATTATTATAGCAGCCCAACAGCATAGCGTCATTATTTTCTTGTTCATAAAAGGGAAAACCGTGCATTTTTAAAGCACATTTGAAGAGTGTATTATATATAGATACGACAGATATGAAAGCACATAGGGCTAAGGGATATATAAGAGAAAATTCCAGTTAAAAGTGGTAAAAGTGTAGCAAGGGGGACCCCAGGGACTCTGTGAATGTGAGGGGGGGGCGGCGGCTCTGGTGACCAGAGACCACTTCCTGCAGAAAGAATACACTAAGGTAAGAGGTGGCTGATTTAAGGGGGAAACCTTTATATCAGCGCACCCTTACATTATTGTATTCACTCCTCCCCTTACATCACTGACCCCCCTCAGACTGGCTTGGCGGCACTGATGCTGACCTCCTCTGAGATGCAAGAGATCAATGCAGCCTCATCAGTGCCCATAAAATGCAGCCTCACCAGTGCCCATAAAATGCAGCCTCACCAGTATCCTTCAAATGAAACCTACCAGTGCCCATCAAATGCAACCTGCCAGTGCCCACCAAATGCAGCTTATCAGTGCCCACCAAAAGAAGTTCACCTGTGCAGTGCCCACCAAATGCAGCCCATCTGTGCAATGCCCACCAAATGCAGCCCACCAGTTCAATGTCCACCAATGTAGACCACCAGTGCAATGCCCACCAAATGCAGCCCACATGTGCAGTGCCCACCAAATGCAGACCACCAGTGCAGTGCCCACCAGATGCAGCCCACCAGTGCAATGCCAACCAAATGCAGCCCACCAGTGCAATGCCAACCAAATGCAGCCCACCAGTGCAATGCCAACCAAATGCAGCCCACCAGTGCAATGTCCACCAAATGCAGCCCACATGTGCAATGCCCACCAAATGCAGCCCACATGTGCAGTGCCCACCAAATGCAGACCACCAGTGCAATGCCCACCAAATGCAGACCACATGTGCAATGCCCACCAAACGCAGCCCACCAGTGCAATGCCCACCAAATGCAGACCACATGTGCAATGCCCACCTGTGCAGTGCCCACCAATGCAATTTCCACCAAACACAGCCCACCTGTGCAGAGCCCACTAAATGCAGCCCACCAGATGCAGCCCACCAGTGCAATTCCAACCAAATGCAGCCCACCTGTACAGTGCCCACCCAATGCAGCCCACCATATGCAGCCCACCAATGCAATTCCCACCAAATGCACCCCACCAGATGCAGCCCACCATCTGTACAGTGCCCAACAAATACAGCCCATCAAATGCAGCTCATCAGATGCAGCCCACCAAATGCAGCCCCCCTAGTGGCAGCCCACCTGTGCAGAGCCCACTAAATGCAGCCCACCAGTGCAATTCCTACCAAATGCAACCCACCTGTACAGTGCCCACCCAATGTAGCCCACCAGTGCAATTTCCACCAAATGCACCACACCAGATGCAACCCACCAAATGTGCAGCCCACCAGATGCAGCCCACCTGTACAGTGCCAATCAAATACAGCCCACCAAATGCAGCCCAACAGATGCAGCCCTCCAAATGCAGCCCACCAGAGGCAGCGCACAAAATGCAGCCCACCAGATGCAGAAAACCAAATGCAGCCCACCAGATGCAGAACACCAAATGCAGCCCACCAGATGCAGAACACCAAATGCAGCCCACCAGATGCAGAACACCAAATGCAGCCCACCAGATGCAGAACACCAAATGCAGCCCACTAGATGCAGAACACCAAATGCAGCCCACTAGATGCAGAACACCTGTGCAAAGCCCACTAGATGCAGCCCACCTGTGCAAAGCCCACTAAATGCAGCCCACCTGTACAGTGCCCACCCAAAGCAGCCTACCAGGTGCAGCCCGCCAGATGCAGCCCACCTGTACAGTGCCCACCCAATGCAGCCCACCAGATGCAGCCCACCTGTACAGTGCCCACTAAATACAGCCCACCAGATGCAAAACTGTAAATGCAGCCCACAAGATACAGAACACCAAATGCAGCCCACCTCTGCAGTACCCACCAAATGCAGTGCCTATCAGTGCAGTGCCCACCAGTACCTGGATCATGATCTCCTGTGTCATGGAGCTTGGATGTAAATTGCCCCTCCTGTGACACACATCACACTGTTGCAATGCCCCATTGGATCAGTGTTCCGTCAATCACAGAACCCGGTCTAGGAGGCGGGACTTTCCTACAGCGCCGCCGAGCAGCTCAGACGGACCCCCGGCTCCATGACAGAGCGGGAGATCGCCGCTGTGTATGTGTGCCACATACGAGGACGAGGGAGGGGAGGACAGCACGGATGCTTCAGTGCGCAGTGCAGCCACGCAGGATCGGCCCTGCTTGAAGCCACAGCTCAAAGCGGCCCCAGGGCAGGCGGCCTACCTGGAAATTTACCGGTATCCCAGGAGGCCAGTCCGGCCCTGCCTGAAACAGGACCCTTGTGCAATCCCCCCCGGAGATATGTGAATTGGCTCCATAGAAAGGTCACAATCTCATGTCATGCGAATTGGATGAGGGGAAAGCCGCATCCAATTTTCACCAGTGTGAGCCAAGCCTTAGGTATTCACAGACAAATCAGACACAAATTATGACATCTACACCAAAAAATATAGTAAATTTTAACATGATCGAAATGGTTCCTTAGGTTGGCTCAGGGTTACTCTATTTACTCACACTGGCTGGACTGTTACACTGTCTAATAGATGAGGAGACTCCTCCACCGCAGGACCTGGTGCACTCTACCCCAAACTGACCACCATCCCAGCTAACACTACTGAAAAGCAATCCAGAGACACATCAAGTTCAGGATGATGCAAATCCTGCACATGCGCTGAGACAAGAGTTATAGTGTTCCTAGAAGCCCTCCCATCTTGAGCTCAGAGTGTACATTGCTCAGTGCATGCGCATTATGCACACAAAAAAAAAAAAATTGCCTGCACACCATTGCCCTTTACACATGTCTGGTGTATCAAAATTTAGGAGGTGTTTACTCTGTCTCTTAATGCCCACCTCCTTTTTATAGGGCACACAGTGTATAGGGACGTATAATGTAAAACATGGTGGTATTTCCCCACCCAGGGGAAATACAACCGGGTGCAATGCGCTGCAGGCAAAAAAAAAAATAATAAATGCACTTTTTTTTTTAACCTGCAAAAAATATTCATTTATTATGATAATAAATGAGTTCACTTTTTATTATTATTTATATTATTAAAATAAATAAGTTAACTTTTTTCAAAGACATAAATAAATACACGAGAGAAAGAGAGAGAGAGAGAGAGAGAGAGAGAGAGAGAGGGGTGCAATGCTCTGCAGGCCAAAACAATTATAAATGCACATTTCTTTTTACCTGAAAAAAAAATAGAAATCCACGAGAGAGCCAGAGAGGGGCTGCAATCGTGAGAGAGAGAGAGGGGGACAGGGGTGCAATTGTGAGAGAGGGGGCTGCAATGGTGAGAGAGGGGGTGCAATGGTGAGAAAGAGAGGGGGTGCATTGCTCTGCAGGCCAAAACAATTATAAGAGCACATTTATTTTTACCTGAAAAAAAAGAGAAATCCACGAGAGAGAGACAGAGAGGGGCTGCAATGGTGAGAGTGAGAGAGAGAGGGGGCTGCAATGGTGAGAGAGGGGGGCTGCAATTGTGAGAGAGAGCCAGAGAGGGGCTGCAATGGTGAGAGTAAGAGAGAGGGGGGCTGCAATGGTGAGTGAGAGGGGGCTGCAATGGTGAGTGAGAGAGGGGTGCAATGGTGAGAGAGGGGGCTGCAATGGTGAGTGAGAGAGGGGTGCAATGGTGAGAGAGAGAGAGAGGGGGTGCAATGGTGAGAGAGGGGGCTGCAATGGTGAGTGAGAAGGGTGCAATGGTGAGAGAGGGGGCTGCAATGGTGAGTGAGAGAGGGGGTGCAATGGTGAGAGAGAGGGGGTGCATTGCTCTGCAGGCCAAAACAATTATAAATGCACATTTATTTTTACCTGCTTTAAAGCGGTTGTATACCCTCTCTGACATGTTTTACCTACAGGTAAGCCTAGATTAAGGCTTACCTGTAGGTGTTTGCAATATCTCCTAAACCTACACGGTTTAGGAGATATTTGCCACAAAGAATGCACCGATGTCTATGGCGCATGCGTACCATAGACAACGGCGCAGGCGCACTGAGAATAGCCATTAATTAAACCGGCAATGCTGATGACGTCTTCGCCGCTCCGGCCAATCACAGCGCCGGAGCGGCGATACCCGGAAGTAACCTTCCGAAGAGATGTCTGCGGCCGGAGGGGGAGACGAGGACGGCTTCGATCTAAGTGTAGCGATACCTTCAGTTAAGAGGGCCGCAGATTTAGTTTGGGCCCTGAAGACAGCTCCGCCAACCCCGGGCAATTTACTCGACCCCCTTCTGGCACAGTTAGTCTAGGGTAATATATATATATCTTATGCTCTATGGTTAAATTCAGACACCAATGCAGTGATAGAAGAATAACGAATTTACTTTCTACTGGCAATAAAATCAACAATTGTAACAGATCACATGAATCTATCTGCAGAGCCCTGCAGCAATAGTCACACTATAACTAATAAGATATGGCGCACACGCGCCACGTGTAACAGTACCTCACTATGCACCCTATGGCGCAGCAACTAAATAAACTATCTAGATGGCCAGGCCTGACAATATAACTCAGTCTCTAGGGGGGGGGGTAAAATTATTTGCATGCAAGTCTTTAAACGGTGGTGCACATTTCAGGAACACATTTGTAATCCAAAGGGGGGGGGGTAAAAATGCCAACACAGTACACTCCACTAGAGATCCGTTTGACTCAGTTCTGCTATGGATCTCCAGTGGGGAAACAGAACTGAAATAGGAACTGGTGGGCCACGGCAGTCTGTAGGCCTAACAATGGTATACAGTATTTATGGATTGAGCATGTGCTCGCTCACCCCTCCGGACTGGGATCCCAGTCCAGGAACTTCCACCCGCTGTGTCTCCACACACAGCGTCCGCAGCGGTCGGGTCTCCGGCTCAGCAGCCGTTGAAGAAACCGAGTCAGATGTCACCCAGGCTTGGGATGGGGTGGAAGGCTCTTTTGGGTAGCAGCGCAAGGCCCCAGGCTTCAGGCCTTGCACCACAGCGGATCCGCACAGGAAGATCTCTCCACTGAAGTCTCGTGTCCCAAAGAGGCCAAGCTCCGCCTCGCCTCCTCCTTATATAACCCCTCCCATGAGTCTCTGGGGTGGAAACATGCCGAAAGGGGTTCTGGGTAAGGTAGTCCTGGGAGTCTTAAAGGGGACCCCGCTACACACTCCCCCCACTTAAATTCTTTGGTCCCCAAAGATAATTCTAGCATACATTGCGTACAACCCTAGACAACATTGCGTAAGATGTTGGCATAGGGAATTCCCACCAAAACCGAGGGGTTGAATTCCCTTGCCCACAGGTCACACTATCATGAGTGGCCTGCCTAACTGTGCCAGAGAGTGAGTGGGGGTTGCCCTCCACCAAATGAACAGTGGAGGGATCCGGATTCCTTACACTCCTCCTGGCAGTGACCACAGAATCTTCTGAGCTCTTCCCCATTTGTGGGTAAGTCAACTTTTTGGGAGGCCTTATGACTCTTCGAGCCCTTTGCTCTCTTGGGGTTTCTGGCTCTGGTGCCACAGGCTCTTCCTCTGTAGCAGGTTCGGGCAACACGGCGGGCTCTGGAACATCTGCTTCAGGAGCCGAGGGATACATAGAGTCTCTAGGGTCCTTTTCAGAGTAAGTATCACAGGCATCTTCCCAGTAATCTGATGAAGGACTAGATGGGATGAACTCAGTGGCTTCTGCATTCAGTTGTCCATCTATAGTGTCTTCAGTGGTTGGAAGATCTATAGCAGAAGTTCCTGGAGTTGGGGAAGGCCACAGCCAGTCAAGTTCTCTTCCTTCATCTCCACTAAGTTCAGAGGCCTCTCCATCTTCAGCCCTAGAGGTCTGGGACCGAGTATTTGGCCTGGGGGTGTCCAGAATAGAGACTGGTTCAGGGGAGTCCCTCACTGGAGGTATCCTGACTGCTTCAGCAAGTGGGAGCAGGTGGTTTCGATGCCACGTCTTCAGTGGTCCTACCTTTCCTTCTGGCTTCAACTTGTAGACAGGTAGGCCCGGCAGCTTCCTACAGATGACATAGGGTTCAGATCTCCATCTGTCTGCAAGTTTGTGTTTTCCAGGGACCCCCAGATTGCGTAGCAGTACTCGGTCCCCGAGCTGCAGGTCTTGCACCCGGACCTTCAAATCGACGTTTCTTTTGTTTCGAGCCCCCCTTTGATCTGAGGCTGCTTGAGCTTGTTCATAGGCTACTTTCAGGCTGTGTCTGAGCCTGTCCACATATCCTTTGTGGGAGGTGGCTGAGGAATGGTCTAAAGAGGTGCCAAAGGCCAGGTCCACAGGTAACCTTGCTTCTCTCCCAAACATGAGTCGATACGGGGAGTAGCCTGTAGCATCACTGGTGGTGCAGTTGTAAGCGTGTACTATAGCTGCTATGTGTTTGCTCCAATGTTGTTTCTTCTCACTATCCAGAGTTCCCAACATATTGAGCAGGGTTCGGTTAAACCTCTCCGGCTGAGCATCTCCCTGTGGGTGGTAAGGTGTGGTTCGGGTTTTCTTGATTCCTAACGAATCCAGGAGTTTCCGGATCAGCCGACTCTCAAAGTCCCTTCCTTGATCTGAATGGAGTCGCTGTGGCAGCCCATAATGGACAAAATACTTCTCCATAAGTACCTTGGCTACTGTGGAAGCCTTCTGGTCTTTGGTTGGGAAAGCTTGGGCATGCCGGGTGAAATGAAAGCTTGGGCATTCGGTTATCACCAGAACATTTCCTAGTCCACTCAGGTCGGGTTTGAGGCAGAGAAAATCAATGCATACCAGATCCATTGGGCCTTGACTTTGTAGATGGCCCATTGGGGCAGCTTGATGGGGTAAAGTCTTCCTCTGGATGCAGCGTGCACATGAATGGCAGTACTCTTCCACTTCTGCCCCCATGCAGGGCCAATAGAACTGACTTCTGACGAGTTGAAAGGTCCTTTCCGCCCCTAGGTGGCCGTGATTGTCATGTAGGGCAATCAGAACAGTCTCTCGATGTTTTTCCGGAAGGAACAATTGCCATTTATCTTCCAGGTCATCAGAGGGGCCCCTTCGGTAGACCATTCCCTGATGCACCTGCAACCTGTCCCGCTCTTTCCTCAACAGGCGAGCTTCCTTTGAGGAGTGGCGCAGGAGTCTATTTGGATCCTGATTCTCCAGGGCTTCCAGAACCAATTTCCCCATGGGGTCTTCTAATTGGTCGCATCTCAGTTCCTTCTTGGACAGTTTCGGCAGATGGTCTTCCTCCAGTTGGGTTACTCCACAGTATTGTTTGGGGACTCCTACCATGGTAACTCCTATCTCTTCCGCCCTTGAGCCTCCTCTGGCTTGTAATTTAGCCCCTTGACAAAGGGCCCGCACCCCGTCAGGTGCCACTTGAGTCCAATCTTCTATGTCACCAGTGGGGGCATGAGATCTCCTGGACAGAGCGTCCGCATCTCGATTTCCAGCCCCTGGCATGTACCTTAGGCTGAAATTGAATCCAGACAGTGCGGCTAGCCACCTGGGTCCAGTGGCGTCCAGCTTTGCTGTGGTGAAAAGGTAGGTAAGGGGGTTGTTGTCGGTCTTCACAGTGAACTCCGCCCCATACAGGTAGTCTTTGAGCTTGTCTACTACCGCCCACTTAAGGACCAGGAACTCCAGCTTGTGAGTGGGGTAGTTTTTCTCAGAGGGGGTCAGGCTCCTGCTCAAATAGGCAGCAGGCCGCAGTTGTCCTTCGTGTTCTTGGTAAAGTACTCCTCCCAAACCGTCATGACTAGCATCTACGTGTAGTTCATAGGGTTTGGTTGGGTCTGCGTAGGCCAAAACTGGGGCAGTGGTTAGGCTCTTCTTCAATGCCTGGAAGGCCTCTTCACACTTCTGGTTCCACTGATCTCTGACTGACTCTCCCAGCTTCCTGGGCCCTGAGTCGTCCTCTTCCCCCTCGGTCTTGAGTAGTTCATTCAATGGTCTAGCAATTCGGGCGAATCCTTCCACAAACCTCCTGTAATAGGAGCAGAACCCCAAGAAGGATCTGAGTTCTGTTACTGTGGTAGGTCTTGGCCAGGAGGTAACTGCCTCCAATTTCTCAGGGTCTGTGGCCACCCCTTCTTCAGACACTATGTGCCCCAGATAGTTCACAGAAGACTGGTAGAACCGACACTTCTCAGGCGAAAGCTTGAGTCCCTCCTCACTGAGTCTTCTCAACACTTTTTCCAGCCTCTCTTCGTGTTCTTCCAGGGTTCTCCCAAAGACAATGACATCGTCCAGGTATACAAGGACTTCAATAAGGTTCATGTCTCCTACAGTCTTTTCCATGAGACGTTGGAAGGTAGCAGGAGCTCCAGACAGTCCCTGAGGCATTCGATCAGACTCGAAGAACCCCACTGGGGTTATGAAGGCTTTCTGCTCCTTGTCTTCTGAATGCATAGGGATCTGGTAGTATCCACTCTTGAGATCCATAACGCTGAACCACTTGGCTCCAGACAAACTCTGTAAAGCGTCCTCTATCCTCGGAGTGGTGTACTGGTCGGGGATGGTTCTCCTGTTGAGGGTCCTGTAGTCTATACAGAGCCTCAACGACCCATTCTTCTTCCTGACCACCACTATCGGGGAGGCATAGGGGCTTCTAGACTCCCGGATCACACCAGTCCTCTTGAGTTCTGCGAGTTGTTCCCTTAGATCCTCCAGATCTGCTAGTGGGACCCACCTGACCCTCTCTCTGAAGGGCTTGTCTTCTTAGAGGCGGATTCGATGGGTGGCACTCCTTGCACACTCCACATCGAACTCATCTTTGGAGAAGATCTTCTCCCATCTGGTCAACTGGGCCTTGGCTCTCTCTTTCCAAGCCCTGGGCAGATTCGGGTTTTCCATGGACAGCTTCTCCCAAACGTCTCCTCCTTCACCCGTCCCCTTGACTTCTGACAGGGTAACCGGGGCAGCAGGGCTCACCTGGCCCAGCAGCATCCTGGCTGGGATTTCCATGGGGCCACCTGTAGTATTCCTAACACTCACCGGAACTCTACAATGGGCCTTCTTCAGGGCCCTCAGTGGAATCACTTCTGGTATCACTTCCAGACCGGAGGACTCTTTCCTTGGATCGGACTCCAGCATGACAAAGGGTCCAGGTTGCTCCCAAGTAAGCTTCACAGTGGCTCTGAGACAGGTTACTTTGCCGGGCTGCAACACTACCCCTTCTCTTCCAAGTCTCCACACCTTCCCTATCCCCTCCCCAGGGGTCTTCTGCTCTAGGACCAGCCGTTGGTAGGCCGTCTTCAACATGGGGTGGATCTTGGTGGCCGCTGGCCCCTTCTCTTTCACTAGAGGGGTTAGGAGTCTTCGGAGCAGGTCCGTGTTAGTCCCTATTATAAGGGAACTCTTGTTGGCTCCTGGCGGCCGAGGGCACACAACTGCCAGGGTGTCAAACACCTCGGCCTTCTCAGCCACAGATGGGTCAAAGGTCATCTTGACGGGCAGATAGCCATCGTAGGGGAAGCTCTGGGTTCCAATCCCACATATTTCCAGTTCCTCTATCTTCTGGATGGGCAGGTGACTCAAGTGCTTATCGTAGAAATCCCGGTATAATAGGGTCACTTGTGCCCCAGTATCCAAGATGGCTCTGGTGTAGACTCCCTCCACTTGAATGGGCACTATAGGAGATGGGCCTTCCAGCTTCTCCGGATATGGCCTCGCAGGGGTCGCCTTCTTCTGGTCCTTTCCCTTCGGACTCTCTCTCGTCCAACTCCCTTTGGCCTTTAGTCTTTCTTGAGCCTGGTATGCATTGATTTCCCTCCTTTCAATGGGTGTACAGACCCGCTGAGGGAAATTATTGTTTTTCTTAGGTGTGCATCCCCTCTGAGGAATGCTGTGCCCCTTCTGAGGGGTCTTGCCCCCTTTCTCTGGGGTGTATCTCTGTTGAGGAATGTTGTGTTTCTTCTGAGGGGTTTTGTCTCCTCTTTTCTTCTGCTTCGCTTTCAGCTTGGAGCTCACTGAACATGATGGGCACCCGGTTGACTCCTTCACCGGGGCCCTCTGGAGTTTCCCGCCGGCTTGCGGCTATCTGTTTTCTTCTTCTTGGGACTGGAACATGTAGCTGCAATATGGCCAATTCCTCCACAGTTAAAGCAGACTATATCTTCCCATTCTTGTAAAGATGAGGGTGCTGAGGCAATTGGGAATAGTTCCTTCCTTGGTACTTCTCTCCTGGGGCCCTCTGGGTCTTTTGCTATCAGAGAGGTCAACATCTCTAACACCCTGGACATTTGTGATTTTAAAGTGTCTACCTCTGAGTCTCTTTCAGGGGTCATTACTGGGTTGACTAACACCTGTGCGGGGGCAACATTTGTCTTAATCATTTGCTGGTCCTGTTGTAGTGCCTCCTCATCTCTGATGATTTTTATCAAATCAGAGTAAGTCAGTGACGTTCCTCCTCCCGAGGTTTTCAGGTGCAGCCAGACTGGATCCGAGCGCAACGCTCCCTTTAAGACTTGCTTCATTCTTGCTGCATCTGTATCTTGGGGCTTCATTCCCTTCTTCAACACAATCTTGCACAGAAACCTGTTTAGTCTCCTAACATACTCTGAAAGTTTCTCCTTCGGCTGTTGGAAAGTATGTTCAAATTGGTAGACCATCTCTGTCACCTTTTCCAATTGACCAAACTCTTCCTGTAGCATGGCTAGACAGTCTTGAGCCGTGCAGTCTGCATTCCCAAACCGAAAACTTTTCACTGCTTCTGCTGCTGCGCCTTTGAGGCTTTCTATCACTCGTTGCCTCTTCTGCGCTTCAGGCACCTCCCATGCCTCTACTGCCTGCAATGCCTGCTCCACCCAGGTATCAAAATCTTCTTCCCCTGCAGGGACAGGGAGCTTCCCTGAGAATGTCTTTAGTCTCCAGGAGCTAGTCTCTACATGCACCGTGCTTGTCTTCTGACATTTGGTTAGCAGATCCCCTATGGCATTTATCAGTTCTGGTGATATGGCAGTGACGGGTGCAGGTGCCCCCGGAGGCATCACCCTGTCTCTTCTTTCAGGTGAGACACGGGTTGCCCCTTGCGGTGATCCCGTTGGTGATGGCTCCTTCTTTATAGTCATGGCGTGCGTTAACCTATAGGTTTTGTTGTCTGGCGTCCACACACAGTTGTGCTTGAAAGTCTCTGGCATCCCGCCCCAGTACTCCACTAGTGCATACTGATATGAGGTATCTGGGTCTGGTTTTATCTCCTTCACCCTCGGTGTATAATCTGGGGACACGGACACCATTAGCTGCTCTACCGTCTCTGTCGACCACTCCTTTCCCGGGAGGCTGATGACTACCGACGTGCCCGGGTCTGCTCTGGATGTTTTACACCACGCTTTTACTGTTAGCGGGTCCATGCCGGTACCTCTGGCGTTCACCTGCTGTATCAGGATCCCGGACGAGCCCCCATGTGTAGCGATATCTTCAGTTAAGAGGGCCGCAGATTTAGTTTGGGCCCTGAAGACAGCTCCGCCAACCCCCAGCAATTTACTCGACCCCCTTCTGGCACAGTTAGTCTAGGGTAATATATATATATCTTATGCTCTATGGTTAAATTCAGACACCAATGCAGTGATATAAGAATAACAAATTTACTTTCTACTGGCAATAAAATCAACAGTTGTAACAGATCACATGAATCTATCTGCAGAGCCCTGCAGCAATAGTCACACTATAACTAATAAGATATGGCGCACACGCGCCACGTGTAACAATACCTCACTATGCACCCTATGGCGCAGCAACTAAATAAACTATCTAGATGGCCAGGCCTGACCATATAACTCAGTCTCTAGGGGGGGTAAAATTATTCGCATGCAAGTCTTTAAACGGTGGTGCACATTTCAGGAACACATTTGTAATCCAAAGGCGGGGTAAAAATGGCAACACAGTACACTCCACTAGAGATCCGTTTGACTCAGTTCTGCTATGGATCTCCAGTGGTGAAACAGAACTGAAATAGGAACTGGTGGGCCACGGCAGTCTGTAGGCCTAACAATGGTATACAGTATTTATGATTGAGCATGTGCTCGCTCACCCCTCCGGACGCGATCCCAGTCCGGGAACTTCCACCCGCTGTGTCTTCACACACAGCGTCCGCAGCGGTCGGGTCTCCGGCTCAGCAGCCGTTGAAGAAACCGAGTCAGATGTTACCCAGGCTCGAGATGGGGTGGAAGGCTCTTTTGGGTAGCAGCGCAAGGCCCCAGGCTTCAGGCCTTGCACCACAGCGGATCCGCACAGGAAGATCTCTCCACTGAAGTCTCGTGTCCCAAAGAGGCCGAGCTCCGCCTCGCCTCCTCCTTATATAACCCCTCCCATGAGTCTCTGGGGTGGAAACATGCCGAAAGGGGTTCTGGGTAAGGTAGTCCTGGGAGTCTTAAAGGGGACCCCGCTACATAAGTATTTCATAATGAGCTAGTATGCTAGCTATACTTGCTCATTATGCCTTTGTCTTGCAGGTTTTTATTTAAAAAAACTAAAAAAAATTGGTATACAACCGCTTTAAAAAAAAAAAAGAAAGAAATCCATGAGAGAGCCAGAGAGGGGGGGTGCAATGGTGAGAGAGAGAGAGTGCAATGGTGAGAGAGAGAGAGAGAGAGGGGTGCAATGGTGAGAGAGAGAGGGGGTGCAACGATGAGAGAGAGGGGTGCAATGGTAAGAGAGAGGATGCAACGGTGAGAGAGAGGGGGTGCAACGGTGAGAGAGAGAGGGGGCTGCAATGTTGAGAGAGAGGGTGTGCAACGGTGAGAGAGGGGGTGCAACGGTGAGAGAGAGAGGGTGTGCAATGGTGAGAGAGAGAGGGTGTGCAGCGGTGAGAGAGAGGGTGCAACGGTGAGAGAGAGGGTGCAACGGTGAGAGAGAGAGGGTGCAACGGTGAGAGAGGGTACAACGGTGAGAGAGAGAGAGGCGTGTGCAACGGTGAGAGAGCGGGTGCAACGGTCAGAGAGAGGGTGCTAGGGTGAGTAGAGAGAGAGAGAGAGAGAGAGAGGGGCAACGAAGGTGACAGAGAAAGGAGGGGGGTGCACCATGCAATGGTGAGAGAGAGAGAGAGAGAGATTATACAGATTACAATTAAATTGCAGGGGCAGCAAAGGTGACAGAGAGGGGGAGGGGGTGCACCATGCAATGGTGAGAGTCTCTCACCATTGCACGGTGCACCCCCCCCCCTACTCTCTCTGTCACCTTTGCTGCCCCTGCAATTTAATTGTAATCTGTATAATAATAATCTCTCTCTCTCACCATTGCATGGGGGGGGGGCACCATGCAATGGTGAGAGAGAGAGATTATTATTATACAGATTACAGTTAAATTGCAGGGGCAGCAAAGGTGACAGAGAGAGGAGTGGGGGGGGGGGTGCACCGTGCAATGGTGAGAGAGAGAGATTCATTATACAGATTGCAATTTGGTCACCTTAATTCTTCTGCTCCAAGGGCAGCCGACGCCGTTCACTTCTCCTATGCCCTCACTCGTGACCTTGCAGACTGAGACTAGTGGGCGGTCCTGGCGCCGCACGGGTCGATGGCAGGGGAAATTACGTTCTGACGTTCTCCTGCTCGGCTCCTCCCCTCAGGCACATCATCACTCTGCAGGCGCCGGATCAGAGGGAAGCATTGCATAGATGGAAAGTGCGGCGGTGATGGCGGCTGCGGACCGCCGACCCGCCGCTTCTTTTTTTGACTGACAGCCAGGCAAAAGTGGCCCAGGGCACTAGGTGCAGACGGCCTACCGGGAATTTTCCCGGTATCCCGGTAGGCCAGTCCGGCCCTGTCCTAAATGCTGAGAAATACAGGCAGATACTTCTCCATCAAGGAGGCCTGTGATTGGTCCCACATTTATTCTGCAGCAGACCAACCACCCCAAACATACAGCCACTGTCATTAAGAACTACTTTAAGTGTAAAGAAGAAGAAGGTCCTGGAAGTGATGGTTTGGCCCTTATAGAGCCCTGATCTCACCATCATGGAGTTTGTCTGGGATGACATGAAGAGACAAAAGGATTGGATGTAGCCGACATCCACCGAAAATCTGTGCTTAGTTCTCCAAGATGTACATAGAACAACCTACCTGCCGAGTTCCTTTAACAACTGTGTGCAAGTGTACCTAGAAGAAGGCAAAGGGGGGTCACCCCAAATATTGATTGGATTTCGATTTCTCTTCTCTTCATTTACTTTCCATTTTGTTAATTGATAAAAAATAAACTATTAACACTTAGATTTCTGAAAGCATTCTTCATTTACAGCATTTCTTCACGCGTGCCTAAAACTTTTGCACAGTACTGTGTGTGTAATATATATATATATATATATATATATATATATATATATATATATGTAGCGGGTATGTACTTTTCAGAATATTTAATTCGGGTGAAGACATCAGTGATGTCTAGTTCCCTGCGGCCCAGTAGGTGGCGCTGTCACTTTGGGCCGGGGTTGAACCATCGCTGCAGTGCATCTCGCAGCAGTTGTACCGCGGGGCGGGGAACCTGTGGTGCTTGTTGGGAGAGGGTATAAAGGGGGCGGACATCTTCGCCGCGAGGTCGGAGTCCCAGGCACCTTCAGCCTGAGGGCTGTTGTCCGCGGTCAGTGTCCAGGCGGCCTAGGCCTGGACACGGGGAGTTCGGGAGCCACCCCAGACACCCTCAGTCTGGGGTGAGGTACACCACAGAAGGCCTGGGGCCCAGCTACTTCCACTGGGTCCCGCCCGGGAGGAGTTATCCTAAGGTGCCCAAAGGACCGGGTGCCCGAATCCAAGACGTAAGGGACCGTGCAGGTGACCTTCCCGTAGTTCTGGTGCAGCATATTGCCAGTGCGGGACAGGGCCTCTGGAGACCGTCGGGATAGATGTCCTCACCAAACAGGGGCTATATTCACACGGAAGGTGGTCCATGTTCTAAGGTCGGTGGCAGAGACCGTTATATTCAGGCCTGTGGCAGGGGCTGCAACCGTTCAAATGGTAGGTGGCAGCTACCAACTTCACGGTCGGTGGCAGAGACCTGTCCACCAAGCCTATTCGCACGAAAAAGGAATAGGAGAGTTCTTTTGTGCCTGGGCCTACTCATATCCACACCCCTGTCTGTCTGTTACAAGAGTTCAACTGATTATGTTCATCCTGGCATTGGAGAAATAAAAGAGTGTTGGACTTTTAATGGTGTGGGGCTCTATTACTGGCAGACACATCTCCACGGAAGAAGCAGAGGCTCCGTCAGCAGAAGAACAGGCCCGAAGGTAATTCAAAAAAGACTTTGCTCAAACCTCACACATACACGAGGTGAGAGCTTGGCATAGTGTTCCTGCACTCTCCTATCCCAGGTACCCCTAGACACTAGCCGTAGAGAGAGAGAGGGAGAGTGGAGGGCGCTACATATATATATATATATATATATATATATATATATATATATTGTGACAGCAGGAAGGTAAAGTCACCTGGTTGCATCCAGGGGGGTAGATATATTTCGCCCAGATTCAGGCTTTACGCCGACTTATACAACTAGGTGGAGAGTTGTATAAGCCCAGCTGAGGCTAGTGGGCTCATGGATGACTCATACCTCTAGGGAGAGTGTGGGGCGTCGTGCAGACAGGGAGTTGATGAGACCAGCTGAAGCTTGTCAGCTCATTTAGGCCTCTATAAGAACTCCCAGCTTCATTAGATGTTAGCTCATGCCTGGAACCAGACCTGTGTGGACTGTCTAGGGAGAGTGAACCCCTGTGCGGTGAGACAAAGCCTGTGTGGCTATTTGCTTGGACATTTAAAACCAGGGACTTAGGGACTAGGACAGCACTAGGCTGATCCCAGTTGTTAGTTAGGAAACCTGTATGTTTAGTCAGAGGTCAAGTTGACCAGGATTTATTTTGTTTATGTTTCTTTTGCTTTGCTGTGTTTTGTCACTGTAAATAGAAAATAAACCGCACCTTTTTGATTTTGAAAACCACAACCTCCGTTTGCTGGGCCTGTTTTTGTGTGGGGAGCCCATCTCGGGGGTCACACACACCCGCTGCCGAGCTAACCCCCTCACAGTTGGTGGAGAACCAGTGGCAGTTTTTTTTTAAGCCAGCATGGAGGAGATACTGAAGCAGCTGGCTCTAGCAAATGCCAATCAACAGCAGACAAATGCAGGTTTGCAAAAGAGCCTTGCAGCTCAACAACAGAACTTCGCAGCCCAGCAGCAAGCTCATCAACAGAGCCTTGCAGCCCAGCAGCAGACAAACGCAACTTTGCAACAGAGTCTGGAGGCTCAGCAACAAGCCCAGCAGCAATCTGAGGCCCGCTTCATAGACCTGTTGCAGAAGCAAGAGCAGAGACTACAACAACAGATGGAAGCAGCAATGCAGCAACATCCGCAGACAGTGAGGAAAGCCGTCCCACTAATACCGCGTCCTTTGGGGTGAGTCGTTTATTGACAAAAATGACTGGAGAGGATGATCCAGAGGTATTTTTGACCACATTTGAAAGGACCGCTGAAAGAGAAAAGTGGCCTGAGGAGCAGTGGGCTGGACTGGTGGCTCCTCTGTTAACTGGTGAATCGCAGAAAGCTTACTATGACCTAGAGCCTAACCAAGCAAAAGACTATGCGATGCTAAAAGCTGAAATATTGGCAAGGCTGGGTGTCACCCAGGCTGTCCGGGCTCAGCGTGTGCATAACTGGACTTTCCAGCTTGGAAAACCCCCCAGGTCTCAAATGTATGATCTCATTCACCTGAGCAGAAAGTGGCTACAGCCAGAGACTTTGTCCGCACCAAAGATTGTGGAACGTGTTGTAATGGATCGGTTTTTGAGAGCTCTTCCTACTGCCATCCAAAAGTGGGTAAGCCATGGAGACCCAGAGACGGCCGATGGTCTTGTGGATCGTGTGGAGAAATACTTGGCTACAGAGAACCTGACGGCCTCCTCCAGAGACACTCGGACTTTCCACCCTAAGACCAGACCATCCCCAGGGGCGGATAAGAGGATTCCAAGGGGTGAGGGTGGAGAGAGTGAGAGGGTGGGAGCTCTACCCCAAGTTTGGCGAGAACAGCCTGGGAAATCAGCGGCTCAAGAGGCCGCAAGAAGGATCGTTTGCTACCGCTGCCGGCAAGCGGGACATATTGCAGCCAATTGCCCCGGTTGTGGAGGAACCCATGCAGTGTGACTTTCTGACGGGCAGACGTCAGTCGCTGTGTGCGACAGTCGCATGCACTGCCATTCGAGGAACTGAGAAACATTTATGCAAAATGTGTGTTAATGGTAGAAATGTTGTGGTATTGCTGGATTCAGGTAGCCTTGTGACCCTGATAAAGGCTGAGTTAGTTAAAACAGAGGTCTCTGGGAATAGCAAGGTAGCTGTTATTTGTGTGCATGGGGACACCCGAGAGTATCCAGTGACTACAGTGTGGTTCGAGACCCCCAAAGGTACCCTCTCTCATCCAGTGGGCTTAGTATCTCAGTTACCGCATGACGCCATTGTGGGAAGGGATTTTCCGAAGTTCTGGGAACTGTGGGATGATCCTGAGCCCCCCACTGGTGCCCCTATGTACCAGGAATGTGATAGCCAGAACTCCCCTGAGAGTGGTGAGGACTCTCCGGAATTTCCCTTATCAGTATTGGCAGGGGAGACTCAAGAAACTGGAGAGGAGCCCACCTCCTCAGACGAAAACCTACCGTCTGTGGAGTTTTCTGATCTTGAGGTTCACAGGGAAAACTTTGCCACAGAACAGTTGAAAAGACCCCGCCCTAATAAAGGCATGGGAAAACGTAGTGGAAATAGATGGCGAGTTAGTGAACCCAGATAATACCTGCACTTACCCATACTTCAGCGTAGAGAAGGACCACTGTATCGGGTGGCAAAAAGGGCAGAAGAAACCGTTGAGCAGCTTGTGGTGCCCAAACCTTACAGGAAGTTGGTGTTGGAGTTGGCCCATGGGCACATTCTTGGAGGTCATCTGGGGACAGAGAAAACCCGAGAGAGGGTATTACAGAGATTCTATTGGCCGGGGGTGATGAAGGACATAGAAAATTATTGTTCCTCCTGCCCTGTGTGTCAGAGGTCGGCCCCGATGCCACATTTCCGTAGCCCGCTGGTCCCTCTACCCATCATTGAGGTCCCGTTTGAGAGGATCGCCATGGATTTGGTAGGTCCTATAATCAAGTCCGCTAGGGGGCACCAGTACATATTAGTTATAATGGACTATGCCACCCGTTATCCAGAAGCGATCCCTCTCCGAAATACCTCGGCCAAAACCATAGCCAAAGAGCTATCTCTTGTGTTTAGCCGGGTGGGTATTTGTAAAGAACTGCTTACGGACCAAGGTACACCCTTTATGTCCCGGGTTATGAAGGAGCTGTGTAAATTGTTCAAAGTGACGCAATTACGTACATCTGTGTATCACCCCCAAACCGATGGGCTGGTTGAAAGGTTCAACAAAACCCTAAAACAAATGTTGAAGAAAGTGGTGGATAGAGATGGAAAGGATTGGGACTGTCTACTTCCTTATCTGATGTTTGCTATTAGGGAGGTGCCCCAATCCTCTACGGGATTCTCCCCCTTTGAGTTACTGTATGGGAGACACCCAAGAGGGCTGTTGGATATTGCCAAGGAAACTTGGGAAAGTGCGAGTTCTCCCCACAGGAGTGTGATTGAGCATGTCGCCCTGATGCAAGACCGAATTGCACAGGTAATGCCCATCGTGAAGGAACATTTGGCCCAAGCGCAGTTAGCACAGCAGAGAGTGTACAACCGTGGAGCCAAGACCCGTACCTTTTCCCCGGGGGATAGGATACTGGTACTTGTCCCTACGGTTGAAAGTAAATTCCTTGCCAAATGGCAAGGCCCCTACGAGATAATGGAAAAAGTGAGCGAAGTGAATTACAAGGTCAGACAACCAGGAAGGCGAAAGCCCGAACAGATCTATCACGTTAATCTGTTGAAAGCCTGGAGGGATAGAGAGTCCCTAGTCGCAGACACTTGGTCACCAGCTCAAACTGGTTGCGTGATTCCTGAGGTTGGAATAGCAGCCACCTTGTCACAACCCCAACAACAGGAGGTTAAGGAGTTTGTGCTTCGCAACAAGGAGGTATTCTCTGAGCTGCCGGGACAAACATCTGGGGTAGAGCATGACATCATTACCCCGCCCGGTGAAAGGGTGAAGTTAAAACCCTATCGGATCCCAGAGGCCCGACGGGAGGCAATACGGGAGGAAGTACAGAAAATGCTGAACTTAGGGGTGATAGAGGAGTCCCAAAGTGATTGGTCTAGTCCCATTGTGTTGGTGCCTAAACCGGATGGGAGCTGGCGATTTTGTAACGATTTTCGTCAGTTGAACAAAGTTACAAAATTTGACACCTACCCCATGCCACGTATAGATGAGTTGATCGACCGGCTGGGAACAGCCCGATACATGACGACGCTTGACCTCACAAAAGGGTATTGGCAAATCCCCCTGGCCAAGTCGGCCAAAGAGAAAACCGCATTTGTAACCCCAGACGGGGCGTTCCAATATAAAAGAATGCCGTTCGGGTTACAGAATGCGCCGGCCACATTCCAGCGGAAAATGGACCAGATGCTGAGGCCCCATCGGAAGTATGCTGCGGCTTACCTGGATGACATAATTGTCCATAGCACAGATTGGGCCTCACATCTGCCAAAAGTGCAAGCAGTCCTGGACTCTGTTCGGGAAGCGGGGTTTACGGCTAACCCCAAGAAGTGTACCATTGGGCAGGAGGAGGCCAAATATCTTGGGTACACCATTGGGAGGGGAGTAATAAAACCCCAACTCAACAAAGTCGAGGCCATCCAGAGTTGGCCACGTCCCAACAGCAAGAAGCAGGTACGAGCCTTTCTGGGAATCGCTGGGTATTATCGGCGATTCATTCCCCACTTTGCTTCTAAGGCTGTGCCCCTAACCAACCTGACGAAGGGGAAAGGGTCGGTCATGATTAAATGGACCCCCGAGGCTGAGGCAGCATTCCAATTCTTGAAACAAGCCTTATGTAGCCAGCCAGTGTTGTACTCACCCGACTTCTCTAAAGACTTTGTCGTACAAAGTGATGCGTCAGATGTGGGGTTAGGAGCAGTATTGTCCCAGGTCTGGAACGGGGAAGAGCACCCAGTCATTTACCTCAGCAGGAAGTTGAAGTCCCATGAGGTAAATTACGCCACCGTTGAAAAGGAGTGTTTAGCGGTGAAGTGGGCTCTAGATTCCCTTCGGTACTACCTGCTAGGTAGGCACTTTGACATGGTTACGGATCACGCTCCGTTAAAGTGGATGGCTCAAAACAAGGAAACAAATAGAAGAGTGAATAGGTGGTTCCTGGCCCTCCAGGAATTCAACTTCACAGTAAAGCATCGCCCTGGCGTTCAAATGGGGAATGTGGATGCTTTGTCTCGAGTACATGAATGCCTGATTGCTGGTGTTCCAACCCCGAGGTTAAAACAAGAGGGGGGGGGTATGTGACAGCAGGAAGGTAAAGTCACCTGGTTGCATCCAGGGGGGTAGATATATTTCGCCCAGATTCAGGCTTTACGCCGACTTATACAACTAGGTGGAGAGTTGTATAAGCCCAGCTGAGGCTAGTGGGCTCATGGATGACTCATACCTCTAGGGAGAGTGTGGGGCGTCGTGCAGACAGGGAGTTGATGAGACCAGCTGAAGCTTGTCAGCTCATTTAGGCCTCTATAAGAACTCCCAGCTTCATTAGATGTTAGCTCATGCCTGGAACCAGACCTGTGTGGACTGTCTAGGGAGAGTGAACCCCTGTGCGGTGAGACAAAGCCTGTGTGGCTATTTGCTTGGACATTTAAAACCAGGGACTTAGGGACTAGGACAGCACTAGGCTGAACCCAGTTGTTAGTTAGGAAACCTGTATGTTTAGTCAGAGGTCAAGTTGACCAGGATTTATTTTGTTTATGTTTCTTTTGCTTTGCTGTGTTTTGTCACTGTAAATAGAAAATAAACCGCACCTTTTTGATTTTGAAAACCACAACCTCCGTTTGCTGGGCCTGTTTTTGTGTGGGGAGCCCATCTCGGGGGTCACACACACCCGCTGCCGAGCTAACCCCCTCACAATATATACACACATTTTTTTTCTTCCATTGAGGGGGAGGGATCTGATCAGTGCAGCAGTCACTATAGCAGCATGAGTAGCTCTATCCCAGCCTCTGTATTGAATGAGCGTGGCTTGATGTCACTTGTGATGGCAATACAATTCCAATGTAAACAGCATTGATTACTTTTACACAGTGCTGAATAATGCTTAGTGCTGTCACAGACTGCCGACATTTCCAGCCTGCACCCTGCAGGAGCCACTGAAACTGGATGCTGGTTTAAAATGGCGCTGTGGACACAAGTGGTTAAGTCATGTCCACTGTAGAGTGCCGAAGGGTGCCTTGGATTGTGCTAACAGGAAGTATGTAAAGCAGGGGTGCTCAACCTGTGGCCCGCTAAGCCCTCTGATATGGCCGTAGACCTTAAACCTGGGAAATGCACGCCCGGCTTTGGCAACCCATTGAGCACGTTCTGGCCTTGCCAATTTGCCATCCCAGAGCCCCAGAGTGCATAAAGCCAGCACCGGCAGCGGAGGAAGCTGATGACCACTGAGAAAACAGAAGTCGCATAAGCTGATACTTCCTCTGTATCGTTGGCTCCTGTCCCAGGCGGAGTGATACCAAGTTCACTTTCTAGCAGCCTGGAGAGTGATGCCAGCAGAAGCTCGAAGGGGAGAAGAAGGTCAAAGTATAAAATATCCCATACACTGCGCTTTTGCAATGATCATATTAGCACCTATAAAAGGGCCAACAATTATTAGACTGCTTTCACACTGATCCACAGGTGCAACGCAGCGCACCTCCAGCTTTCCTGCGGGTTAGCTGCACTGAGCCAGAGACTTTTATTATATTCTGCGGGTTTGGTGCGCTTTCTGATATTGCACCGCACCCACAAGATATAATAGATGTCTATGGCAAAGCGCAGCTAACCCGCAGGAAAGCTGAAGGTGCACTGTGATGCACCTGTGGTGCAGGTAAACTGCCGCGCATCAGTGTGAAAGCAGCCTTTCTAGGGGGCCCAGGACAGTAGAGACTTATTTACATTTGTGGTTTGGGGGGGCTGTAAAACCCCATAGTAGAGACATGTTTTTACCACACACCCCCAGGCACTGGTGTAGCGTCAGGGGTCCCAATGGTGACCATGCCCCATGCTCCAAGGGGCCTGTGCGGTATCCCTGTCACATTCTGTTTTACACTTGGACAGGAGGGGTGGCGGGAGTGGCATATACAGGAAACGATCCATTCCATTTTTCTCCTGCAGCCACTGAAAACAGTCTTCTCCTCCTCTCCATTCAGCGGCTGCAGGAGGAAAATATACATTATGCCATTCAAAATAAACAATTCCAAATTCTAAACCATTTCATTATGACCCGCCACAGGTTACCAAATCACTTAGGTAGGGTTTACACATATGTGGCCACGGTTTCAGTGCGGGAGTCCGGTGCTATTCTGTTCACCAGTTCAGGTGTGATTCAGTGCAAATTTTTCCTGAAATAGCACCTGAACCGAAACAAAAATCACACAGGACCCTTTTTAAAATCGTACTGTAGCCTCCCTGCACATGTGTGAACTGGCTCCATTGAAAGCCGGTCCAATTGATATGATGTGCAAATTGGATGAGGTTAAAAACGCATCCAATTCACATCTATATGTGAACCGAGCCTTAAAGTGGAACTACACAGCATCTGAGCACCCACAAACCAATTTAATATTCACAGCAAACTCCCCCATCTCCCCAGGGACCTTCGTCCTGGGGAGGGGGGATTGTGGGCTGACACAACCCACTGGCTTTATTTTGCAGAGAAATCACTTTTAAACACCCCCTAGCTTTTCTGGCTGTGGCCATCTTGGTAAGGGCAGATGGTTTGTATAGCATTTATTTCCTGGAATCTATCTACCCTTAGCTCAAGCATGCATGCAGGATGGTGTGCTTAGCTGAAAAATATCTTCCTGAAGACTCCAGGGATGCATGACATAATTTCCCTAGGCAAGAAACCAGGAAGTAACAGTAGAAATATAAAAAAAAAGTTCAAAACAAGTAAATATAATATAACTTCCTATTTATCTCCTAATGCTAGCAGCATAAGGATTAAACATTGTTCATGTTGATTGAGAAAGTGAAATTTCACTTTAAGTGGCACTCTGCTCTTCAAAAGGTTGAGCGCCCCTGATATAAAGTCATGCCAGCTATTGGTAGAGCAACCAGTCAGTGACTGTGAGGGGACAATTCCTTCTGGCCATCCATGTCATTGTGGATGGAATTAGACTGACGCTGTACTAGTAGGATTATATTACTTGGGGTGTCAGTCACATAGCTGTGGAATGAAGGGGAAGGGCCGTCCCAATGTCAGCAAAGTAACAAAACTGGAAAAAAAACTCCAATATTTAATTTTTTTTAGAATCTAAAAACTCCTCCGAGTTTAGTTATTTTATCTTTTATTTCTTCATTTACAAATGCTTCTACTTGCACAGTCAGGTTAGGGAGAATTTCTTATCTGCTTACATTTATTCCCATAAGGATGGGGTGTATAAAAACATATACAATTTGAATAAGACCTAATAACTACCAGTCAGCCTAAAATATTTCAAGAAGGCGGCGGAGAAAAGACTCCATCTGCTGCAGACTGGTAGAGGTGAGAGCTGACAATAATGAATGAGGGTTGGGGACCTTCATCCTGGGGAGGGGGGATTGTGGGCTGACACAACCAACTGGCTTTTTCATGGTAGAGACAAAAAGTCTACCATTATAAAGTGTGCCATGGTAGTGATTGGTGGGCACGGGGAAAGGTGGGTGTTCCTTAAAGTGACACTAAATTCAGTGATAGTTTTAAAAAAAATAAATGCAATATGTTTAAATATAAGTAGAATATACCTTCATCTCTCAAATGCAAACTTTGCATTATTCCTCCCACTGATACCAATGTTGGGCTAATATTCCTCCCACTGATACCAATGATGGGGAACTATTCATCCCACTGACACCAATGATGGGGCACTATTCCTTCAACTGATACCAATGACGGGGCACTATTCCTCCTGTAGCGACCTCACCCCTCTCACCCCTTCTCATTCACGGCTTGTTTGTCTCGTCTAGGGGTTAGCACTGGGGGGAGGGATGAGGTACACCACGGCCCATGTCCTCCAATGTGTAGAGGTGAAGGCCAGAAGTATTGGGTTCTGTGTATGTGTCCCAGAGTCAAATCCTCTCCTCGGATTGACTCCCCTTTGCTCCTAGTAACCAGAGTTCCACACACTGAAAGGTCCAACTCGTATTTATTCTTCTCAATAAATAGTCATACAGCACAGACAGGCTGAGACCCATATAACACTTCAGTCTTTGTGGGGAGTAGGCCAAGGCACAATTCTTTTAGATAGAGCTAACCACTGTGGTGTCACCAATGGCGATTAGTCACTGCCACTGACTATATTGAACAGAACATAGATTACCTTTGCTAACGTAGCCCCTATCAGGGGAAGGACATCCGTCCTAGACAGTTACCGGAGGCCTCTCCATCACCAGCAATGCTGCGCTGGACTCTCCGGAGAAGTTCCGCTCACCGGCCTCCTCGTCTCAGACACGGCACCCAAGGAGTTAGGGCCCCCTCGGATTCCCCCACCCTCGCGGAACTCAGTCCAAGGTACTGAGCTCCAGGCCTTCGCCATAGTACCTCACCCCAGGCTAAAGGTGCCTGAGATGGACTCCATCTCCCCCCCCCCGGCCAGTTCAAGGGTGTGACAGGGGGGTCACTTTGGACACAGGGTGACCAGGAAACCATGGACATTAAGAATATGGCTTGGATTGCTTGAAATTGAAATAGTAATATTAGTCCACAATATGTACTGGTTGTTTTATTCTGAACTCAACAGGTTAATTGAGAGATGTGTTTCCTGCCAGTTGTGATGTAAATGAATCTAGAAGGGCGTCTGAAGACCCTTTTAGTGTGAATAGAGATAATTAACTCTATACTTGTGTGGATTGTACTCAGACAGACAGGCTACAAATCCTTTCATTGTGAGATGTGTATTGAAGGTCGTCATGTTTCTATTGTGTAAAGTCTTTTGAACTGAAAGGGGATTAGAACCTGTTGTCTCCTAACAGACGTCAAAATAATGTGTATTGGGTCTTGTTATGTTGTGGGTGGAGCTGGACCATTGTTCATTTTAGGTTAATGCAGTATTGGATGTGTATAAAAGTTACAATGTTTTTTTCAATAAAGTCAGTCTATCCTGGAAAGATACAGAGTGCGCCTCGTTCTTTCAGAAGGATTAATTCCTATGGGAAGGGGTCATCTGGCTGTGGAGGATCGGCAGTGAATTTGTGTCCAGGAGAGGGAAAATATCTTTAAACGGCGTTACCCCCTTTCGTATTTGGGGGTGTTGTTACATTGGTTGGCAGCAGTGGGACACTCCAAACCACCACAGTGAATGACCAGCTATGCAGCCTGCAGGAAAGCCACGCTGAAAGACCTACTTGAGAGCCGTGGAGGGACCAGTGGGACAAAGAACAAGGCCACCTTGATCAGGGAGCTAGCCGAGATGGACCAGAAGGATGGTGATGCAAGACCCCGGTCAATTGAAGATTTGTTTCAGCAACGAGTTTGAGAGCGGTTGGCATTATATGGTGCTAACCCATCAGAGAGCACCATACAGGAAGCCATTAGAGGCATCCAGCTGCAGGATGAGTGACAAGAGAAAAAACTACAGCGACAAAAGAGAGAACTAGAGCGACAAGAGAGAGAATGAGAGAGACAAGAGAGAGAACGAGAGCGACAACATGAGCGGAGAATGGCGGAAATATGGCAATCGGAGATCGCCTACAGACAGCTGCTAGAATCTGCTCAGCAGCAGGGTGGGGCTACCTTTACCTGGGACTATCAGGAAATACCAGTTGACAACTATGAAATCCTGGCTGAAGAATCGGCAGTGGAAAATCTGAAGATTGCCATCCCTAAAGCCGAAGTGGATGATAGGGAGTCCCAGGGAGCTAGCCTGGCTGAAGAATCGGCAGTGGAAAATCTGAAGATTGCCACCCCTAAAGCCGAAGTGGATGATATGGAGTTCCAGGGAGCTAGCCTGGCTAAAGAATCGGCAGTGGAAAATCTGAAGATTGCCATCCCTAAAGCCGAAGTGGATGATATGGAGTTCCAGGGAGCTAGGGCAGTTGGCTCATCTCCCCAGCCACAGATTACAGAAGGTATGGACTTAAGGGACTGTTCAGAGGATGTTAGGGATTATGCATCACATGCTCAAGTACTGGCAGCAGGACAGAGTGCTACAGACCCCTGCTCTACACCCGTGGCAGTTTTGGAGGCCCGAGGTGAGAAGGTGATGGTTCCTCTTTCCCAGGGGATTTCAGAGATGCAGGGAGGAGAAGCAGCCCTTTCCCCTCCCCAACAGTTAGCCAGAGCAGATGGTGTGGAGTCCCCAGCAGAAGTGCTGGCAACAGGGCAGAGTGATAGCAACCTCTGCCCAGCACCGGAAACAACTGTGGAGTTTCAGGGAGCCGGGGCAGTTGGCCCCTCTCTCCAGCAACAAGCTGAGTTGGTAAAGCTTTTACCCCCAGCTGAATCACTGGCAGCAGGGCAGAATGCTACTGGCCTCTGCACACAACTGCAACTTGAGCTGATATCGGTGGATGGGACTACAGTCTCCACTCACAGCAACCCAGCAGAAGAGCTGGCAACAGAGCAGAGTGCCGGGGGCCTCTGCTCTCAACTAACAGAAGAGGGAGTGCCTGTGGTACTGGATGGGGCTTCGGTCCTTACTGACACAACCCCAGAAAATGGTGTGACACTGAGACAGGAGGATGTCAGCCTTGCTTTGCAAGCACTGGGGGATTTTCACCTACCACAAGTGGATGGGACTTCAGTCTCCACTTGTATACCCCAGGGATGCTGGGCAGTCGGCCCAGATCCCCAACAGCATGACGGACTGAGCCCAGTCACCCTGTCTTCTCCCCAGCGGCGGGTATGTTCTCTGAGAGAGGCAGAGGTTGGCTGGGTAAGTAATGCTCTGTTTGGAGCAATTTATTTGGGGTACTGTGTGGATACCGGCATTAGAAGAATGGGCCTATGGACTAACTTCGGAGTCAACCGGTCTGGGGTCACCTCCTGTGTTAGTCTCCTGCCGAAAGGGGAGATGTGTGACAGGGGGGTCACTTTTGACACAGGGTGAGCCAGGAAACCATGGACATTAAGAATATGGCTTGGAGTGCTTGAAATTGAAATAGTAATATTAGTCCACAATATGTACTGGTTGTTTTATTCTGAACTCAACAGGTTAATTGAGAGATGTGTTACCTGCCAGTTGTGATGTAAATGAATCTAGAAGGGCGTCTGAAGACCCTTTTAGTGTGAATAGAGATAATTAACTCTATACTTGTGTGGATTGTACTCAGACAGACAGGCTACAAATCCTTTCATTGTGAGATGTGTATTGAAGGTCGTCATGTTTCTATTGTGTAAAGTCTTTTGAACTGAAAGGGGATTAGAACCTGTTGTCTCCTAACAGACGTCAAAATAATGTGTATTGGGTCTTGTTATGTTGTGGGTGGAGCTGGACCATTGTTCATTTTAGGTTAATGCAGTATTGGATGTGTATAAAAGTTACAATGTTTTTTTCAATAAAGTCAGTCTATCCTGGAAAGATACAGAGTGTGCCTCGTTCTTTCAGAAGGATTAATTCCTATGGGAAGGGGTCGTCTGGCTGTGGAGGATCGGCAGTGAATTTGTGTCCAGGAGAGGGAAGATATCTTTAAACGGCGTTACCCCCTTTCGTATTTGGGGTTGTCGTTACAAAGGGCACCTGGGCCCGGAACTCCGGAACGCCAGCACCCAGGCTGAAGGTGCCTGGGCGCGGCTGCGTCCTCCGACTCTGAACCCTGAGGTCAGGGCATCCGCCCCTTTTATCTCCTCTCCCTTTGCGTCACAGCAGGTTCCCTGCCCCGCTGTACCAGCACCAGGAAAGGACAAAAAGGGATGCAGTCTTGCGGTGAGTGTTCAGCTCCGGCCCAGGGCGACAGCGCCACCTGCAGGCCGTAGGGAACCTCACACCAACAGAGTCCTCCAAGAACCACAAAAGGGTCTCAGACTCCCTAACAATCAATGCATCTGGGTTACACTACCACCCAGATGCCTCCCCTAAATTCAAATACCCGCTACACTCCCATTGATACCAATGATGGGGCACTATTCCTTCCAATGACCCCAATGATGGGGCACTATTCCTCCCACTAATACCAATGATGGGACACTATTCCTCCCACTGATGCCAATGTTGGGGTACTATTCCTCCCACTGATACCAATGTTGGGGGGTACTATTCCTCCCACTGATACCAATGATCGGGTACTATTCATCCCACTGACACCAATGATGGGTCACTATTCATCTCCCTGACACCAATGGTAGGGCACTATTCCTTCTACTGACACCAATGATGGGGCACTATTCCTTCCAATGACACCAATGATGGGGCACTATTCCTTCCAATGACACCAATGATGGGGCACTATTCTTCCCACTAATACCAATGATGGGACACTATTCCTCCTACTGATGCCAATGTTGGGGTACTATTCCTCCCACTGATACCAATGATCGGGTACTATTCATCCCACTGACACCAATGATGGGGCACTATTCATCTCACTGACACCAATGATAGGGCACTATTCCTTCCACTGACACCAATGATGGGGCACTATTCCTTCAGATGACACGAATGATGGGGCACTATTCCTCCCACTAATACCAATAATGGGACACTATTCCTCCCACTGATGCCAATGTTGAGGTACTATTCCTTCCACTGATGTCAATGTTGGGGCACTATTCCTTCCAATGACACCAATGATGGAGTACTATTCATCTTACTGACACCAATGACGGGGCACTATTCCTTCAACTGATACCAATGACGGGGCACTATTTCTCCCATTGATACCAATGATGGGACACTATTCCTTCCACCAATACCAATGTTGGGGCACTATTCCTTCCAATGACACCAATGATGGGGCAGTATTCCTCCCACTAATACCAATTGTAGTGGGGTCCTCAATTTAGGGGTAGTGTTTGAGTGGTAGTTATGCTCAAACACCTAAATTGTTAGGACATTATCAACCATTTTGTCTGCAGGAAGAGTATCGGTGTACCGTTCCCTGTGGCCTGCAGGTGGCGCTGCCATAGTGGGCCAGGGTTGAACCGCTGATACAGTGCTCTGCCTTGTGTGTCCCCTCTCGGCAACCATACAGTGGGAGTGGTCGGCCTGCTGTGTATGCTGGGAGAGGATATAAAAGGGTCAGACGCTGCCTGGGGTGGTCGGTGGTCGGGAGTCCTACTCCCAGGGAGTGTGTGTTCCTGTCCGCCGTGGGCACCTTTGGCCCAGGGGCGGTGGTCGGTGAATCAGTCCCAGGCACCTTTAGCCCTGGGGCTGCAACTAAAGGCCTTTGGCCCAGCACCTTCGGCTGGGGCCCATCAAGGATCGAGGAATCTCAGGGTGCCACCTTGCGCGGGGACCCGCATCTTAGACGAGGAGGCCGGGGGAGGACCGTTCCGAGGGACCGGTGAGAAGTCACGGTGAACGAAGGGGCCCGGTAACTCTCTGGAGGGATGTCTTCTCCTTACAAAGAGGCCAAGCTTTGAAAACCAAGTTCACCAGGTCTGTGGCAGAGACCAAGTTCGCCAGGTCTGTGGCAGAGACCAAGTGCACCAGTTTGTGTAGTAATTGTGCGGTTAGTTTGAGTACCATTTTGGCTGCTAGTCCCTATCTAGGGAGACTATCCAAATGGGCTAAGTCTACTTGAGAAGCCAAGCAGTGAAGTGTATTACGTTTGTGCCTGGACCTCTCCCACACCTTATGCTGTCCTGTTCTCTCTCCAACCTTTCCTACGTTGGAGTTACAGCTGGTGTGGACATTGAAGTCATTGGGGGAAATAGAGACTTGTCTTTATTGGCTATAGAGATAAGAACCATTCTCTGTAGAATCTGGCTGTGGAGACCCATCTTTTAGACCCCCGATCCCTCCATAAAGAGTAACTGTCACCACTTATTACTGTCACAAGGGATGTTTACATGACTATCGTATAACAGAGGTACCTTTGCTTAACATTTTAACCTTACACAATCCCACATTAACCCTCCTTACTTAAGTAAACGAGCCCACACTGGCGTTGGGGAAAACATAGGCCGTAGCAGCCTTATTTATTAAAATAATATTTTCATTAACAATAACCTAAAAACATCTGTTATGAAAAAACCCATCAGTCAAAAATCCCAGTGACGATCTTTGCAGGAACCTCGATTACCATCTGTGTAACTCTTGCACTGCGGTACCTCTTGAATCTGTTAATAGGCCTCAAGCCGACATGCTGGCTCAGAGACAACCATGACCGCAGTGCCCTCTTTACCCATGCTTACAGCTAACCTCCGTTAACTGTAAACCCCCCAATCAGGACCCATACCAACGACGGGTCCTGAACTCTTCTTCCCGAGGTATCCTCCTTCCCCTGCAAAGACCAGACACCCGCCGCCGCCACGACTTCCACACCGTCACAAACCATTCCTGTAAATATACAACCAAAACCGTCCTATCTCCCAATCACCTAAACAAGGGAGGGTGGGCGGGAACTCTCACACTTCACCCCGCTGTGTTGCCCGGGGGGGGAGGGGACTCAACCTTTTAACTGTTATTCCCCTTGGCCCTCCCCCCCCACTCCAGCTCAGCCAATCCTGCCCCCCCTCTTACTAACCAATGGCTGGCTCTCTCTCTCAGTCCCCTGTTCCCTTAGTCATGCCAGCCCTTCGCCTATGTCATTTTACTTTTTGCTCCGGGCTTTTCTTGACTATCGTATAACAGAGGTACCTTTGCTTAACATTTTAACCTTACACAATCCCACATTAACCCTCCTTACTTAAGTAAACGAGCCCACACTGGCGTTGGGGAAAACATAGGCCGTAGCAGCCTTATTTATTAAAATAATATTTTCATTAACAATAACCTAAAAACATCTGTTATGAAAAAACCCATCAGTCAAAAATCCCAGTGACGATCTTTGCAGGAACCTCGATTACCATCTGTGTAACTCTTGCACTGCGGTACCTCTTGAATCTGTTAATAGGCCTCAAGCCGACATGCTGGCTCAGAGACAACCATGACCGCAGTGCCCTCTTTACCCATGCTTACAGCTAACCTCCGTTAACTGTAAACCCCCCAATCAGGACCCATACCAACGACGGGTCCTGAACTCTTCTTCCCGAGGTATCCTCCTTCCCCTGCAAAGACCAGACACCCGCCACAGCACCCAATTGGAAAAACCTTTACAATTGTGTGCTCCTCCACACCCTAAGAGCCCTTTGGATGCCATCTTGAATCCCCAACGCCCACAGGTCTATCCCCACGTCATTCAGGTGAACCCCATCGCCCCGAAGGTAGCGCCATGTGTCCACCTCCAGCTCCATGTGCCATATTACCAGCCCCCCATTCCTCACTACAAACCTAGCCACATCCCTGTTGACCTTTCTCCGGGCCCTGTTGATGCCTTCCAATGACCTAGCCATCCTCCATGATGTCCTAGCCACCATGTCGGACCAAACAATTACCATGTCCGGGAATGCCATGCGCAGACGCAGTATATCAAACTTGATATCCTTTGTCACGTCCAACATAGATCTGGCTCCTAGGTCATTGCCGCCTACGTGCAAGACTATAACGTCAGGCGGCCGGTCAAGACGTGCAAAACGATGCACCTCCGGGACCATTCTACTCCATAACATTCCCGGCACTCCCAACCAGCGAACACAGGCCTCCTGTCTAGGAAACCCCAATTGCCGGCCCTCCGGCCTAACATCTGCCCTCTTTGCCCCCCAGAACACATAGGAATGGCCCAAAATCCAGACCAGGGCCGGCCCCGCACCTGAAAGAAAAAACAAGCACACCACCGTAACCAACAGCAGACCCAACGAAAGCCCAGCAGACCATCCCCCCAAAATGAATGACAAACGCCTCCCCCCGCCCCCAACCCTCACACCCCCATTACTAGCTGGGGACGAATGTATAGGCGAAATCTGCTGGACTCCCACCTGCCAATGCGCTTTACCGCCTCAGAGTCCAACCCCCACCGAGCCGCCTCAGTAGCCGCCCCTATCCTGAAAGAATGCGACGCGAACTCCCTATCGTCTAACCCGAGAACCGTCAAACATTTCTTGAACACAGACACAAATTGAAATTTTGATAATGGGGACCCATCAGCATGTATCAAAAACGACCCCTCATCCGGCGGTCGCACCCCCATGAACCCCTTCACGGCCCTTACTGGACAAAGCGGGGAGCCCGGCAGCGAAAAGACCTGCACCGACCTACCCTTCCCTTTTTGGTCTGTTTTGGACCTCCGTAACCATACCGCCACACTCTCACCTTGGCATCGCACCTCGGAACCCCAAATACCCCCATGAACCTTCCTAGAAGGGCTGACCAGTTCGCTAATCCTAAATGCCCCGAAAAATGCTAACGCAAAAGCAGCTCTAAACAAGCAACTCTCGTATACTGAGGCGCAGATCTCCGGTAACCGAGCCAAAATTCCCTGCAGAACATCAAAAGACACTGGACGCCTGGTGTCCCTACCCGGCCTGGATCGTCTATAACCTCTAAGTGCCTGTCGCACCCAGAAGTCTTTAGTAAGGTCCGGGCCACCCTGCCACTTGAATAAAAAGGCCAACCCAGCCAACTTCTTTCCCAACGTCGAGACGGACACCCCCCCTTCCATCTGCCGGGATAGAAAGTATAACAACAACAACTTCGCTTCAGGTCCTAATGTATCCACATCCGTCATCCGACCCATAGCCTCCCATTCCTGCCATACCTTGTTATACGCAACCCACGTCGTCTCACTCACCGACCTTCTGATCCATCCGGAGACTACACCAACGCAATTTTCCACAGCCAGTCCGGACAAGGCACCCCCAGTTGCTCCGCTTCCGGCGCCAACTCTCGGAATCTGTCCCACTGGAACCGAGACAAAGCGTCAGCAATAACGTTCTCTACCCCGGGAAGATGAACTGCATATATGAAAACATTCAATTGTAGGCACCGCAGCACCAAGTGCCGAAGCAACCTAACTACCGGAGGTGATGAAGCCGACACTCTGTTGATCACCTGCACCACACCCAAGTTGTCCCCGTGGAAGCGTACCTTCAGATCCCTGAACGCCTCGCCCCACAGTTCGACCGCCAATACCACCGGAAACAATTCCAGCAGCACCAGGTTTTTTGTGAAGCCAGCTTCCACCCAACACACCGGCCATGGGCCAGCACTCCACCTGCCTCGGAAAAAAGCTCCGAAACCAGTGGAGCCAGCCGCGTCCGTGAAAAGTTCCATGTCAAAATTACTGACAGGGCCTGTCATCCACAACGCTCTGCCATTAAAAGATTCCAGGAACGCATGCCAGACCTGTAGATCCTCCCTGTGAGCCTTTACCAAGCGCACAAAATGCCGTGGTGACTGTACCCCCGCTGTACTTGCCGACAGCCGTCGGCAAAATACCCTGCCCATTGGCAGAATGCGACAAGCGAAGTTGAGTTTTCCCAGTAATGACTGCAACGTCCTCAGCTGCACTTTCCGTAAACCCAACATACCTCTGATCTCCGACTTCAACGCCACCAATTTCTCCACCGGCAAACGGCATTCCATTGCGTCCGAATCCAACGTAATCCCTAAAAACGTAATGACCGTTCTCGGCCCTTCCCTCTTGTCGGGCGACAAAGGCACCCCAAAGCGTTCCGCGATGTGTTCCAGCGTTGCCAACAGCACCGCGCAGATCTTGGATGAGGCTGGGCCCACGCAGAGGAAGTCATCCAGGTAGTGTATGATTGAACTTACCCCCGATACATCCCTAATCACCCATTCTAGAAAAGAACTAAACTTCTCAAACAGCGCACAGGATACGGAGCATCCCATCGGTAAGCAGCAATCCACATAGAATTCTCCATTCCACGAGCAACCCAAAAATTGGAAACTATCGGGGTGCACTGGCAGCAGGCGGAACGCCGCCTCCACATCCGCTTTTGCCATCAATGCCCCCTGCCCATAGTGCCTAACCCAAAACACCGCCGCATCAAAAGACGTATATCCCACCGTGCAAGCCTGAGGATCGATAGCATCGTTCACAGACCCTCCTTTTGGAAAAGACAGGTGGTGGATAAGTCGGAATTTGTTAGGTTCCTTCTTCGGCACCACTCCCAGCGGAGACACCACCAAATCCGCCAGTGGAGCTACCGAAAAAGGGCCACTCATGCGGCCCAATGCAACTTCCTTCCGCAGTTTCTCTGAAACCACCTCCGGGTATTGCAAAGCTGAGCGCAGATTACGAGCCACTGGTGGAACCGCCCCCAAAACGCACGGAATTTCAAACCCTTCTGTAAAACCCTTTTCTAATAAATGAGCTGCCTGCCTATCCGGATACCTACCGAGAAACGGGCGCATCCTTGCCACCATCACCGGAGTCATCCCTCTTGTTTGAAGACTCACCAGCTCTCCCTTTCCTAAAACACCTGGACAAGGTATGTGAACCCCCACAACCGGAGCATTCATGCTTGAATCTGCACGAACCTCCAAACTTGCAAGATCCCGAATTGTATTGCCAACAGACCCCTTTTGCCTTTCCGGCCGGTTGTCCTGGGGATGATGATCCACCGGCCCCCCCCTGAAAAAACTGATTCGGAGCCCTCGGCGCGTTCATCAAACGCATCCACAAACTAATGTCCTTGTGGTCCCACCTCAACTCCGAACGCACCGACATCTTTTGTCTGAATTCCTCATCGTATCTCAACCAGGCTGAACCCCCATACACCCTGTAGGCCTCCCCAACCGCATCTTGATAACAAAAAAGACCCGAACACTGTTCAGGCTTCTTTTGCCCGATTACGCTAGCAAGGATGGCGAATGCCTGCAGCCAATTCATGAACGTCCGCGGGATCAGGCGAAACCTACGTTTTTCTTCATCCTCCTTCTTGGAATCGTCCGGCTTGACCCTATCCAAATTAAACTTCCCCAGTGGAAGCAGCGAGAAAATCTCCATGTACTCACCTTTCCAAATCTTCTCCCGAACTTCCGACTTCAAATGTGCCCCCAACGGCCCCGCAAAACAAATGTACATCTCGCACCTAGCTGAATCCGCCAACCTGACAATGTCTTGTCTGGCCCCATCCCCCTTTTCAACCGCCGCCTGCAGCGCGTCCTCCGCTGCTGTTGTCTGCACCGCAGCCACCGAAACCGCTGGCGCCATCGCCATCGCCCCCAGACCCCCGTCCCCATCTTGCGGCGGAACCCACGCCGCTGCCGGGCTAACGGGGGCACTGCTCTGCCTCTCAAACTTACCCACCAGCTCCTTAATCCCCGCTAAAAACCCCTTAAAACCAATATCCATCTCCGCAGCTCCGTGCACTAAACCGTCCCCAGCAACCTCCCCCAGGGGAACCTCCTGACTACCCCCTGCCGACCCCATCCTAGCAGGCCGCACCTCAGCTAACCCCATGGAGAATAATTGAGAAATTGACTTACCAGGCTGCCCAGGAAGTGACCCACCAGCCGATCGTCCCGTCTCCACCGCCGCCGACCGTTGCTGTGGAACGCCGTCACCCTCCGAGTCCACCAGTTCTCCCTCCGAGCGATCCACCTCTTCCTCTGCCGAAGAAGGCCCACCAGGTGAAGGATCCCTGGCTGCCGCGGGTCCCGACTCCATCTGGCTCCGCCCTCCAGACCCGTTCACCGACTTCCGCGTCGCTTTTTTCCCGCCGCCACGACGTCGCTCTCCTGCAGCTGTAACTTCTGCCACCGCACCATGCCGCACCCCCGACGTCGGTGACCGGTCGCCGGCCGCGGTGGAAGGCCCGGCCACCGCGCTCTCCGATCTCCCTCGCCGAGGCGCCCGCCCCTGAGCCGACACCCGGGGGGCGGGGCCCGCCGCGTCCGACTCCACTCGTAGCGCGGGCCTCGTGGCCGCTCCGGAGCACCCGGAACGACCGCCCGCCGAGCTCCGTCCAGGTTGGGGATCCCTTCCGGCGCCTCCCCCCGCCTGCTTGGCTGTTCGCTTAGCGGGGGGGGCCGAAGGGGCCCTCGAATAGGGACTCCCAGTGCGACGCTGAGCTCGTGGGGGGGGTCGGGAGAGAAGCGCTCCGGCGCCCTGGCTTGCCGAGCTCGCCCCGATGTCCTTCCCCCTGTGGCCGCATTACACGCCGGCTCCGCCAGCATCGGCCCCAAGGTCTCTTGGAGCCAACCTGGGCCATGTTGCGCCGCCTCAGCCCGCAGCTGAGCCAGCAACTCCTGCACGTGTGCCATCTCTCACACTTCACCCCGCTGTGTTGCCCGGGGGGGGAGGGGACTCAACCTTTTAACTGTTATTCCCCTTGGCCCTCCCCCCCCACTCCAGCTCAGCCAATCCTGCCCCCCCTCTTACTAACCAATGGCTGGCTCTCTCTCTCAGTCCCCTGTTCCCTTAGTCATGCCAGCCCTTCGCCTATGTCATTTTACTTTTTGCTCCGGGCTTTTCTTTCCTTGTGACAGCAATAAAAGTGATCAAACATTTTTTTTTTTTTTAAAACACAATTTTAGATTATAAAAATAAATAAAATAAATAAGAATTTTTTTATTTTTTTTATTTAAAGCACTCCTGTCCCCGCGAGCTCGCACAGCAAAGAAATCGCATACGGATGTTGCGCCCGCATATGTAAACGGTGTTCAAATCACACATGTGAGGTATCGTCGTGATCGTCAGAGCGAGAGCAACAATTCTAGCCATAGACCTCCTCTGTAACTCTAACCTGGTAACTGTAAAAAAAGGTTTAAAGCATCGCCTATGGAGATTTTTAGGTACCGTAGTTTGTCGCCATTCCACGACTGCGTGCAATTATAAAGCATGACATGTTTGGTATCTATTTACTCGGCGTAACATCATCTTTCACATTATACCAAAAAATTGGGCTAACTTTACTTAAAAACATTTTTTAAATTCATGAAAGTTAATTTTTCCAAAAAAGTTGTATTTAAAACACCGCTGCACAAATACCGTGTGACATAAAATATTGCAACAATCGCCATTTTATTCTCTAGATTCTCTGCTAAAAATATATATATAAGGTTTGGGGGTTCTAAGTAATTTTCTAGCAAAAAAATAGGATTTTTGTACTCACCGTAAAATCCGTTTCTCTGACGTCCATGGACTGACACAGCCTCTTCATACTTGACAAGTGGGTTTATGTCCCTGCTCATAGGAGAAGACTAGGCAGAATGTTAGATGTTACAACATACATTCTAAAACCAGAGCTGAACAGCCCCACCCAGGGGGCGGTCCCTCCAGACATAACGCTTCTACCTGCAGCCAGCAGCCCTCAGTTTGTAACCAAGCAGTACAAACCTTAAAAGGAAGGGTGGGTGCTGTGTCAGTCCATGGACGTCAGAGAAACTGATTTTACGGTGAGTACAAAAATCCTATTTTCTCTTACCGTCCATGGACTGACACAGCCTCTTCATACTTGACAAGTGGGACGTCCCAAAGCAGTGTCAAAGAAGAGGGATGGGAGCAGAATTAAAGGAAAAATCAAACTTCACTCCAAACAAACAGAGCTCCTCAACGGAGGAGTTGCAACTTTAAACAGTGGCCTGCAACACCTTGCGTCCGAAGGAAGCATCAGAAGATGCAGCCACATCAACCTTGTAAAACTTAGAAAAGGTATGTGCGGACGACTTTTGAAAAGGTATGAACGGACGACCAGGTCGCCGCCTTGCACACTTGTACAACAGACGCTTGATGTCGGAAAGCCCAGGAAGCACCAATTGCCCTGGTGGAATGCGCCGTAACCGGAAAGGGAGGTGCCCGCCCCTTAAGGGCATAGGCCTGTATGACGGTCTGCCTGATCCACCTAGAAATGGTGGAAGGCGACACCGCATGCCCCTGTTGTGGACCAGACACAGACACAAACAGCAAGTCAAACTTCCGAATAGGAGCAGTCATGGACAGGTACACCCGCAAGGCACGTACCACGTCTAGCGCGTGAAGCGCAAACTCTCTGGGATGCGATGGATGAGGACACAAAAATGGAAGAACAATGTCCTCATTAAGGTGAAAGGCTGAAACCACCTTCGGGAGAAAAGAAGGCCGCGGACGCAACACCATCTTATCCTTATGGATGACCAAATAAGGCAGCTTGCAAGACAATGCAGCCAACTCAGACACCCGTCTGACAGAAGTAATGGCTACCAGGAAAGCCACCTTCTGAGATAAGGTTAAGAGAGGTATATCTCTGATGTTTTCAAAAGGAGGTTCTTGAAGAACCAAAAGCACCAAATTCAGAGCCCAAGGAGGGAGAGGAGGTTTAACAGGGGCGAGTACATGGCAAACCCCCTGCACAAAGGTGCTAATCAAGGAATAGCCCGCTAGTGGTCATTGAAAAAACACAGCCAAGGCCAAAATCTGACCCTTGATGGTACTTAGAGCCAGCTTTTGGGTCACACCACGCTGCAAGAACAGCAAAATCCTAGGAACGGAATACGTCCGTGGACGCCAATCCAGCTCCTCGCACAGAGCGATGTAAGCCTTCCAGGTTCGGTGATAGATCTTTCTGGAGGAAGATTTCCGTGCCCTCAGCATGGTCGAGATGACCGAATCCGAGAGACCTCGGTCCCTCAGCACCTGGCTTTCAATTGCCATGCCGTTAAAGCCAGCGATTGTAAAGCAGGATGAAGTATGGGACCTTGAGACAGAAGGTCCTCCCTCATTGGCAGTCACCAAGGAACGTCCGCGACGAGGCGCACAAGATCGGTGTACCAATGACGCCGTGGCCAATCCGGAGCGATGAGGATCACCGGAATCCCCTCGGCCTCCACCCTGTGAAGCAGGCGAGGAAGCAACTGCAGCGGAGGGTAAGCATATATCAGGTGATACTGACCCCACGGGGTAACCAACGCGTCTGAGGCATCTGCCCAGGGGTCCCTGAACCTGGCCACAAACCTCAACACCTTGCGATTGGGTCGAGAGGCCAACAGGTCCACATCTGGCGTGCCCCATCGCCGGCAAAGTAGTTGAAACACCTCCGGATGTAAGGACCATTTTCCCTGGTCCAAAGTCTGGTGGCTCAGATAGTCCGCCTGCCAGTTGTCTATTCCCGGAATGTAAACGGCCGACAGAGCCAGCACGCTTCTTTCCCTTAGTAGTCTGAGGAAGTAGGGTGCTCTTTCCCCCCCGTGAAATCCTTAATAATGTCATCCAGGGCAGCACCAAACAGCCTACCGCCCTTAAAGGGCAAATCAGTCAGGAGATTCTTAGAGGCCAGGTCAGCAGACCAGCATTTTAACCAGATAAGACGACGCAACACCACTGCAGACACTGAGACCCTAGATATTAAGGGTGCAGCGTCCAAAGTGGCATCGCACACATACACTAGACCCTGCACCAGTTGGTGTGCTAGTGCAATGGTTTCTGGAGGAAGATTATGCTCCTGCATGGTCTGGTGCAAAATCTTTGCCCATTCTGTGAGTGTCTGAGACACTAGGGTCGCCGCTACGATAGGACGTAAGGCGGATCCCAGCAAGGCGAACATGGCTCTGCTCACCACTTCTGACCTCCTGTCAGTGGGTTCCTTAAAGGCAGGAGTCCCCTCCATCGGGAGAGTTGTGGCTTTATTCAAACGGGCGACCGGGGGGTCGACCACCGGAGGAGAAGCCCATTTTTTAACCAGGGCCTCATCAAAGGGGTAACTAACAGACAGACACCGCGGGAGCGCAAAAGTCTTCTGCGGCATTTCCCAAACCTGACGTGAATGGGGAAGCAGGTGAACCAGACTCTATAACTTGTCACTCTCTGAGACTTTGCCAACTAAAAGAAAAGTCCACCCTCGGGCTGCGCTGACTGAGGGGGGTTACCCAGGGGACTCACCAACCCGGTCAGGACCACTCGGTTCCGCTGCCTGTGCTGCGCTGTACAGCGCGAATGAGCAGTGAGGAGACTGTGAGGAGAATCGCGCCGTTCCAGCAGCGATAGAGGTCAAACAGCATGAAAAGCGCGCGCGGCTCCAAGAAAATGGCCGCCGCAATGTAACAGCGCCATAGAATCCACGGCAAGATGGCCGTCATGCGCACCAATGTAAAACATAGGAAAATATAAAAAACAGGCCCAAAACAGTAAAAAAAACACCCCCAGCTCCATGCGGACACCCATGAGCCCCTCCCCCCTGGGACAGAGTGAGCCACAGGCACCCCCAGACAGCACAGTGCCAGAGCAAGGTGACAGAGAGCAACAAACAACAAGGGGGAGACAGGGAAAATCCCCCATACAGAGGAACACACAGCATATACTCACCTGCGGAGGCAGGAGATACTACTTACCCATCCTAGAAGGACCCACTGGTGTGTTCCTGACAGACCTATCACAGTTCGGTACTGAGTAGCTGTCGGACCAGTCCACCGCGAAAGATACAGAAGGACTGTTCAATCTTATGCGGACCGCGGAGCATAAAAAAGCCCACCGGCCACCCCTGGAGTCATGGGGCATGTCGTGAACTGAGTCTCACGCCAAAGCGAGGATCAGCACGCTCGATGGTCGGACAGGGAAGACTTCGAGGATATCCAATGTACCCAACCTGTTGCCCAGCCGACAGTTGATAGAAGATCTCAAAAATAAAATAATAAAATTCCTAAAGGAATAAAAAATATCTTCCGGAGACTGGCTCCTAAGAGAGCCACGTCCTCTCCTCTGCTAGGCAGAAAAAAACTAAGGGCTGCTGGCTGCAGGTAGGAGGGTTATGTCCAGAGGGACCGCCCCCTGGGCGGGGCTGTTCAGCTCTGGTTTTAGAATGTATGTTGTAACATCTAACATTCTGCCTAGTCTTCTGCTATGAGCAGGGACATAAACCCACTTGTCAAGTGTAGCACACGGACCTTTTTCCTGCCTGGCTCACTTGCAAGTCAAGGCACACCGTGCTATATGCCCGTATCCTCCTGTTTGAAGAGGTTAAGCGGTGTTCACAAATTTTGGGTCCTGCAGCGAGTTACCTCCTTCCACTGGTTCTCATCCCCAGCGTATGGTGTCAAGTCTCTATTTGCTCCCCCCAAAGAAGGCCAATGTCCAGAAACACTTTAACTCCAACAATGAGTTTATTTTCTATTTGCTGCGTAGTAGACAGAGACAGATGGATGAAAGAAAGAATAAGTGTGATGGATTAGACCAAGCACAACTAGTAACTTCGTCGCCACTCGATCCCGAGTGGGTTTAGCTCACCCGGATAGTCCTCTCTCACAGTCCTAGCAGCCGGTGTGGAGCTCAAACAGTTCTGTCACCCTATCCCCTCCAGGGACGGGTCCAAGAGATCCTCTAACCTCTGTAGAATTTAAAGAACAGGACAATGCCAATGGGCACTCTACAGGTTAGTTTTCCGGAGTAAAGAATCCTTCCCTCTGACAGGTCACCAGCCCTCTTCCAAGACAGCGATCTTCCATCACTCATCTCCTCTGTGGGACCGATCCTCCCCTGGCTTCCTCTCGGTCAGAGCGTGGGACCCTCTCCCGGGCACCCTGGGACTCCAATGGACGAATTGTAGACCCAGTTAAAGGTACTGTGCCTACCTGGAACGCTGCAGCCTCGGGCCAAAGGTGCCCGAGACTCCTCAGCCAGTCATCGCACCCCCCCCGAGGGGCTCACCCCTCCGGCTCCTCCACTCCAACACCACTCCTACTCCCCTAAAAGATGGCGTCTGCCCCTTATGTACCCTCTCCCGGCATGCACAGCAGGCCGACCACGCCCACTGTACCGCTGTCGAGAGAGGACACCCTAAGGCGCAGCAATGCCACCCATGGCTCAACCCTGACCTGATATGGCAGTGCCACCTACAGGCCACAGGGAACCATACACCAGGCAGCATCACATAGGCAGAAGCAAATACCTAACAATAAAAGCGGTCCGAGCCTGACTACCAGCTCAGACCAACCCCTAAATTTAGGCGCATAACACCCCTGAAAAGTAAAGGGGCGCTACACAAGTATGAAGAGGCTGTGTCAGTCCTTGGATGGTAAGAGAAATATGGATTTTAACTTGTAAACACCAAATGTCAGAAATAGGCTTAGTCATGAAAGGGTTATTCATTCAACTATTACCAATGATGGGGCACTATTCCTTCTCCTACCGTCCACAGGTGCTGTGTTTTTTTACTCCTACTGACCACTAAGGATGAGCTGTGGCGTGTTCGCACAGTCCACGTGCAGAGCCCGCCAAGAAGTCGGTACTGCGCTGCGCTAATCACAGACAGTGAGACATTGTGCCGACTTCCTGGCGGGCTCTGCACATGGACTTTGCGAACACGCCACAGCTCACCCTTACTCACCACCAAGCCTGCAGTAATTTCTACTCCCACTGGTCCTCCTAAAGTCTGAAGTAAACTGACCCTTTGTTTAAAACCTTTGGAGGCCATGTAAAGCATTAGGTAGTTGGGAAGTAGAACTAAATCAAACCATAACAATAGAGAAGAAGAGACAGATTTTAGATGTAGCGCCCTCACTCCATCCGTTTTGTCTAGGGGTATGTTGTATGTGAGAGTAAGATGCGCTACGGCCCATGTCCTCCCCATGGCAGTGAGTGAGGTGAAGGCCAGTACCAGTTATTTTCCTCAGGCCTGTGCGTTTCAGTTAATGACCAAGTCTTGCTGTGCTGACACTTCCCTTTGCTCCCATTAACCAGAGTCCCACACACCGATTAGGGTCCAACACTTGTTTTATTGTCACACTCACAATCAAACAGTTCTTTGCCAGCTAACTGGTTGAGACCCAATAACAGTTCAATACGGTGGGGTGAGCAGGTCGAGGCACTATCCTGATTGTACGCTAAACCGCTGTGGTTTCACCAGCGGTTACTATAGCCTTGGCTAGAGAGAACTTGGAACTTGTGAGTCTCTACCAGCGACTCAATAGAATGCAGATAGGAGTACCTTCGCTGCGTTGTGGCCCCTGTCAGGGGGAAGATGTCCCTCCAAGGGAGTTACCGGAGGCCCATCCGTCACCGGGTTGATGCTGCTCCGGACTCTTCGGACAGGTGACCTCCCCAGCCTCCTCACCTCAGACATGGGCCCCATCCACCTCAGGGACCCTCGGACTCCTCCGCCCTTGCGGGACCCAGTCAAAGTCACTGAGCCCCAGGCCTCCGGTTTAGTACCAGGCTGAAGGTGCCTGGGATGGACGCCAACTCCGCTCCGACCAGGCCTAGGGCGCCTGGGCCGGAACCCTGAACTGCCCACACCCAGGCCGAAGGTGCCTGGGCGCGCGATGCAGGAAAAAGACCTCGTGGTGAGGGCGTCTCTCCCCTTTATCTCCTCCCGCGATGCCACGGCGAGTTCCCCGCCCTCGCCGTACCATCGCTGACAGGGGACAAAAAGGCCAGCACTGCGGCAGTGAATCTACCTTAGACCTGTGGGAACCCCGCCACCCACAGGTCAAGGAGAACAACACACCACCAAGTCCTCCACGAATTAACAATGGTCTAAATCCTTTCATGATTTATACACACCTGGGTCATACTACCACCCAGGTGTATCCCCCTAAATTTAAACCCCCGCTACACTCTCCCCCTAGTGATTTGACGCTGGTCCCCAGCGTCTGGTGCAAGCCCATGTCTCCCAAAGAGTGGTAACATAAGCCTGACCCCAGAGGCCATCCCTCAAATTTGAATCCTAACTGTGCCAAGGCCTGCTCAAGGGAAAGGGGAAACATGAAATAATAAACTTTTGCAATAAAACCATCTGACCATGTATACACATACAATCCCTCCCATCACTGTCTACGAACCACCCCACACTCAGCAGTCTTGACAGACAAATCTCCTGCAGAAAGGGAAACAAAAACACAACATCCTAACACATTTGTGTTAATTTGGAATGAATGAGTCCATCAGCCGAAAAGACTCATTCGCTCCAAAGAGTAAGGTGATGCAAGTGTAAAAAAACAAACGTTGCGCAACACTGCCACCTGGTGACAGTGCCGCGGTAATGACACTTGGTGGAATCTTCCTTCTTCTGGTGTCCCTACTCTGATTCTACCCCAAAGTCTTTATCTCTGACATGTGAAGAAAGAGAGAACAACAAACAGCTCTCATTTCTCCAAGGAGTAGAAAAGCCCAAACAAAAAAACTAGGGCACAGTTCTGATGTTCCGGCAAGGATACTTCCAGAAAGTTCAACAGCAAAAAAAAACACACACAGTAGAGTTCTTTCCTTTTTATCTGTCTCTCCTCACAAATAAAACTTTGGATCCGGCAAAAACAGGGGCTTTAGGTGCTGATCGAAAGTTTCCACCGAATAATCAATGTCCTCTCCATCCTTCCTGCAGATGCGCACCTTGTCTGCATGGATATGGCGGCCCCACATCCATTCTGCTCTGCAGTCTCTGAATTGTTTGGACACTGAGGGTGAACAAGCCAAATACCGACGGGCATGAGGCACTTTAAGCTTCTCCCAAACAACTCATCATACCACCGCTGCCGTAGGACTTCAACCTCAAAAAGTAAGTCCCGAGGCAAGTAAGGATATTCCCATCCGTACTCACGGGCGACCCTCTGGCAGAAAAGCCGCTGCATTCGGGTTAAAGGAGGCATCGTGGCCCGCTCCCCTTCTCCTGGCGGAACAATGGCTTCTGGATGCCGAGGTACTTTCACTACCTCTGATGGCTTTGCTCTTGGTGCCCGTAGTGATGCGCGTTGTGTCCCGCCACCAGAACAGGTGATGCTGCGGATGGTGGAAGGACAAGCGAAGGACTAGACTTCCTCGTAGGCTCCGGGGGCTCCGCCCGGGGCGTGCTGTCTCCTATGGACATAGGCGAATCTCGTGGTGCACGTAACACAGGTAATGGGCGTTTGTCCCAGCCCTTGCGGTGAAAAAGTTTGTCTATTTCACAGTCGTCTCCACAGTCCGACAGCGACTCTAGGTCGGAGGTGTCATACATCTCTGCGGGTAGGTAATTCCCGGTTGACACGGAATCACCCTCCTTGGCGGCTTCCACCGACTGTAGACTCCCGACACCTCCAACCAACACCACAGTCCCAGCCCCTGGCTCACCTTGACCTTTTGAAGCACAGGGATGTCCAGGACTCTTCCAACCGGATCCATCCAGGCCCGGCAAGCGACGGGGTGAAGCTCGACCACGACCACAGGACGCCTGCACCAGGCCGACTTTCCTCTTCGGAGGTGGGAGCAGAGAATCTGTGGTTTACGAAGCAGCATCCTCGGATTTTTCTCTTCCAATCTCTGGTTGGGCAGTCACGTCGCCCTGGTCAGTGCGTATGGGGACCTCCGTAAACGCCTGGATCTCCCCTTCCGGAGTAGCGGTACCTGTGAGGCAGTTGAGGCGAAGGGCCCGGGGCCTTACTGTGGATGGCTCCACCTCGAATAGAAATTCTCTGCATGCTTCACAACGCCCGAATGGCTTCAGGTGGACCACCAGTCCCGAGCATCCGGGACAGATCACGCCGAGGGCCTCCGTGTCTCTGCAGGAATACAGAGCCAACTGCCCTCGGGGCCTGAGTCTTATCCCCGTGTCTGTAAGGGGAGCAGCAAAGGTAGTCATCTTCGTGGGGTAGGGAACCGGAATCCACGAGGAGCTTGAGGCCATCCCGACTGTCTGCTGCTCCATCACGCACTGACCCCGCACCGGAGTCTCCACGTGTGTCCTTCCACATGACCAGACTCCTCCCACAACTTGCACGTTTTCGCGGGCTTCCATCAAACTCCGCCCACGAACTGTGTAGTCATGGGGTGCCTCATGGCGCAGTGCAGTAAAAGCCCCCACATGTAGTACGTCACACGGCTGGACTTCTCTGTCTTCTCGCTCTTCCGCATGGGCCTTTCCCGTCTTAGGGTCATTTCCACGACTTTGAGCAGGGATGCACTTTGGCCGATCACATGGCCGACCCACTCGGAACTCCTCCGGGCAGCAAAGTTCAAACACAGCCGTTCTTAGTTCCATAGTCAAAACACACATCATCCCGGACTCACGAACCCCCACGTGTAGCGCCCTCACTCCATCCGTTTTGTCTAGGGGTATGTTGTATGTGAGAGTAAGATGCGCTACGGCCCATGTCCTCCCCATGGCAGTGAGTGAGGTGAAGGCCAGTACCAGTTATTTTCCTCGGGCCTGTGCGTTTCAGTTAATGACCAAGTCTTGCTCTGCTGACACTTCCCTTTGCTCCCATTAACCAGAGTCCCACACACTGATTAGGGTCCAACACTTGTTTTATTGTCACACTCACAATCAAACAGTTCTTTGTCAGCTAACTGGTTGAGACCCAATAACAGTTCAATACGGTGGGGTGAGCAGGTCGAGGCACTATCCTGATTGTACGATAAACCACTGTGGTTTCACCAGCAGTTACTATAGCCTTGGCTAGAGAGAACTTGGAACTTGTGAGTCTCTACCAGCGACTCAATAGAATGCAGATAGGAGTACCTTCGCTGCGTTGTGGCCCCTGTCAGGGGGAAGATGTACCTCCAAGGGAGTTACCGGAGGCCCATCCGTCACTGGGTTGATGCTGCTCCGGACTCTTCGGACGGGTGACCTCCCCAGCTTCCTCACCTCAGACATGGGCCCCATCCACCTCAGGGACCCTCGGACTCCTCCGCCCTTGCGGGACCCAGTCGAAGTCACTGAGCCCCAGGCCTCCGGTTTAGTACCTCACCCCAGGCTGAAGGTGCCTGGGAAGGACGCCAACTCCGCTCCGACCAGGCCTAGGGCGCCTGGGCCGGAACTCCGAACCGCCCACACCCAGGCCGAAGTTGCCTGGGCACGCGATGCAGGAAAAAGACCTCGTGGTGAGGGCGTCTCTCCCCTTTATCTCCTCCCGCGATGCCACGGCGGGTTCCCCGCCCTCGCCGTACCATCGCTGACAGGGGACAAAAAGGCCAGCACTGCGGCAGTGAATCTACCTTAGACCTGTGGGAACCCCGCCACCCACAGGTCAAGGAAAACAACACACCACCAAGTCCTCCACGAATTAACAATGGTCTAAATCCTTTCATGATTTATACACACCTGGGTCATACTACCACCCAGGTGTATCCCCCCTAAATTTAAACCCCCGCTACATAGAATACGTCCACTCTACGTCAGTAGAGGCATCTATAAAAGAGATGAATTACAAATTGTTAGCTAAATGGTATTTTGTGCAAATGAAACTACACAGAATAAATAGGGAGGAGCCTCCTCTATGTTGGAGAGAATGTGGGATGGAAGGAACCCATGCCCACATTTGGTGGTTCTGCCCTGTGATACAAAAATATTGGAGGGAGATACTAAACACGATAAAGAGAATAAGTGGTCTGGAGGTAAAACTCGACCCATGGTACTGTTTGTTTCATAACACGGGGCTTAGAAAGAATAAGTACAGAAAGACTTTGATCCCATACTTGTTAAATGGGGCAAAGGCGTTAATTCAGAGGAAATGGAAACAAAAGGAAGCCCCTACAATAAGTGAATGGAGAAGAGAGATGGATAGAATTAGTCTGATGAGTTGATGTCAAATCAAAACGAGACTAGGGAGAGATGGAATGTGGCTTGGAGGGGGTGGAGGGAGGTTAGGGAATCAGAGATACATGGGGAGGGATAGAAAAGTGTCTTATTTTGCCTTTCCTTCTTTTTATTTTTTCCTCCCTTTTCCTTTTTTTTTTTTTTTTTTTTTTTTTAGGCTTGGAAGTCCAAGCCTTATGGATATATTTTACAAATTAAGGTATTATTAGAGATATTTTTAAAATTAGTATGGGAATTTTTTTTTTTTTTTTAGCACTATTAGATGATTGGGTGTACAGGAAGTTGTTAGGACTGTCCTCATTTGGGTATTAATTTTTGAGAATAAGGGAACAAGTCATTGGATAATTTTTTGCCTTCAATGAGGGTACTTTAGACACTTATATATGAATTTTGGGGAGTAGATATCCCCATCTTTTCCTATTGCACACCTCCCCTTTATTGCTGTTTTTTTTTTCTTTCTCACTATTAGGCTTGGAAGCCTTCAGGGTACATTTCACAAATTAAGGCATTATCAGGGATTATTTTTTTATTTAGTATGGAATTTATTTTTATTTTTTTTCAGTACTATTAGGGGCACCTTAGACACTTATATATAAATCCGGGGGAGTAGATACCCCCCTTTTCCCTTATTTCACACCTCCCCTTTATTGTTGTTCACCCTTTATTTTTTTAGCACTATTAGATGACTGGGTGTACAGGAAGGTGGGAGGACTGTCCTTATTTCCGTGTTAATTTTTGAGAATAAGGGAATAAGTCACTGGATAATTTTTCGTCTTTAATGAGGGTACCCTCTTTCTCTATTTCACACCTTCCCCTTATTGTTGTTCACCTTTTTTTTTCCTTCCTTTTTCTTTTATTATTTCTTTTTTTCTTTTCTTCTTCTCTTCTCTCCCCTCTCTGCCTGCCTCCCCCTCCCCCTTCTCCCCCCCCACCTCTCCACCTCTTTTTTATATCCCTTCCATCATACTGCTTCTTCATAATATCTCTGTACCCCTTCGCTAAGGAGGCAACTTACCAAAGTACCAAAATAATTGACTAAAAATAGTAGCTTATATAATTCCATAAATGGACATATCATATGAGGTAGGATAGATGGATCGACTATGACATAAAGCTAAGTAAAGCTATTTGGATGGAAAAAAAAAAAGCAGAGACCATATAACGGAAAATTTATATCAAATACTTACCGTAATTTTCCTTTCCTGATGGACTCCATGGCAGCCTACGTGTGGGTTAATCCCGCCCCTCATACCTCATAGGACCCTTCTCCCATAAATCTTTGCTCTGGGCCAGAGGCCGTGTTCCATAATTTAGCCTACTCCAGCCACTGGGAGGGAACTCCTGCTGCCATGGAGTCCATCAGGAAAGGAAAATTACGGGAAGTATTTGATATAAATTTTCCGTTTTCCTGACAGACTCCATGGCAGCCTACGTGTGGGAAATAACTAGCCATACACACCCGGGTGGGCAGAGTGCTGGACAAAAGAAAAAAGGTTTAATTGGCACCATCAACAGACAAGATACGTAAACCACTACGCAGTAGTGTGCCATGAACGTGTTAATTGAAGACCACAAGGCCACCTTGCAAATAACTTCTGGAGGCACGTAACGTGATGCCGCCCATGATGAAGACACTTCTAGTTGAGTGAGCAGTCACCGCTTCTGGAGGCGCCAAGCCCTTGGCTTTATAGGCCCACTGAATGGCCTGAACAATCCATGCTCCGATAGATCTGGAAGAGGCACGCATTCCCTTATACTTCCTGTGAAAAGAACGAGCAGGTGGTCGGTCTGACGGAAAGAAGCTGTAGCTTCAAGGTACTGACTCAGAGCTTTTCCAACATCTAAGGGATAAACACTGGAATCCTCGGTAGATCTGAACGTTGGAAGAGCAATCTCCTGATTGTCATGAAACACAGATGCCACTTTGGGGTTTGAACCCAACATAGGAATTAAAAAGTTTAGAAATGGCCCCTTGCATCCCTGAGAGCTGATTTCAGAGACCCTCTTGGCCGATGTTAGAGCCACCAAGAAGACAACTATTAGAGAGAGTCATTTGACAGAAGATTGATCTTCATGTTCCAACTCTCTACCTAAGAAAAAATCCAGGACAAGGAGAAGATCCCAATTAGAAAAACTTGGCTCTGAGGTCTGAGCCTTATTGCTCCTCTGAAAAACTACTGAGTAAGAGGGTGTCTAGCCCAGGAAACCCCCGTAAAGGCAGAGATTACAGCGATTTGGACTCGCAGCGAGCTGACTGACAATGAGAGATCCAATCCTGATTGTAAGAAGCCCAGGATATCATGTATCTTTGGGTTATTGCAAGAACCTGCAGTGGAAGAGGTGTAGTCTGAAAATGTTTCCAAATCCTCTGGTAGACCCTGTTGGTGCCTGTTCTTCTGGCATTTAATATTGTGGAGATGGCCCTACTTGGACAGCCTAGGGCCTCCAAACTTCCCCTCTCAAGAACCAGATCATCAGATGTAGATGGGTCGGGAATGGATGTAGAAATGCCCCTTGTGATAGGAGATCTGGTCTGGAGGGTAGAGGAACTGGGTCCCGGAAGCTGAGTTGCATCAGCAGTGGAAACCATGGCTTGTTTGGCCAGTACGGGACTATTGCCACTATCTCTGCTTCTTCCATCCTGAGCCTCGACAAAAAACGGAGAATGACAGGAACCGGGGGAAAGGCATAGGCCCTGTGGAACCGCCAATGGTCTGTCAGAGCATCTACCCAAAAGCCTGGGGATACCAAGACCTTGTGTAGTATCTCACTAGTCTGAAGTTGCATGGGGAGGCAAACAAGTCTACTTCCGGAATGACTCCCAGGGACAGGACCCACCTGAAGACTTCGGGGGGAAGTCCACTCGTTGTCCAGAGAAACTCTCAACAGAAAATCTGCCTGAACATTCTGGACTCCAGGGAGATAGACAGCTGTCAGGTTGGCCAGGTTTTTCTGGGCCCAGATCATGATGGGCTCTATTTCCTTTGACAGGGAGAGACTGGGAGTACCCCCTGTCTCTTGATGTATGTGACTGCCGTTGTGTTGTCCAGTCTTAGGAGGTCTCCTGCTGTTAAGTGGTGAAAGGCCTGCAGAGCGCAGAACGCTGCCCGGAGTTCCAGAACATTGGAGACTATCCTGTGAGAGAGAAAATTCCATATGCCTTGGGCTACTTCTGTCAGCCCCTGTTGCTGGCATCTGTAGTGATGGTGACCCAAGACACAGGTGCGATGGAGTGACAATTGAGGAGGTTCCTCTGTTGTAGCCACCAAGGAAAGCTCTCCCGCATGGATGAGGTTATTTGGATAAAGTGATCCCGAAGCCCTGGATTATACTGCTGGAGGAAACCCTTCTGGAAGGGCCGCATTTTCCACTGAGCCCACTTTACCATGGGTGTTGTTGCCACCATGGTACCAATGATATTTAGGCATTGAGAGGCTTGGAGATGAGGACGACATTGCAAGCCAAACTCTGTCCCGGATCACTGGGATTTTTCCAGGGGTAACAAGATGGTGCTCTTGATAGCATTGAAGTGTGCCCCGAGGAATACCAGGGACTGCGTAGGATCCAGATGGCTCTTTTCCAGATTCAGAAGCCAACCAAACTCGAGTAGAGTGGAGATGACCTGGGATCTGTGGATTAGCAACTGCTCCTTGTCCCGAGACAACAGCAGGTCGTCTAGATAGTGATACAGACGGACACCTCTGGTCCTGATCAGAGCCACGACAGCCAACAAGTTTTGAAAACACACGAGGCGATGTAAGCCCGAAGGGGAGACAGTTGAACTGCAGACTGATTTAATCGACAGCAAAGCGAAGGTATTTCTGGAATTCTGACGCTATCGGAACATGGAAGTAGGCGTCCTTCAGGTCTATAGAGACAAGCCAATCGCCTGGTTGGATTGCTTGACTGATCATGAGTAGTGTCTCCATCTTGAACTTCTCCTTCTAGATAAAATAATTCAAGTGGGTTAGGTCTATAACTGGCCTCCAGGAGACGTTTTTCTTCAACACCATGAAGAGGGGCGAGTAGACCCCTTAAAACCTTTTGTCATCTGGAACTGGAATTGCAGCGCCCTGAGCCACAAGAGAGACAGGAGAATTCGCTTTTTTTCTTCCGAGAGAGGCAAGGATGCCGACTCGCTCTGTTTTAGGCAGGTGAAATATCATAAAGACTTAGGGGATTCTTGTCCACCGGAAGACGCCCCTTTTGAAAACTTCTGGCCTGAAGGCTGTTTTTTCTTCCAGGTCTTCTTGAACTCATGGCCAGGCCTATAGTAGCGAGCATTCCTTGCTCGATCTGAACTTTGCCTGGGCTGTGTTCTCTTCTGGTTTAGCAGACGGCGATCCTGGGAAAGGAACCCCGACTTGCCCCCTGTGGCACGGGTGATGGCACTGTCCGATATGTTCCCAAAGTGGGACAAACCCCCAAATGGAATCCTGCACCATGCCTGCTTGGAGGCAGGGTCAGCTACCCATGGGCGCAGCCACAAGGCACGCTTAGCCGTGACAGATGTCAGCATGATCCGAGCCACCAGGCGAATTATGTCTAGGGAAGCCCCACGAGAAAAGCCAACGTCAACCTTAGCCCATGAATAGGTGAGCTCCTGGCCAGTTCTTCCGAGACGCTCCTCAGAGAAGCATCTACGTCGTCTGTCCAGACTTCCATCGCTTTAGAAAGGGCTGCGAGAGCTAGAGCTGGTTTGCAGGTCATACCCGCTGTAATGTAGATCCGCTTGAGGTCGGTATAAATTTTCCACTCCAGGCAATTCCTAAAGGAAACAGTATCCTCCAATGGGAGTGTGACGTGCCTCACCATCCTTATTAGGGCTGAGTCAATGAGAGGAGCCGACTCCAGGTGTTTTACATCCTTGCTTTTAAATGGGTACATTTTTGATACCTTCATTAACAGGCAATTCTTCCTTTCAACACCACCCCATTCGTCGGTAATTATTGCGCTGAGTTCACCCAAAAAGGAGAAATGAGGGCGTTCTTTTTTGAGGTGTTTAAAATATTTCCTCTGTTTGGAGGGTGCCTCCACTGGCTCTTCCATCTCAAAGCTTCTTTGACAGCTTTTGACCAGCTGTGGTACTAGGGCAAATTCAAAACCTGCACCAGGGTCATCTACCTCCACCTCTCTGTCTGAGGCTTCAATTGAGGAATGGCTCGGCTGTGAAGGGCCTGGAGCCTTGAGATCATCCCTAATAGGGACTGACATAGTGTCGCCAGCAGGGTTGTGGGTATGACCAGAATCCCCTTTATTCAGGGACTCATGGACCACCTTTCTGACCAGTGCTTCCACTTGTTGGTCTCCACCCTCTCTTTCTTATGCGACTTTAGAAAAGCATCGCTCGCAGAGCGATTTGCCTTTAGGAACCTGGGCCCCGCATACCCAGCAGGCTTTCCTCACAGAGCGGCTGGAGTGGCGGTGAGAGTGACGCCCAGAGGTGGTTTTAGACTCCTATCTGTGGTACCTAGATCTAAAAGGAAGATCTGACGTCTGGACCTTGAAGAGGAGTGACAACGTTGAGACCTAGGACGGTCTTTGCCGTGCTTTGGTGTTCAGACCTAGAAGAGCTGAGTGAAAAAGAAAGGGTTAAGAGCTCCTGAATGAGTGAACCCAAGCATCACAGGTAGAAAAGAAATAAATCCTACCTGCAGCGCAAGGGTTGGCCACAAGAGGGCGGTGACAGATCCATGGCAAGGCAGTTTGAAAGTGAAATGAATCATTAAAGCGTTATGAGAAACAGGAGTGACAACAGGCATGAGAGAGCACATAACAAAACATAGCCAGCACCCAGGGAGCCTGCAGCAAACAATTTACCTTGTAAACCAGAGCCCAGTGCCTGGGTAAATACTGCATAAGCCTGCAAGTCATCCCAAGTAATAGCTGCTTTGACAGCTATTTAAATCTGCCACCGTAAACGATGTCACCGCCCCATAGCGGTTGCCATCCGGTGGCGGCCAATCGCATGCGTGACCGCCGCCGCCATTTTGCGAAACTGCACCTGCACGAACCAAGCACGGAGTCTTTGTTCGCGGCTTGCGGATGCGCAGCGACTTCCTGAAACGGCGAGCTGGAACGCAGCTGCGCTCCAGCTGCCGTGGCCACTCACTGGAGCTTGATAGAAAATAAGGAGACACACAAAACACAGAGATACGGCTGCCATATAAAAGGAATATCTTTGTACATTACCACCACCACGGCACGATCCGGACCAGAACCTGGGACTGGGGAGCTGTTCGCTCGACCCACCGCACGATCGGGCGTTTACAAAGCCTCCCGCTAATAGCTGGGACGTTTGGCCATATTGCCGCTTGCCTGCCAATGGCCAGGTTAGTAAGCTCTTCATGGTATCACATCATATCGCCCATGTCCACCTGCTAATAGCTAGGATTGCTGGACTGCAGAGAGGATCACCGCTAACCACCAACGTATCGCCGTGAACACTGCCAGGCCTGGATTACAGGAAAATTTTATGAAAAGGTAAGACTATATCTTGGTCCTAGGAGGAGGACAAAAAAAGGAACACGGCCTCTGGCCCAGAGCAAAGATTTATGGGAGAAGGGTCCTATGAGGTATGAGGGGCGGGATTAACCCACACGTAGGCTGCCATGGAGTCTGTCAGGAAAAATGTTCTAAAGGGTTATGTAATAATTTTTATGTATGTATAAATGTATGTAAATGTTTTCTATATATATATATGAAAAAAGATTAATAAAGAAATATAAAAAAATAAAAAAAACCTTTGGAGGCCCCTGCTTTAGAACGATTGATGTAAAAAAAAATGGAATTTAGTGTCACTTTAAGGACGTGGTTTGTTGTGAGGCTCCTTCTCACATCCTCCAGAATCAGCTTCTTGGCATGACATTCCAGAGCCACCAAGGAGGTTAGTGGTGGGAGACTTACCTCTGCTGGGATAACAGGTGTAAATGGGAGTGTAGCGGGGTCCTCAAATTGATGGGATACACCTGGGGAATAGTGTGACCCAGGTGTATAATTGTGTTAGAGTTCAGACCCCTTTTTGTTTCGTGGAGGATTGGAGGATGTAGTATTCTCCTTTGCCTGTGGGTGGCGGGGTACCCACAGGCTTCAGGTAGAATCATCTCCTGCAGTGCTCCCTGTTTTGTCCCTTCCCGGAGATGGTATGGCTGGGGCGGGGAACCCGCCGGGCCGTTGATGGGAGGAGATAAAAGGGGGAGACGCCCTTACCACGAGGTCTTGCGGAGAAGGAGGTCCTCGGAGGAGGAGGGTTGCGGTCCGCACCCAGGCACCTTAGGCCTGGGTGCTGGAGATCCAGGAGTCTGGTCCAGGTGCTCATGGCCTGGTCCGGAGTCATGTTGGCGTCCATCCCAGGCACCTTTAGCCTGGGGTGAGGTACTATCGAGGAGGCCTGGGGCCCAGTACCTTCGACTGGGTCCCGCTAGGGTAGACTGTCCGAGGGTCCCTGAGCGGAGGGACTCGTATCTGAGGTGAGGAGGCCAGAGAGGTTACCCACTGGAGACCCGGAGCAGCACCAACCCAGTGACAGTGGGCCTCTGGGAACTCTCTTGGGAGGACACATCCCCCTGATAGGGGCCACAGCGTATCGTAGGGGGCTCCATTGCTGTTCATAGGGGTTGCTGGAAGAGACCCCATCTTTCCTGTTCTGTAACAGCCGGATTGGCTTAGGCGCCGCTGGTCATAGTACAGTGGCATAGAACTTAAACTTTAGGAAGTGCCTCGATCTGCTCGTCCCACCGTTGGCAAGGTTATAGGTCCCAACCAGTTTGCTGCAAAAGAACTGTTTATTGTGCTTTGCTTATTGGAGTGTCAAATAAACAAGTGTTGGACCTTTCTCCGGTGTGTGAACTCCAGTTACTGGAAGCAAAGGGGAGGCTGGTGAGCTTGCAATTACAGACTCAGTGCATTCACAGAACACACCGGCCCGAGGAAACATCAGTACAGTGGCCTTCACCTCCCTACTACAATGGGGAGGACATGGGCCGTGGCGCATCTCACTCTCACAACCCAGGAACCCCTAGACATGAGTTGGTGTGTAACCGATAAAGATGGAGAGAGAGTGAGGCCGCTACAGGAGGTTAGGTGGGTTTATAATGCTCAGCATGTGTCACTGATTACTCTGATTGATTCCTGATTGGGGGTGTATTTCCAGGACCACCAGGCCAAAATATCTTATAAGCCTCAGCCTGGGGGGGTTAAATGCCTCTTTTGCTGCCATAACAGCCCTGACCCATCGAGGCATTGACTCCCCTAGACCTCTGAAGGTACGCTGTGGTATCTGGCACCAAGCAGTCAGTAGCAGATCCTTTAACTCCTGTAAGTTGTGAGGTGTGGCCTCCATGGATCGGACTTGTTTTTCCAGCACATCCCACAGATGCTCGATTGGATTTAGATCAGGAAAGTTTGGAGGCCAAACACCTCCACCTGGTTGTTGTGTTCCACAAACCATTCTTGAACCATTTTTGCAGTGTGGCAGGGGACACTATTCTGCTGAAAGAGGCCATTGCCTTCAGGGAATACAATTTTCCAATGTTTAGGTAGGTGGTACATGTCAAAGTAACATCCACATGAATGGGAGGAGCCAAGGTTTCCCAGGAAAACATTGCCCAAAGCATCACACTGCCTCCGCCGGCTTGTCTTCCTCCCATACTGCATCCTGGTGCCATCTCTTCCCCAGATAAGTGACGCACCCACCCATCCACATGATGTAAAATAGCAGGCCATCTTCTTCCATTGCTCCGTGCTCCAGTTCTGAGGCTCATGTGTCCATTGTAGGAGCTTTTGACTGTGGACAGGGGTCAGCATGGACCCTATGTGTATTTTTTATGTGACAGGTTGTCTTTACTGAGACATCAGGGGTCTATTAAACCTCTGATGTCTCCTCTGCACTCCACTGAAGCTAATGAAGCACAGATCGTGTGCTTATAGCCTCTTTCCCAGGGAAAGGGACAGCAAAAACCTGAAGTGCTGTTATCCCCATCGCTTTTGGGTTCTTACTAGCCAGGAGAGTTCAACGACGACTGCCATAAAGGTTCCAGGCTATGGAAGCAATCAGGTGGCTGTACAGCTGAGAGTGTGTCAAAAACCCTATACTGTTGGCAGTAAAAGGGTTAAGGTGTCAGTAAACCCCCCAAAAAAACTCTGTTTCGGTTTCACTATAAAACTGGTCAGTAAATAGTAAATATCTGGTGATATTCCCGGTGGCAAAGCTTCGAAGGGTGATCTTCCCTCTGCAGCGTTGCCACAGGCCCTCACATGGTTCAGTTTTGTCAACAGCCGCAATTACGCACAGCGCTTTCCGTTCCCTCTCCACTCCAGCAAACCCGCATGATGTATAACTTCCTTAAGAACTGGTTTTAAATTACAGGTGGCAGCAATTAGGCTGCATTTACACTTTCCCATTGCGACTTTACATTGCAACTTTGGATGGGTGCAACTTTGGCTGTTGACTTTGACTTGTGGCAGATAAAAAGTACAGTAATGTATTTATGTAATGCAACGGATTTACTACAACCCCCTTGTTTCTTTTTCAGCTCTGTGCAGTACTCGCCTCTCAGGAGGTTCTTCTCCGCCTCGTGCCGGCTCCTCCACACCTCGTCTGATGTACACGACACAAACAAAGCATGCAGAGCCACTTACCTGAGGACCTACCCAGTGCTACTGGTCCAGCCTGATGGGTCCACCTTCCCCATCCACTACAATGAGCCATGAAGTTTGCTGACTGTAAGGAACATGTGACTAGTGTATCTTCTCTGTACAGCACTGCAGTATATGTCAGAGCTAGATAAATGTATAATAATAATAGTGTGTGACTGTGGGGGATATTATAATGGGCACAGCAGGTGTACAGACCCGGGAAGTCAGCACAGGGATGGTGAGAACCCCTCATAAAGGGCACAGCAGGTGTACAGACCCAAGAACACAGCACAGGGATGGTGGGAACCCCTCATAATGGGCACAGCAGGTGTACAGACCCAGGAACACAGCACAGGGATGACGGGAACCCCTTATCATAGGCACAGCAGGTGTACAGACACAGGAACTCAGCACAGGGATGGTGGGAACCCCTCATAATGGGAACAGCAGGTGTACAGACCTGGGACCTCAGCACAGGGATGGTGGGAACCCCTCATAATGGGCACAGCAGGTGTACAGACCCAGGAACACAGCACAGGGATGACGGGAACCCCTTATCATAGGCACAGCAGGTGTACAGACACAGGAACTCAGCACAGGGATGGTGGGAACCCCTCATAATGGGAACAGCAGGTGTACAGACCTGGGACCTCAGCACAGGGATGGTGGGAACCCCTCATAATGGGCACAGCAGGTGTACAGACCCAGGAACACAGCACAGGGATGACGGGAACCCCTTATCATAGGCACAGCAGGTGTACAGACACAGGAACTCAGCACAGGGATGGTGGGAACCCCTCATAATGGGAACAGCAGGTGTACAGACCTGGGACCTCAGCACAGGGATGGTGGGAACCCCTCATAATGGGCACAGCAGGTGTACAGACCCAGGTACTCAGCACAGGGAAGGTGGGAACCCCTCATAATAGGCACAGCAGGTGTACATATAATACATATATATATATATATATATATATATATATATAGAGGCCTCACCCCATCTCCTTTGTCTAGGGGTATGTCACACGACAGGGTGAGATGCGCTACGGCCCATGTCCTCCCCATAGCTGTGGGTGAGGTGAAGGCCAGTATCAGTAACTTCCTCGGGCCAATGCGTTTTAGTTATGAAACTCAGTCCTGCTATGCTGACACCTCCCTTTGCTCCCATTAACCAGAGTCCACACACCGATCACAGTCCAACTCTTGTTTTATTGCAAGATCCACAATAAACAGTGCTTCAGTAGCCAACTGGTTGGAACATTATAACAGCCTGATACGGTGGGATGAGCAGGTCGAGGCACTATCCTGATTTCAATCTAAACCACTGTGGTTTCACCAGCGGTTGTCGTAGCCTTGATTAGTACAGAACATAGAACTTGTGAGTCTCTACCAGCAACTCAAGAGAACGTATTTAGGAGTACCTTCTCTGCGCTGTGGCCCCTATCAGGGGAAGATGTCCCTCCAAGGGAGTTACCGGAGGCCCTTCCGTCACCGGGTTGATGCTGCTCCGGACTCTCCAGACGGGTGACCTCCCCGGCCTCCTCACCTCAGATGCGGGTCCCGTCCACCTCGGGGACCCTCGGATCACTTCACCCTTGCGGGACCCAGTCGAAGTCACTGGGCCCCAGGCCTACGATTTAATACCTCACCCCAGGCTGAAGGTGCCTGGGATGGACTCCAACTCCATTCCGGTCAGGCCTATAGCGCCTGGGCCGGAACTCTGAACCACCCGCACCCAGGCCTAAGGTTCCTGGGTGCATGAAGAGAAGATCCTCCAAGACCTCGTGGTCAGGGCGTCTCCCCCTTTTATCTCCTCCCATCGACACCACGGCAGGTTCCCCGCCCTCACCGTACCATCCCTGGAAAGCGAAAAAAAGGGTAGCACTTTGGCAGTGATTCTACCTTGAGCCTGCGGGTACCCCGCCACCCACAGGCCAAGGAGAATAATAAACCACCCAATCCTCCACGAATACAAAGGGGTCCAAAACCTCTCATAATTTACACACCTGAGTCACACTACTACCCAGGTGTACCCCAACTAAATTTAAAGACCCCGCTACATACTCCCCCCTGTGATTTGACGCTGGTCCCCAGCGTCTGGTGCAAACCCATGTCTCCCATGGAGTGGTGACATAAGCCTGACCCCAGAGGCTATCCCTAAAAATTTCGATCCTGTTTGTGCCAAGACCTGATCAAGGGAAAGGGAAATAAAACACAATAAAACTTTTCCATAAAACCATCTGAACATATACACATATACAATCCCTCCCTTCACTGTCTAAGAACCACCCCATTCTCAGTAGTCTTGATGGACGAATCTCCTGCAGAAGGGAAACAAAAGAAAACATAACATCCTAACATTTTGTATTGACTTGAAACGAATGAGTCCATCAGCCGAGAAACCCATTCGCTTCAATGAGCAAAGTAATGCAAGTGTAGAATCACAACAGCCGTTGCGCAACACTGCCACCTGGTGACAGTGCCGCGGTAATGACACTTGGTGAAGTCTTCATTCTTCCTGCGTCCCTACACTGATTCTACCCCCAAAGTCTCTGTCTTTGATTTCTGGAAGAAGAGAGAACAAACAAAAAAAACTGCTCTCATTCCTGCAAAGAGTAGAAAAACAAACCCAAATAAAAAACCAGGGTACAGTTCAAATGTTCCGGCAAGGACATTTCCAGAAGCTGCAGGGAAAAACAAGTGAGTCTCTTCTCACAAATAGAACTTCGGGTCAGGCAAGAACAAAGGCTTTAGGTGCTTATCGAAAACCTCAATCGAATAGTTGACGTCCTCTTTATCCTTCCGGCAGATAAGCACCCTGTCCGCATAAATGTGGCGCCCCAACATCCAGTCTGCTCTGCAGTCTTTGAACTTTTTTGACACTGGTGGCGAACAGGACAGATATCGCCGGGCATGAGGCACTTTGAGTTTTTCCCAAACGAATTCGTCATACCATCTCTGTCGCAGGACTTCAACTTCATAAAGTAAGTCCCGAGGCAAAAAGGGATATTCCCATCCATACTCACGGGCGACTCTCTGGGATAAAAGTCTTTGCAATCTGGCCAAAGGAGGCATGACATCCCGCTCACCTTCTCCTGGCTGGACAATGGCCTCCGGGTGCCGAGGTACTTTCACTACCTCAGATGGCCTTGCTCTCGGTGCTCGCAATGAAGCGCGCTGCATCCCCGCTACCAAAACGGGTGATGTTGTGGAATGTGGCAAGTTGGTCGGAGGACTAGACTTCCTCATAAGCTCCGGGGCCTGCACCCGGGGTGTGCTGTCTCCTATAGACATAGGGGAATCCTGCGGTTCACGTAGCACGGGTACCGGGCGTTTATCCCAGCCCTTCCGGTGAAACAGTTCATCTATTTCCCCGTCATCTCCGCAGTCTGACAGCGATTCTAGGTCGGAGGTGTCATCATACATCTCGGCGGCAAGGTAGTCTCTAGTAGACGTGGAACTACCCTCCCTTGCGGGCTCCACCGACTGTGAACTCCCGACACCTCCAACCACCACCACAGTCCCAGCCCCTGGCTCACCTGGACCTTCTGAAGCACTGGGATGTCCAGGACTCTTCCAACCGGATCCATCCAGGCCCGGCAAGCGACGGGGTGAAGCTCTTCCACGACCATAGGAGGCCTGCACCAGGCCGACTTTTCTCTTCGGAGGTGGGAGCAGGGAATCTGTGGTGACCGAAGCAGCATCCTCGGATTTTTCTCTCTCAGTCTCTGGTTGGGGAGTCACGTCGCCCTGGTCAGTGCGTACGGGAACCTCCGCAAAGGCCTGGATCTCCCCTTCCGGAGTAGCGGTACCTGTGAGGCTGTTGAGGCAGAGGGCCCGGGGGCCTTACTGTGGATGGTTCCACCTCGAACAGGAATTCTTTACACACCTCACAACGCCCGAATGGCTTCAGGTGGACCACCAGTCACGAGCATCCGGGACAGATCACACCGAGGGCCTCCGTGTCTCTGCATGTGTACAGAGCCAACTGTCCTCGGGGCCTGAGTCTTATCCCCGTGTCTGTAAGGGGAGCAGCAAAAGCAGTCATCTTCGCGGGGTAGGGAACTGGAATCCACGGAGAGCTTGAGGCCATCTCGACTATCTGCTGCTCCATCACGCACTGACCACGCGCCTGAGTCTCCACGCGTATCTCCTTACATGGCCAGACTCATCCCACAACTTGCACGTTTTCGCTGGCTTTCTTCAGTCTCCGCCCACGAATTGCGCAGTCACGGGGTGCCTCATGGCGCAGTGCAGCAAAAGTGCCCACATGTAGTACTTCACACGGCTGGACTCCTCCCTCTTCCTGCTCTTTCTGTATGGGCCTTTCCCGTCTTGGGGTCATGTCCACGACTTCGAGCACAGGGACGCACTTTGGCCAATCACATGGCCGACCCGCTCGGAACTCCTCCGGGCAGCAAAGTCCAGACACAGCCATTCCAAATTTCAAAGTCAATACACATTTCATCCCCGACGAGCCCCCACATGTAGCGGCCTCACCCCATCTCCTTTGTCTAGGGGTATGTCACACGACAGGGTGAGATGCGCTACGGCCCATGTCCTCCCCATAGCTGTGGGTGAGGTGAAGGCCAGTATCAGTAACTTCCTCGGGCCAATGCGTTTTAGTTATGAAACTCAGTCCTGCTATGCTGACACCTCCCTTTGCTCCCATTAACCAGAGTCCACACACCGATCACAGTCCAACTCTTATTTTATTGCAAGATCCACAATAAACAGTGCTTCAGTAGCCAACTGGTTGGAACATTATAACAGCCTGATACGGTGGGATGAGCAGGTCGAGGCACTATCCTGATTTCAATCTAAACCACTGTGGTTTCACCAGCGGTTATCGTAGCCTTGATTAGTACAGAACATAGAACTTGTGAGTCTCTACCAGCAACTCAAGAGAACGTATTTAGGAGTACCTTCTCTGCGCTGTGGCCCCTATCAGGGGAAGATGTCCCTCCAAGGGAGTTACCGGAGGCCCATCTGTCACCGGGTTGATGCTGCTCCGGACTCTCCAGACGGGTGACCTCCCCGGCCTCCTCACCTCAGATGCGGGTCCCGTCCACCTCGGGGACCCTCGGATCACTTCACCCTTGCGGGACCCAGTCGAAGTCACTGCGCCCCAGGCCTACGATTTAGTACCTGACCCCAGGCTGAAGGTGCCTGGGATGGACTCCAACTCCATTCCGGTCAGGCCTAGGGCGCCTGGGCCGGAACTCCGAACCACCCGCACCCAGGCCTAAGGTGCCTGGGTGCGTGAAGAGAAGATCCTCCAAGACCTCGTGGTCAGGGCGTCTCCCCCTTTTATCTCCTCCCATCTACACCACGACAGGTTCCCCGCCCTCGCCGTACCATCTCCGGAAAGGGACAAAAAGGGTAGCACTGTGGCAGTGATTCTACCTTGAGCCTGCGGGTACCCCGCCACCCACAGGCCAAGGAGAATAATAAACCACCCAATCCTCCACGAATACAAAGGGGTCCAAAACCTCTCATAATTTACACACCTGAGTCACACTACTACCCAGGTGTACCCCAACTAAATTTAAAGACCCCGCTACATATATATATATATATATATATATATATATATATATGTAGCGGGGTCCCCTTTAAGACTCCCAGGACTACCTTACCCAGAACCCCTTTCGGCAATGTTTCACCCCAGAGACTTATGGGAGGGTTTATATAAGGGAGAGGCGAGGCGGAGCTCGGCCTCTTTGGGACACGAGACTTCAGTGGAGAGATCTTCCTGTGCGGATCCGCTGTGGTGCAAGGCCTGAAGCCTGGGGCTTGGGGCCTTGCGCTGCTACCCAAAAGAGCCTTCCACCCCATCTCGAGCCTGGGTGGCATCTGACTCGGTTTCTTCAACTGCTGCTGAGCCGGAGACCCGACCGCTGCGGACGATGTGTGTGGAGACACAGCGGGTGGAAGTTCCCGGACTGGGATTGCGTCCGGAGGGGTGAGCGAGCACATGCTCAATCCACAAATACTGTATACCATTGTTAGGCCTACAGACTGCCGTGGCCCACCAGTTCCTATTTCAGTTCTTTTCCCCCACTGGAGATCCATAGCAGAACTGAGTCAAACGGAGTGTACTGTGTTGGCATTTTTAACCCCCCCCCCCCCCCGGATTACAAATGTGTTCCTGAAATGTGCACCACCGTTTAAAGACTTGCATGCAAAGAATTTTGCCCCCCTAGAGACTGAGTTATATGGTCAGGCCTGGCCATCTAGATAGTTTATTTAGTTGCTGCGCCATAGGGCGCATAGTGAAGTACTGTTACACGTGGCGCGTGTGCGCCATATCTTAATAGTTATAGTGTGACTATTGCTGCAGGGCTCTGCAGATAGATTCATGTGATCTGTTACAACTGTTGATTTTATTGCCAGTAGAAAGTAAATTTGTTATTCTTCTATCACTGCATTGGTGTTTGAATTTAATCATAGAGCATAAGATATACACATATTACCCTAGACTAACTGTGCCAGAGAGGGGGTCAAGTAAGTTGCCGGGGGGTTGGCGGAGCTGTCTTCAGGGCCCAAACTAAATCTGCGGCCCTCTTAGCTGAAGGTATCGCTACACGTGGGGGTTCTCGTCCGGGATCCTGATATAGCAAGTGAACACGCCAAAAGTACCGGCATGGATCCGCTAGAAGTAGAACAGTGGTGCACGGTGGCGGGCACCGATTCAGCCGCGGCAGTAGTGATTGAATTCCCGGGGATCTGGCAAGAAGGAGCGGTGAAAGAGCTAGTGATGTCGCTGTCCCCATGCCAGAAAGCATGGGTGATGGATGTGAGATCTAATTCCTCGCTTACCCATGCATTAATAGAGTGGAAGAATGAAATCCCAGAGCATTTCAGAGGTCCAAACATACAAGCAGCGGATAAGCAGACATACAGCTTAATTCATGCGCTACCACTCAAGGGAGAATGGTTCAAAACACCAAAACCATCACCTCCACAAGTATCTCCACCGCAGTCCCCGAAAGCAGGAAAGCAGAAGGCTAGAGAGAGTCCCGGGTCATCATCAACCACCCTCAGCGCAGAGCTGTGCGCGGTTCTAGGGGAGATTGTTGCCCAGTGCAAGAGGGATCCCATAGACTACCCGATGTCGGGATACAGAAAACTCAGAATATTTTCTGGAAGGAAACCTGTACCTTCGGGGGAAGAGGGATTTGAGGAATGACTAGATGGCGCCACTCAGGCCCTAGAGGAGTGGGAAGTCCCAGAACACTGAAAAAAAAAAAGAGAATCACTGAGAGTTTGAAGGGGCCTGCTCTAGAAGCCATACGCAACCTTAAGATAAGCAAGATAGACTGTGATGCACAGGATTATCTGGATATTCTGCAGAATGTGTTTGGCAGAACAGAAAAAGTCACGGAACTCACGTACCAGCTGGAACACTGCTACCAGAAGACAGGAGAGAAACTGTCAGAGTTCATGAGACGTTTGGATAAAATTCTGTACAAGATCATACTGAAGAAGGGGATTGACCCAAGGAAGGTAGATGAGGCCCGTGTCCAGCAGGTCTTGAGGGGAGCTCAACCCCTGGACCCCATCGCATTGACGCTACGCACCCGACGGGACGCGAATAGCCTGGAATATCCTGATTTGATCCGAACGATCAGAGAGGAAGAGGCCATGCTGGAAGAGAAAAAGAGGAGCCAACCAGTCGAGCCAACCAACCCTCCAGTGGTCAGGTCGGCCATGACTTCTGAAAGAGACTCAGAAGTAGACACTTTAAAATCACAGATGTCTCAGGTGTTAGAGATGCTGACCTCTCTGATAGCAAAAGATTCGGAGAGTCCAAAGAGAGAAGTGCCAAGGAAGGAACTGTTCCTAATTGCCTCAGCACCCGCATCTCCACAGGAATGGGGAGATATAGTCTGTTTTAACTGTGGGGGAATTGGCCATATTGCAGCTACATGTTCCAGTCCCAAGAAGAAGAAAACAGATAACCGCAAGCTGGCGGGAAACTCCAGAGGGCCCCGGTGAAGGAGTCAACCGGGTGCCCATCATCTTCAGTGAGCTCCAAGCTGAATGCGAAGCAGAAGAAAAGAGGAGACAAAACCCCTCAGAAGAAACACAACATTCCTTGACAGAGATACACCCCAGAGAAAGGGGGCAAGACACCTCAGAAGGGGCAGAGCATTCCCCAGAGGGGATGCACGCCTAAGAAAAACAATAATATCCCTCAGCGGGTCTGTACACCCATAGAAAGGAGGGAAATCAATGCATACCAGGCTCAAGAAAGACTAAAGGCCAAAGGGAGTTGGACGAGAGAGAGTCCGAAGGGAAAGGACCAGAAGAAGGCGACCCCTGCCAGGCCATATCCGGAGAAGCTGGTAGGCCCATCTCCTATAGTGCCCATTCAAGTGGAGGGAGTCTACACCAGAGCCATCTTGGATACTGGGGCACAAGTGACCCTATTATACCGGGATTTCTACGATAAGCACTTGAGTCATCTGCCCATCCAGAAGATAGAGGAACTGGAAATATGGGGGATTGGAACCCAGAGCTTCCCCTACGATGGCTATCTGCCCATCAAGATGACCTTTGACCCGTCTGTGGCTGGGAAGGCCGAAGTGTTTGACACCCTGGCAATTGTGTGCCCTCGGCCGCCAGGAGCCAACAAGAGTTCCCTTATAATAGGGACAAACACGGACCTGGTCCGAAGACTCCTGACCCCTCTAGTGAAAGAGAAGGAACAAGCGGCCACTAAGATCCACCCCATGCTGAAGACGGCCTACCAACGGCTGGTCCTAGAGCAGAAGACCCCAGGAGAGGGGATACAGAAGGTGTGGAGACTTGGAAGAGAAGGGGTAGTGTTGCAGCCCGGCGAAGTAACCTGTCTCAGAGCCACTGTGAAGCTTACTTGGGAGCAACCTGGACCCTTTGTCATGCTGGAGTCCGACCCAAGGGAAGAGTCCTCCGGTCTGGAAGTGATACCAAAAGTGATTCCGCTGAAGGCCCTGAAGAAGGCCCATTGTAGAGTTCCGGTGAGTGTTAGGAACACTACAGGTGGCCCCATGGAAATCCCAGCCAGGATGCTGCTGGGCCAGGTGAGCCCTGCTGTCCCGGTTACCCTGTCAGAAGTCAAGGGGACGGGTGAAGGAGGAGATGTTTGGGAGAAGCTGTCCATGGAAAACCCGAATCTGCCCAGGGCTTGGAAAGAGAGAGCCAAGGCCCAGTTGACCAGATGGGAGAAGATCTTCTCCAAAGATGAGTTCGATGTGGGGTGTGCAAGGAGTGCCACCCATCGGATCTGCCTTCAGGAAGACAAGCCCTTTAGAGAGAGGGTCAGGCGGGTCCCACTAGCAGATCTGGAGGATCTAAGGGAGCAACTCGCAGAACTCAAGAGGACTGGTGTGATTCGGGAGTCTAGAAGCCCCTATGCCTCCCCGATAGTAGTGGTCAGGAAGAAGAATGGGTCATTGAGGCTCTGTATAGACTACAGGACTCTCAACAGGAGAACCATACCCGACCAGTACACCACTCCGAGGATAGAGGACGCTTTACAGAGTTTGTCTGGAGCCAAGTGGTTCAGCGTTATGGATCTCAAGAGTGAATACTATCAGATCCCTATGCATCCAGAAGACAAGGAGAAGACAGCCTTCATAACCCCAGTGGGGTTCTTCGAGTTTGATCGAATGCCTCAGGGACTGTCTGGAGCTCCTGCTACCTTCCAACGTCTCATGGAGAAGACTGTAGGAGACATGAACCTTATTGAAGTCCTTGTATACCTGGACGATGTCATTGTCTTTGGGAGAACCCTGGAAGAACACAAAGGAAGGCTGGAAAAAGTGTTGAGAAGACTCAGTGAGGAGGGACTCAAACTTTCGCCTGAAAAGTGTCGGTTCTACCAGTCTTCTGTGAACTATCTGGGGCACATAGTGTCTGAAGAAGGGGTGGCCACAGACCCTGAAAAATTGGAGGCAGTTACCTCCTGGCCACGACCCATAACAGTAACAGAGCTCAGATCCTTCTTGGGGTTCTGCTCCTATTACAGGAGGTTTGTGGAAGGATTCGCCCAAATTGCCAGACCATTGAATGAACTACTCAAGACCGAGGGGGAAGAGGATCACTCAGGGCCCAGGAAGCCGGGAGAGTCAGTCAGAGATCAGTGGAACCAAAAGTGTGAAGAAGCCTTCCAGGCGTTGAAGAAGAGCCTAACCACTGCCCCAGTCTTGGCCTACGCAGACCCAACCAAACCCTATGAACTACATGTAGATACTAGTCATGACGGTCTGGGAGGAGTACTTTACCAAGAACACGAAGGACAACTGCGGCCTGTTGCCTACGTGAGCAGGAGCCTGACCCCCTCTGAGAAGAACTACCCCACTCACAAGCTGGAGTTCCTGGCCCTTAAGTGGGCGGTGGTAGACAAGCTCAAAGACTACCTGGAAATCGAGATGCAGACGCTCTGTCCAGGAGATCTCATGGCCCCACCAGTGACACGGAAGACTGGACTCAAGTGGCACCTGACGGGGTGCGGGCCCTTTGTCAAGGGGCTGAATTACAAGCCAGAGGAGGCTCAAGGGCGGAAGAGATAGGAGTTACCATGGTAGGAGTCCCCAAACACTACTGTGGAGTAACCCAACTGGAGGAAGACAATCTGCCGAAACTGTCCAAGAAGGAACTGAGATGCGACCAATTAGAAGACCCCATGGGGAAACTGGTTCTGGACGCCCTGGAGAATCAGGATCCAAATAGACTCCTGCGCAACTCCTCAAAGGAAGCTCGCCTGTTGAGGAAAGAGTGGGACAGGTTGCAGGTGCATCAGGGAGTGGTCTACCGAAGGGGCCCCTCTGATGACCTGGAAGATAAATGGCAATTGTTTCTTCCGGAAAAACATCGAGAGACTGTTCTGATTGCCCTACATGACAATCACGGCCACCTAGGGGCGGAAAGGACCTTTCAACTCGTCAAAAGTCGGTTCTATTGGCCCTGCATGAGGGCAGAATTAGAAGAGTACTGCCATTCATGTGCACGCTGCATCCAGAGGAAGACTTTACCCCATCAAGCTGCCCCAATGGGCCATCTACAAAGTCAAGGCCCAATGGATCTGGTATGCATTGATTTTCTCTGCCTCGAACCCGACCTGAGTGGACTAGGAAATGTTCTGGTGATAACCGGTCATTTCACCCGGTATGCCCAAGCTTTCCCAACCAAAGACCAGAAGGCTTCCACAGTAGCCAAGGTACTTATGGAGAAGTATTTTGTCCATTATGGGCTGCCACAGTGACTCCATTCAGATCAAGGAAGGGACTTTGAGAGTCGGCTGATCCGGAAACTACTGGATTCGTTAGGAATCAAGAAAACCCGAACCACACCTTATCACCCACAGGGAGATGCTCAGCCGGAGAGGTTTAACCGAACCCTGCTCAACATGTTGGGAACTCTGGATAGTGAGAAGAAACAACATTGGAGCAAATACATAGCAGCTATAGTACACGCTTACAACTGCACCACCAGTGATGCTACAGGCTACTCCCCGTATCGACTCATGTTTGGGAGAGAAGCAAGGTTACCTGTGGACCTGGCCTTTGGCACCTCTTTAGACCATTCCTCAGCCACATCCCACAAAGGATATGTGGACAGGCTCAGACACAGCCTGAAAGTAGCCTATGAACAAGCTCAATCGGCCTCAGATCAAAGGGGAGCTCGTAACAAAAGAAACTTTGACTTGAAGGTCCGGGTGCAAGACCTGCAGCCCGGGGACCGAGTACTGCTGCACAATCTGGGGGTCCCTGGAAAACACAAACTTGCAGACAGATGGAGATCTGAACCCTATGTCATCTGTGGTCACTGCCAGGAGGAGTGCAGAGAATTCGGATCCCTCCACTGTTCATTTGGTGGAGGGCAACCCCCACTCACTCTCTGGCACAGTTAGGCAGGCCACCCATGATAGTGTGACCTGTGGGCAAGGGAATTCAACCCCTTTGTTTTGGTGGGAATTCCCTATGCCGACATCATACGCAATGTTGTCTAGGGTTGTACGCAATGTATGCTAGAATTATCTTTGGGGACCAAAGAGTTTAAGTGGGGGGAGTGTGTAGCGGGGTCCCCTTTAAGACTCCCAAGACTACCTTACCCAGAACCCCTTTCGGCAATGTTTCACCCCAGAGACTCATGGGAGGGGTTATATAAGGGAGAGGCAAGGCGGAGCTCGGCCTCTTTGGGACACGAGACTTCAGTGGAGATCTTCCTGTGCGGATCCGCTGTGGTGCAAGGCCTGAAGCCTGGGGCCTTGCGCTGCTACCCAAAAGAGCCTTCCACCCCATCTCGAGCCTGGGTGGCATCTGACTCGGTTTCTTCAACTGCTGCTGAGCCGGAGACCTGAACGCTGCGGACGCTGTGTGTGGAGACACAGCAGGTGGAAGTTCCCGGACTGGGATTGCGTCCGGAGGGGTGAGCGAGCACATGCTCAATCCACAAATACTGTATACCATTGTTAGGCCTACAGACTGCCGTGGCCCACCAGTTCCTATTTCAGTTCTTTTCCCCCACTGGAGATCCATAGCAGAACTGAGTCAAACGGATCTCTAGTGGAGTGTACTGTGTTGGCATTTTTACCCCCCCCCCCTGGATTACAAATGTGTTCCTGAAATGTGCACCACCGTTTAAAGACTTGCATGCAAATAATTTTACCCCCCTAGAGACTGAGTTATATGGTTAGGCCTGGCCATCTAGATAGTTTATTTAGTTGCTGCACCATAGGGCGCATAGTGAAGTACTGTTACACGTGGCGCGTGTGCGTCATATCTTAATAGTTATAGTGTGACTATTGCTGCAGAGCTCTGCAGATAGATTCATGTGATCTGTTACAACTGTTGATTTTATTGCCAGTAGAAAGTAAATTTGTTATTCTTCTATCACTGCATTGGTGTTTGAATTTAATCATAGAGCATAAGCTATACACATATTACCCTAGACTAACTGTGCCAGAGAGGGGGTCGAGTAAGTTGCCAAGGGGTTGGCGGAGCTGTCTTCAGGGCCCAAACTAAATCTGCGGCCCTCTTAGCTGAAGGTATCGCTATATATATATATATATATATATATATATATATATATATATATATATACTCGAGTATAAGCCGACCCGAATATAAGCCGAGGCACCTAATTTTACCACAAAAACTGGGAAAGCTTATTGACTCGAGTATAAGCCTAGGGTGTGCCTCACTTTGCCTCACTGTGTCCATGCCTCACTGTGTCCATGACTAGACTGACGTTTAACATGGGAGTCTATGGAAGGGGTGCCCGGATTTGAAAAATCGGTGCTCCCCGGCCGTAAGTCCCCTAGACAAGAAACTTTGCAAACTTATAGTGGAAGAGTGGGGCTATATGTGTGCTAAGTTTGGGGTCCAGAGGACCTACGACCGGCCAGTACTGGGTCCCCAAATTAACCAGAGAAATGACCGTTTAACATAGGAGTCTATGGAAGGGGTGCCCGGTTTTGAAAAATCGGTTCTCCCCGGCCGTAGGTCTCCCGGACAAGAAACTTTGCACACTTGTAGAGAAAGAGTGGGGCTATATGTGTGCCAAGTTTGGGGTCCAGAGGACCTACGACCGGCCAGTACTGGGTCCCCAAATTAACCAGAGAAATGACCGTTTAACATAGGAGTCTATGGAAGGGGTGCCCGGTTTTGAAAAATCGGTTCTCCCCGGCCGTAGGTCTCCCGGACAAGAAACGTTGCACACTTGTAGAGGAAGAGTGGGGCTATATGTGTGCCAGGTTTGGGGTCCAGGGGACCTACGGCCGGCCGGTAACGGTTCTCCAAAGTCCGGGAGATCAGGCGCAAAAAGGTGACTCGAGTATAAGCCGAGGGGGCATTTTCAGCACAAAAAATTGTGCTTAAAAACTCGGCTTATACTCGAGTATATACGGTATATATATATATATGTTGTGGACTGCAAGTGGATTACCAGGATTTTGGCTGAAGATATCATAACTCCGGTACCGTTTTTTTCAGCAGGTGGCTGGCTTTCTCCTGAGCCGCTGGGCCGGTTTCCGCTGTTTCTCGGGTATACCGTTTCCAATGGTTCGCCTGAGAAACGATCCGACGGTGCTGCCGTCTGCTCCCATAGACAATCAAAGAGTTAACACTCTTAAGCCCCATACACACGGTAGGCCTTTTTGACAACAAACTTCAAAATGAGCAGGTTTTAAAAAAAAAAAAAAATCGGAAAAACTTTTTGGGTTTTCATCGGACAAAAGTTCGCTCTGCAAACGGACAAACTTTTCGGCAACAAAAGTCCTATCGTGTGTACAGAAATCCATCGGACTTTAGTCTAAAGTACAAACACGCATGCCCAGAACCAATGTTAAAATCAACCAACAATAGCAGAAGTTGACCAAAGGGTGGCGGTAAAGAGCAGAAAAGAGCTGAAAAATCACGTGATTTTGGGAAAGTTTGAAGAAAAAGTCCTGCCACGTGTATGCTATGGGTGTTCCCGGCCAACGCCCTTCAAACAAAAATCCACGGAAAAGTTTGTTTGAAGTCCTACCGTGTGTATGAGGCTTTAGATCGACTCTATGGTTTTGGAGAACCAGAGCGACACTATGAGGTCACTTCTAGTTCTGGTTATAATTTTTTTTGATCTTTTGCTTAAGGTAAAGAAGAGATTTGGGGTCTTTTTGACCCCGGATCTCTCCATAAAGAGGACCTGTCATGCTTACTTCTATTACAAGGGATGTTTACATTCCTTGTATTAGGAATAAAAGTGATAAAAAAATAAAAAATTAAAGGGAGTGTAAAAATAAATGTAAAATAAATAATAAGAAAATTTAAAGCACTCCCATCCCTCTGTGCCTGCGCGCAAAAGTTTAACACATACGCAAGTTGCACACGCATATGTACACTTTTCTTGTTTTTGAACACGCAATTTTACTATGATTTTTGCCGCATTTTTGTCGTGATTTGCATTTTGCATTATTTATGGGTTTTTTTTATGTTTTAGATTAAGAAAGCAGAGGCACAAAAATGCAGTTATGTGAACGTGTTCCATAGCAACCCATGTTAAAAATAATGTCCTGCATCTCTGCAAAAAGCATGTAAAAACTTATTGGTGTGAATAGAGCCTAAGGCCCCTTTCACACTGCCGCGCCTTATAAGTCATGCGATTTTGCGGCCGCGATTTCAGGGAATGCTTGTGTAAACTTGAGGCCTAATGACCTCAACTCGCATCAAAGTCGGACCAAAGTAGTACAGGGACTACTTTGGAGTCGCACAGATATAAATGGTTATCATTGGGAATAATGGAGTACAACTTGTTATGCGACTTTGATGTCCGAAGTCGCAGGAAAAGTTGCACAAGTGTGAAAGGGGCCTAACTCTAAACTGGTAACCTGTAAAGGTGTGTAAAGTGTCACCTATGGAGATTTTTAAATACCCTAGTTTGTCGCCATTCCACAAGTGTGTGCAATTTTAAAGTGCGACATGTTAGGTATCTATTTACTCAGCATAACATCATATTTCACATTATACAAAAAATTGGGGTAACTATTGCATTTTTATTTTTTTATTCATTAAACTATTTATTTATTTATTTTCAGAAAAATTGCGTTTGCAAAACTGCTGCATAAATACTGCGTGACATAAAAAATAGCTTTGATCATCATTTTATTCTCTAGGATATGGATGTATAATGTTTGAGGGTGATAAATAAGTTTCTAGCAAAAAATATTGATTTAAACTTGTAAACAAAAAGTCTCTTCTATTGCTCTTAGTCTCCTTCAAATCCCTATTTTTTTTTGCTGCTGCGATCCACCTCCCTGTTAGAGGGTGGATACATTCATTCTCCATGGTCCCACTGTATGTAGGACCATAGCCACCCTCTCTTGCTCACTCTCCAGATGGACTATGGGATGTATAGTGTGCATAGGGCAGTGCACATGACCGCAACTAAGAAGCACTGTCCATTCCTAACAAATGGAAGTGAAGCAGAAAAATGTGAGGTTCAGGAGCTTATGGAGGAAGTTACAACAAGACAGAAAACACAGTCAGCCCTCGTTCACATTGAACGCGGCTTTGAAATCGAACAATTTCGAATATTTCTTAAAAATGAATGTAAACTTAATAAAGTGTAGCTAATCACCTTCTTAATGGCACACTAAGCCATTTGACTTTCAACTGTGATCAGCTGTGGTCATTGTGATTATCTCAACATGAAAAGAGCTTTCCTGGAGCATTTAAATCCCTGATAGTGCAACCGAAGCAAACAATCAACTATGGGTGACAAGGTACTGCCAAAAGATCTCTGGGATAAAGTTGAACAGGCATAAGTAGGGAGATGGATACAAAAAAATGTCAAAGGCTTTATCAATGCCTAGAAGCACAGAGAAGTCTATTATTAAGAAGTGGAAGGTATTTGGTACAACACAGACTCCAACACAGACTCTCCCTGGATCAGGACGTTGCTCCAAACTGGATGAAAGAGCCAGTGGGGAATAGGGTGACCACATTTTTAAACTACCATTCAGGGACACCCCCCCTTCCCAAAAATCAGCTTGTGCTGTAACGAATCACAGCACAGTGATTGGACACAAGAGGTGGGATTTATGATTTCTCCAATCACAAGCAGGGGGCGGGGATTGTGCTCCTCCAGGCATTCCCGGCCAGGACAAGTACTGTCAGTGAGTAAAGCGGTGATGTGGTAGCCTTTTTTGGGGGCATCAGACTGACCTGGGGGGTGGCTGTGTCAGTTTCATTCCGGGACACTGTATTGTCCTGGAATGAAGGTGCCCGGGACAGATCTGCAAAATGCGGGACTGTCCCAGGCAATCTGGGACACGTGGTCACCCTAGTGGGTAAAATAGTCATAGAGGCTACCAAGAGACCTACAGCAACTCTGAAGCAGTCGCAGGAATTCCTGTGCAACATATAACACAGTGTCAGAAGAAGTGTTTTTTTATATAAAATGCCCTTTTCCCCTTTTTTTGCATCTCAATGGTGCTAGTCGCCTCTAGATTGTTTGCAGCCCTGGACCACTCCCACCCAGAGACACACAGCCGATGTCTCCATGAGGCTCATTGAGGCTCCAGCTGTGGCTAACACACAGCGCTCGGGGATCCCTCAATAGAGACTTTCCGGCAGTCCACCTGTGCTTCTGTGACACTGCACGTGGATGCTTCCAACCGCTTTAGCACTCTGCAAGTGCTCCAACATTTTTCACGCAAGTTTTTAGTGTTGTTTTATACTTATATACTGAATAAATTCCTAAGCTGTTTAAAGGATTGGCTTGGCGCTTCTCTCTCCTCCTTTAGCTTCTTTACAGACCCTTCCTGTCTACATGCCTTTGATCGAATGTCACTTGCACATTATAACATAAAGCCAGCCATACATAGATCGAAATTCAGCCAGTTTAGCAGCGTAATTATGATCCATTTATGGGCCAGCTGGTTGTTCACAAGTCCAGCTATTGATTGACCTATGTACAACCAACCTGTCAGGTTTCTCGTGAACGATCAGTGCCACTGGCTATAGCTGGCAAAACTGATCATTGCAGAATACAATAGCTCAGCAGAAAGGCTTCCCCATCCACATTGAGCGTGTGGATGGCGGATTCGGCTTTTTTTTTTTTTTTTTTTTAAACCTGCTGGTTAAACAAAAAACAATGAAGCATGTATGGTCTGCTTTAGCGTGACCTTCCTAACCATAAAAACAAAGGAACATCACTTTATGTGTGTTGCCACAGCTGGTTATATCCCTCCCACTGGAAGCACATGTTACAGGGAGGCAGGAAAACCCCTTAACAGGAAACAGAAATTGCCTAAACAAGGACATTCATGGCAGGATCCCCAAATACTACTTTGAAAGTTCCAGAATTTAAAAGATTGAAAATTACTTCTGAAATGTAATTTTTATGTTAAATATCATATGCAATGTTCGTGATTTGGTTTACATGTCCTTTAATAAATTAACCCTAATTCATCTCCTAGGTCCTCTTAATTTGTTCAGATCCTTAATTATATTAGCCTAAACACCCAACATTAACACTGTAAGACTGCACTGTTGAGGATTGTGAGTATAGTCTTGGATGTAATAAATAATGCATACTGACATAGATACTGTAATTCACAATAGACATAATAAATATTTATAGTGTAACACAGCAACGTGTTTCTTGTAATGACTAACTAAAGCAATGCTGACTAACTAAAGCAATGCTGGCCAACTCTACCTGAGGTCAATTCATAAACTGAAGATAAGCAACAGATACCGTTCAAAGTATCTCGATGTCTGCAGCAACTAAAGTTATAATGAATGACGTATTATTTTAATAGTGTGATTTAATTAAAGACTAACACTGGTATTAAAAGGTGTTCCTGTCTCTTTAATAAATTATACTGTTGTATATTCAGATGTTACAAGTAATTTAGCTATTTGATTTTAAATATTATTAATATTATACAGGATTTATATAGCGCCAACAGTTTGCGCAGCGCTTTACAACATCAGGGAAGATAGTACAGTTACAATACAATTCAATACAGGAGGGATCAGAGGGCCCTGCTCGTTAGAGCTTACAGTCTAGAAGATGGTTATTATCCATGTATAGAGTTGGGCAAACGGTTCGGCCGACCAAGAGGTTGGCCCGAACATCACCTGTTCGGCAAACACCCGAATTTTCAGGGTGTTCGCTGCACCGAATGCCCTGCAATGCGCTACACAATGCATTCTGAGCCCTGATTGGGCAAAGCTTTGCCCAATCAGGGCGCAGGGAATAGCTGGTTGTTAAGGAGAGGGTTGGGAAGCCGAGAGGGTTGGGAAGCCGGCCACAGTGTCCTTAACAACCGATGAGTCATCAGCTGTCAATGGGCTTCCCCGCTGACAGCTGAATGATAAAAAAAAACATTGCCAGCAATTAAAAAATAAATAAAAAATACAGCGTGCCTCGCCCACTACATACCAGTCCCTCATCTGAGCATGCAGCCTGGAAGGAGAAGAAGGGGATGAGCGAGCACGCCCCCCCCCGAACCATACCAGGTCACATGCCCTCAACATGGGGGGGAGGGTGGGTGCTTTGGCATAAGGTCCTCATCCCCACAACCCTGGGCTGTGGTTGTGGGGGTCTGCGAGCAGGCCACTTATCAGAATCTGGAAGCCCCCTGTTAATAAGGGGGCCCCTAGATACCGGCCATCCCCCTATGTGTCAAAAAGTAATAAACACACAGACAGTTTTTTTAAATTCCTCTATTAACCAGTTGCCGACCGCCGCACGACGATCTACGTCGACAGCATGGCCCGGGCAGGCACATTGGCATACAGGTACGTCCCTTTAAACTTGGCGCCCAGCAGGCGCGCGCGCCCACTGCGTGCCTCGGAGTGTGCTCGCGGGTCTCGGGAACTCGATGTTCCCGGGCGGACCGCGATTGTGGTCGGGCAACGGCAGAAGAGGGGAATGCCTTTGTACACAAGGCATTCCCCTATTCTGCCTAGTGACACTGTCTCTGATGACTGTTCCCTGTGATCGGGAAGGGTCATCAGTGACGTGTCACGTGTAGCCACGCCCCGTAGGTAACAGTAACAATCACTCCCTAGTACTGACTTAACCCCTTCAGCGCCACCTAGTGGTTAACCCCTTCACTGCCAGTGTCATTTTCACAGTAAACAGTGCATTTTAATAGCACTGTTCGCTGTAAAAATTACAATGGTCCCAAAAATGTGTCAAAAGTGTCTGATGTGTCCGCCGCAATGTTGCAGTCACGATAAAAATCACTGATCGCCGCTATTACTAGTAAAAAAAAAAAAATAATTAAAATGCCATAAAACTATTCCCTATTTTGTAGACGCTATAACTTTTGCGCAAACCAATCAATAAACGCTTATTGCGATTTTTTTTACCGAAAATATGTAGAAGAATACGTATCGGCCTAAACTGAGGAAAAAATATGTATTTTTATATATTTTTTGGGGATATTGATTATAGCAAAAAGTAAAAAATATAGAATTTTTTTCAAAATTGGTGCTCTATTTTTGTTTATAGCGCAAAAAAAATGAAGAGGTGATCAAATACCACTAAAAGAAAGCTCTATTTGTGGGAAAAAAAAGGATGTCAATTTTGTTTGGGAGCCATGTCGCGCGACCGCGCAATTGTCAGTTAAAGCGACGCAGTGCCGAATCGCAAAAAGTGGCCTAGTCTTTGACCAGCGAAATGGTCAGGGGCTTAAGTGTTTTTTTTTTTTATTTATTCTTTATTGGAAAATTATTCAACATGTAATTACATACATACAGCCACATTGCTGTGGTTATAAAAAATTCCCATACAAAAATAACTTTACATATTTCCTAACTTTCCCTTTTATCTTTTTCCCTCCCTTTCTTCTACCCCCCTCCCCTCTCCCGGATCTGTCCCTTTCCTATCTTACTTTATTTTATTCCTCATCTTTTCCCGTCAATCCCTGTACATATTTATCTGACAGTTTAAAGATTTTCCATTTTTCCCATGTAGTTCTATCATTTTCTCCTTTTCCCTGCTCTCCTTGGCTCAGATATTCCATTTCCGATATATACTCTACCCGTTGTATCCATTCCTTAATAGTCGGTTTTTTTGTGGATATCCAATTTCTTGGAATTAACCCCTTTGCCGCGTTAAGTAGTGGTGGGACTAATGTTTTCTGATATTGCTTTTTTGTTTTATTTGTTCCATGAAATAGACATGTCCAAGCATTTTGTAGTATTTTTTCCCCTGTAACTACTTCTATATAATCCCGAATCTCTGTCCAGTACTCCTTTATAATTGGGCATTCCCACCACATATGCATCGTTGTTCCCACCTGCTTACATCCCCTCACACAAAGTGGGGAGTTATTGGGATGTATTTTATTCATTCTCTCTGGCGTCAAATGCCAGCGTACCATGCTCTTATAATTTGCTTCTATTGTGGTTATATCCGATGCATAACTATACACTGCCTCAATAATTTGCTTCTCTTCTATTTCTCTACCCAGATCTTGCCCCCATTTTTCTACAAAGGGTAATGGTCCTTTTGTTTCTAGTTCGGTTAGGATTTTGTATATCTGTGAAATGCCGTGTCTCAGGGGCTTTTTACTACATATCTTTTCCAATGGAGTTAATGTTTTTTCGTTTCTAATTGGTTGTAGGATAGTGCTTACTAAATGTGTTAATTGAGTGTATTCCCAGTCACTCAGCTGACTCCATCCCTGACTCGTGATTAAATCTTGTTTTGTTTTTATTTTACCCGATGCGGTTATATCTTTTAATTGTGCAGTTCCCATTGATTTTCCTAATCGTGTCCCATTACCTGGCATAAAAAATGCCGTGCCTGTTAACGAAATTAGTGGAGAATTATATTTCCACTTTTCGTACCGATGCATTGTGTCCCAAATTTGAAATACCTTTTTTGTTATATTATGTGTATCTATGCCTAGTGCTCTAAATTTTGGTGGAATCCATATATTATTATATAAGTGTGTCTTATTTAACGTGTTTTCTATTTGTGCCCATTTCTTTTTTGTTTGTGGATTTGCCCATTCTACTAACCTGGCTAGGAGTATCGCTTTATGGTATCTTTTTATATCCGGTAAAGCCATACCCCCGTTTTTTTTCCCGCGGGTTAATAATGAATATTTTATTCTGGCCTTTTTATCCTGCCATATGTATTTCAAAATCATAGATTTGATCGCCTTAAAGAACGGTTGGGGTATGTCTATTGGGAGCATCTGCGATCTGTATATTACTTTCGGGAGAATCATCATTTTTAATATGTTGATCCTTCCTATCCATCCGACAGGTCTCCTTGAAATGTCTTTTAATTCTGCTTTAATTTCATTTAATAGTGGGATAAAATTAGCAGGGTACAGTTCTTCTAATGTTGTTGTTATTTTGATACCTAGATATGTTAAAGTTTGTGTCTCCCATATAAACGGAAATTCTTTCTGTACTTCTTTTTTATCTATTCCTAGATTCAGGATTATTGTCTTTGCTGGGTTAATCTTAAAGTTTGCAAGTTCCCCGTATTTTTTTATTTCCTTTACTACATTAGGGAGAGAAATCCTTGGTTTCGTTAAGTATAAGAGTATGTCGTCAGCGTATGCCGCCACTTTTTGTTCCTCTCTGACCGTTCCCACCCCTCCTATATCCTGATTATTCCGTATGTTCTGCAACAGAGGTTCCATTGCCAATACATACATTGAGGGGTGAGAGCGGACACCCCTGTCTCGTTCCGTTACGCATCTCAAATACTGACGACACACTCCCATTTACCTTTACCCTGGCTGTCGGGTGGGTATATAAGTTTTTGACCCATTTCAAGTATTTTGGTCCCAGACCTACATGCCGGAGTGTGTCCATCATAAACCCCCAGTCGACTCTGTCGAACGCTTTTTCTGCGTCTATCGACATGAGTACGACTGGGGGTTTCTTCTCCTTTCTTTTCTGGATCAATAGGAGGGTTCTTATGGTATTATCTCTGCCTTCTCTCCCGGCCACAAAGCCCGCCTGATCTACATGAATTAATTCCGGCATTAACATTTTTAATCTTGTTGCCAATATTTTTGCGTATAACTTGATGTCTGTATTCAGTAACGCTATGGGCCGATAGTTGGAGCATATTGTTCCTTCCTTTCCCGTTTTTGGTATAATAGTAATATTGGCAAGGAGAGATTCTTTTCTTATTTCTGAGTCTCCCCCCAATCTATTAAAATAATTACATAATTCTGGGACCAACTGATCTTTAAACTTCTTATAATACTTAATCTGAAACCCATCCGGACCTGGACTTTTCCCCCCTGGTGTTTCTTGAAGAGCTTTATTTATTTCATCCTGTGTGATTGGTTTTTCTAGGAGCTCTGCACTTTCTGGTGTTATCTTTGGTAAGCTAGATTTTTCTAAGTATTCCTGTATTTTATATTTCCTGTTTTCTCCTTCCTGTACCGTCTCGTTTCCTCTAATATCGTACAGTGCACTATAATATGTCTTAAACGCCTCTGCGATTACTGATGTTTTAAATTTCATCTCTCCTCTCTGGTTCTTTATTTTATCTATGTAATTTAAAGTTTTTTTATTTTTTGCTACTCTTACGAGGTACTTCCCTGGCTTGTTCCCCCATTTGTATCTTTCTTTTGCTACATTTTTAAATACTTTTCTGGTTTCTTGTTCCATCAAGTCTCTAAGTTGACCCCTCTTGATTATTATTTTTTGATGTGTGTCTTTATCTTGTTGTCTTTTATCTTTTTGTTCTAAATCATAATTCCTTTAACAGGTTTTCCCTCTTTTGGTCCCTTTCCTTCTTTTTCCATGTCCCTATGGAGATCAATTTACCCCTTATATATGCCTTGTGGGCTTCCCAAGTTGTTGCCACACTAACTTCTGATGTATTATTTATTCTGAAGTATTCTTCTATTTCTTTCGATATTGCCTCGCCTGTTTCTTTATTATCTAGCAGATCTTCGTTTAAGCTCCACATGCCCTTTCTTTGTTCTACGTTATTAAATCTTATTTTAACCATGACTGGGGCGTGGTCTGAGATTGTTTTTGTTCCTATCGAAGTATCCCCTACATATTCCAAAAGCCCATGATCCACCAGCATGTAATCCAATCTTGAATACGTGTCGTGCACCGATGAATAATACGTATAATCTTTTTCACTTGGATGTGCCACTCTTCAGGGGTCTATTAATTGGTGGTTATAAAAAAAAAATTTGACCAATTTTAATTGTTTGCGGTCTCGTATCGGTGCACCAGACGTGTTATCTAACCTTTGATCCATTGGGAAATTGAAATCCCCCGCAAGAATTACATACCCATGTTTAAAACTCATCAGAATATTTAAGATTCCATTCAGGTATCTTTTGGGGTGCTTATTTGGACAATATACATTAACTAGTGTACATTTTTTCCCCTGAAGATTCCCTTTTAGGAACAAGTACCGACCTTCTGGGTCAACTCTTCTGTCCTCTACTATAAAATGTATGTTCTTTCCAATCCCTATAGCTACTCCTTTGGCTCTTTTATTTGGGGAATCTCCATAGTACCATGTGGGAATCGCATGCGAGTACATTTTTGTGTTGGAATCTAATGCTAGATGTGTCTCCTGGAGAAATACTATTTCTGCAGAATACCTTTCGAGCTCCCTTAATGTCATGTGCCTTTTTTCGGGGAAATTCAGCCCTCTTATGTTGTATGTAATAAAATTTATGTCAGCCATATGTTTTTTCTCTTTATTTCTTCCTCTATTTTTATTTCTCTCCTCTCGCTCTTCCTAGGGTGGACAGATCTTTTTTCTTTCCTCTCCCCCATCCCTCCCTTCCTCCCTTCCCCCCCTCCCTCCCCGCCCCCCCAGAGAACCATGACCTCATGATCTTAGTGCAGGATTTTTTCCCCCCCTCTTTCCCCCCCCCTTTTCCCTCCACCCTCCCCCTCTCCCTCCCTCCTCCTCCCCCCTCCCTCCTTCCCTCTTTTTGTGCCTCTTTAGGCATTTCTGCACACTTAGGCCCGAGGTGGCGTTCTGTTTGGCATCGTCAGCCCCCTCTCCCTTACTAGTTGGGAGATGGTGCCGGAGCGTCCAGATGAGTCCCGGTCTCCTCTCCCTCCCCTTATCTTTCCCCATCTGTTGCATTCCCCCCTTAAACCCCCGCCCCCCTCGCTCCCGTTTGCAAAAAACAAAAGCAGTCATGGGAAGATCAATGCACATAGAAATCGGAACTTCCATAGATATCGGTCGGCGGGGGGGGTCCATCTCCTTCCTACCCCCTCCCCGCTCCCCCACTCTCCCCGTCCACGCTTAGGTCTGGCATTGGAATTTCCATTTTTTTGCAAAATTCTGGTATTTCCTCTATAAATCTCAGTCTTGCCGAGATACCATTTTTTCTTCCAATCAGGCAGGCTGGGAAACCCCAGTTGTATTGGATCTCGTGTTCCTGGAGTATCTTCAATAATGGTCTTAAATTTCTTCTTCTTTGTAGCGTTTCTTGAGATAGATCTTGAAAAATTTGAATTTGGTTCTCTTCCCATTTTTTTGGTGGCTTCCCTCTCAGGTTTTTCCATAATTGATTTTTTTCCTCCCAGCTTTCAAATCGAATGATGATGTCTCTCGGTTTGTCCTGGGGTATTTCTCTTGGTCTTCTTATTCTATGGGCTCTCTCTATTTTTAAAGGGGATGTCATTTCTCTATCTAATAGTGGGTTACAAATTTTCGATATTATTTCTGCTAGGTTCTCTGGCTGGGGTGACTCCGGAAGCCCCCGAATTCTTATATTTTTCCTTCTGTCTCTGTTCTCTTGATCCTCCCTCTTGTATGCCTGTTTCTGTTGTTCTTTCCTTATTGACTTTATATCTCCCTTTAATCTTCCTATGGCAGCTTCATTATGATCTGTCTTCCTTTCCACTTCCTCCACTCTTTCGCGTAAGTACCCCATATTTTCCTGTATCACCTCCATTTGTGCCTTTAGTGATTTTTCCAGGGCAGCAAACATCCCCTCAATTTCTAATTTTGTGGGTAGTAACGCCCTATTTTGTTGTTCCTCTTCTCTGTTCCAGTTCTACTTCAGTATCCTGTTCTATTCTCGACTCTGATAATGTATCTGTCTCTATCAAGTTTTTATTTTGTGCTTTTTTCTTTTCCTTTTTCTTCTTTTCCTCTTTGGTCTCCGTCTGGCTGCTCATCGCTCCCTGCTGCTTCTCCACCCCCTGTTTGTCACTATTTCCACCATGGGTTACATATTTGTTCATTGGACCCGGGCTAGGGAGTTAGACTTAAACGGGGTGATTTTGGGATAACCCCTCCTCTTACTCCTTTTCCTCTTGAACTCATGCTGTTTTTTTTTTTTTTTGCGTGTTGTCCTTGGGGGTTTTTTTTTCCCCTTTGCAGAGTTCCGCACCGCTGTTTGTTGCCGCGTCACTATCTAGTAATCAGATTTACCCGTTCTACATACCATAAACTACCTCTGTATTCCAGGCGAAGATCAAGAACTGCCTCCTCTAGATACAGTGGGGACCAGTAGCTCAGGACGGTAGATGCCAGCGCGCACAACTTATTTTCTGCTCTTGAAATATTGCAGGGAAGGATCCCAGAATATTTCGATACAGTCAGGGGTATGGCTCGGTCCTTTAGAAATTCTTTGCTCTTACTGCTGCTGGAAACTTTTCCCGAACCCCTTGCAGTGACCCCGTCTATCATAGACTTATAAGGTTCTTACCCCATGAGTCTTTTCACCGCTAAAGCGTCTCACTGCGTCTGCGGCGGGTAGTAATTACGTTTACAGTTTATCTGTGTTATCTGTGTTATTATAATGTTCAGTACCTACACACGATTCCACTCCAGGACTGCTCGGGCAAGGAGAAGCAAGCAACCAACCATCCGCACTGTTTCTTAGACTTGCTGTCTGTCTATAGTTTAGATTCAGTTCAGTGCCTTACTGCTCTTGCAAAGTTCAGTTATCTGTTCTTTTATTATACTTGAAGCCAGTTCAAAATTTAGCTTTGATAGTTCACAAGGGGGTGTGAGATAGTAGATAAGACAACAGGGGGGATATTCTTCCTTCACATTCAAAGCTCACTATTCTCAGCACACCCCTCTTTAATTAAGGCTTTGCAGGAAGGTATATATAATTTTTTTTGCCAGTTTTCTATGCTCTGTTTACAGATCATATGCTGATTTATGTTTCCAAAAGGTGCAGGCAGCTGTTTATCACTCATATATTTGCCGTACTCACCGCTGCTGTCTTCGTGGGGAGGGGTGATCGTTACAGTCCAGCAGATGGAAGGGGGTTAGCAGGAGCCAGAGCCAGCGTCGGTGGGGGGCGCCAGTGTCTTTTTCTTTTGGATTTGCTGGCTTCGGGTCGCGGCTCCCGTTGATCGGCTGTCGAACTCCGGACTCCAGGCTCCAGGCTCTCCCACACTGCTTCGCCGTCCTCTCAGCCTCGGACCACAACACGGGCTTCTCTCGCTAGAGGGATCTCATGCCACGAGCTGCAAGCCACGAGCTGCGGAGTTACGATGTACAGCAAGCCGTTCTATGGGTGCGGCTATCCGGACCTCCGTAAGTGGGGAGCGACAGGTACGTTGCAGGTACAATGCGGGGCGGCGGTTCTCAGGCTCAGCTGGTCATTATCCTGGGGAGGGGTCGGAGACCAGGTGTCTCCCCTACGTGCTCTGGACCGGCATCAGCGCCATTACTAGTCTCCTCCCTCGAGAGGGTCCTGTTAATGCAACTTCAAGGGCAACCAGCGGGGCTTAAGTGGTTAACCACTTAAGCCCCGGACCATTTTGTAGCTAAAGGACCAGAGGTGTTTTCAGAATTTGGCACTGCGCTGCTTTAACTGGAAATTGTGCAGACATGCAATGTTGTATCCAAACGAAATTTGCGTCCTTTTCTTCCCACAAATAGAGCTTTCTTTTAATGATATTTGATTTCCTCTTCGATTTTTATTTTTTGCGATATAAACGGAAAAAGACTGAAAATTTTGAAAAAAAAATGATATTTTCTACTTTTTGTTATAAGAAAAATCAAATAAACTCAATTTTAGTCATACATTTAGGCCAAAATGTATTCAGCCACGTCTTTAGTAAAAAAAAATGTCAATAAGCGTATATTTATTGGTTTGCGAAAAAGTTATAGCGTCTACAAACTAGGGTACATTTTCTGGAATTTTCACAGCTTTTAATTTATGACTGCCTATCTCATTTCTTGAGGTGCTAAAATGTCAGGGCAGTACAAAACCCCCCCAAATGACCCCATTTTGGAAAGTAGACATCCCAAGGAAATTGCTGAGAGGCATGTTGAGCCCATTGAATATTTTTTTTTTGTCTCAAGTGATTGAATAATGACAAAAAAAAATTTATAAAAAGTTGTCACTAAATGATATATTGCTCACACATGCCATGGTTATATGTGGAATTGCACCCCAAAATACATTTTGCTGCTTCTCCTGAGTACGGGGATACCACATGTGTGGGACTTTTTAGGAGCCTAGCCGCGTACGGGATCCCGAAAACCAAGTGCTGTTCCGCAGAGCGACTCGCGTGCGTGCTGCAGCTGAAACTCCACTATCGCCTGCTGCTCGCACAGTCTAGCCAGCATGTGCAAAGTGGAGTTCCACCTTGTGGGCACGTCACATATGAGGCGGTGAGCGGGAAGGCCGAAGTTACGCTGCAGCGCTGACAGGCGAACAGCAGGGTGAGAACGCCGAAAGTGCGCACAGACGTCCCGCACTTTCTGCAGCAGCTCTGGCAAATCGGGGTAATTTTTAAGGAACCTCTGCACCACCAAATTCAGCACATGCGCCAGGCAAGGGATGTGCGTCAAACCGGCTAGGCCCAGAGCCGCTATGAGATTTTGCCCATTATCGCACACCACCAGGCCGGGCTTGAGGCTCACTGCCACCAACCACTCATCGGTCTGTTGTTCCATGTCCCTCCACAACTCCTGCGCAGTGTGGCGTTTTTCCCCCAAACAGGAAAGTTTTAAAACTGCCTGCTGTCGTTTACCCCTGGCTGTGCTGAAGTTGGTGGTGAAGGTGTTACGCTGACCGGATGAGGAGGCGGTAGAGGATGAGGAAGCAGAGTAGGAGGAGTTAGCAACAGGAGGCAAACTGAAGGGCCCTGCAATCCTCGGTGGTGGAAGGACATGCGCCAAACTGCTATCCGCCTCAGGCCCAGCCGCCACTGCATTTACCCAGTGTGCTGTTAGGGAGATATAACGTCCCTGACCGTGCTTACTGGTCCACGTATCCGTAGTTAGGTGGACCTTGCCACAGATGGCGTTGCGCAGTGCACACCTGATTTTGTCCCCCACTTGGTTGTGCAGGGAAGGGATGGCTCGCCTGGAAAAGTAGTGGCGGCTGGGCACGACGAACTGTGGGACAGCCAATGCCATCAGGCTTTTAAAACTCTGCGTCTCCACCAGACGGAATGACAGCATTTCAAAGGCCAGGAATTTTTAAATGCTGGCATTCAGGCCCAGGGATCGCGGGTGGGTAGGGGGGTACTTGCTCTTTCGCTCCAGTGATTGGGAGATAGAGAGCTGAACGCTTCCATGGGACATTGTGGAGATGGTTGGTGACCCAGGTGGTAGTGTTGCTGGCAGATCCTCTGCGGGGTGGCAGGTGCCACTGTCACTACAGAGGTGGATGAAGAGGCCGAGACTGCAGCAGAAGAGGAAGCAGGAGGAGCCAGAGACTTTTCTTGGTTTTTGAGGTGTCTACTCCACTGCAGCTCGTGCTTTGCACTTAGATGTCTGGTCATGCAGGTTGTGCTCAGGTTGAGAACGTTTATGCCTCGCTTCAGGCTCTGATTGCACAGCGTGCAAACCACTCATGTCTTGTCATCAAGCACATTGTCTGAAGAACTGCCAGGCTAGGGAACTCCTTGGACCTGGCTTTGGTGTGCTCGGTCCCTTGCTGCGTTGGGCAGTAGCAGGCGTACTGTCTAGGGGATGGACGCTCCGCTTTTGCACCCTGCTCCCTTTTCTGCTGTGCTGGTGGCTCTGTGCGACTACCGCCTCTTCCTCCAAACTACACAGGTCACCTGCATCACGTTGATTCCATGTGGGGTCGAGGACCTCATCGTCCTCCACATCATCTTCCACCCAGTCTTCACCCCTGCCCTCCTTGTCGGTCTGCACAATTGCAAAAGCAGTTGGCACCTGTGTTTCTTCATGGTCCTCCCATGTACAGTTTGGGTTCGCTCAACCCTGTTTAAAAGTAACCCGTCAGGAGAGAAATATGTGAACTGCCATTGCTTCGGCAGAGGTCGCCTAAAGTCTGACAATTGCTGGCTTGTTAACTGGCTGACCTCACACACCATGTTCCATCTTCTGATTATGCAGTATGTGAGTTAATGCAATTGATCAGCAACAGTTGCCCCTAAAGCTTAAAAAAAAAAAAAAAAAGGAAATACAGTATAATTATTTATAACTAAGCTTACACATAATATGTATTATTGGATGACGACTCGCAAATCATGAAGAAAAAAAAAAAAAATCATCTCACAAAGTGTCTTATCTATAATATATAGAGCCAAGTTTCTCCACACAACTGACAAATAAATTTCACACTTTAAATCATATCAATAGGAAAAAAAAATATCTAATTTCGTAGCACAATTCTCACAATAATGTGTGCACTGGGAAGATCAGTCTAGTGGTTTACCAAACATGCTGGTAACGACCAATTTGGGACAGAATACCTACAAAAATATAGAGTCATATGAGAGTTCAACATTACCCACCAAACTATGTTAAAATGAATGCCATAACTCACAATTGGTTTATGACTCCATCCGTCATTTTTACATTCGTTAAGACGGGAATTTCTCTGGGTGGAACGTGCTCCAAGAAGAAAAGCGGAGAGGATTTGCTAACCCAAACTCTGTGGCAGCAGGGGCTTTCCAAATCAAATCCACTTTCATCAAGCAATTCATTTAGCCAGAATACTTATGCCTTGTACACACGATCGGATTTCCGATGGAAAAAAATCCGATGGACTTGTTTCATCGGAAATTCCGATCGTGTGTGGGCCCAATCGGACTTTCTTCCATCGGAGTAAAAAAATAGAACTTGTTTTAAATTCCGATGGGAAATTCCGATCGTCTGTGTGGAATTCCATAGGAGAAAAATCCACGCATGCTCAGAATCAAGTCGACGCATGCTCGGAAGCATTGAACTTAATTTTTCTCGGCTCGTCGTAGTGTTTTACGTCACCGCATTTTGGACGGTCGGAATTTAGTCTGACAGTGTGTATGCAAGACTGATGGAAGTCAGCTTCATCGGAATTCCGATAGAAAATTCCATCGGATTTTATTCTATCGGAAATCCGATCGTGTGTACAAGGCATTAGTGTAAACACTCCAAAACCAAGACCTGGATTCACCCTAAAGCAGGTGATGTCTCCAAACACTCAAGACCCTAACTTCTGTCCTTTTCTGTCCTCCAATGGACTTTAGAGATGGAACCTCCTCTCGGCCATCCAACCTATGTCCGACTCCCCTTTACCTAGCAGGTAAGCATTTCAGCTCAGACATTTTCTCTCTACTGTTCAGCTTCAGCACTTGGAACCTCCTGAACCATCGATGTTAAAATTGAGTTGCAAGGATCCTGCTCCACTCCAACATGGCCTTTCTAAGGCATATGCAGTGCTCACCTCTCCCCCTGAAAATTATGTTCCCCTGTACTTGATCAGACGGGAGAAGGATCTCAATTGCCTCAAGTACAAAGAGACTACAGTCTATTCCTTTTTTTTTTTTTACCCATTGTCTTCTTTACCCTTTAGACTTTCATGAATCAGGCTATAAAATATTACCAAAAGGGTATGGTGTCCTATTCAAGTAGAGTAAAATGTTCCTTGAGATACTGCCCAGTTGCTGGAGATGTGGAAACCCAGAGGGTTCCATGTTCCACATATTCTGGACTTTCCCAAGGATCTGTCCTTTTTGGACCAAAGTGTGTGCAGTGATCCCTGATCTCATGGGTCTATCCCTACAGAATGACCCAACTACGTGTCTCCAACATCTCAGAACATTGTCAAAGTGAAAATAATGAAAATCCCTGGTAATATATTTACTAAATGCCACCAGATACTGGGGCTGATTTAAGAAAATGTTGGCGCATTTGCGCGGGCAGGAATAATTATTGCGACATGGCGCATGCTGTCGACTTGCGCCGGATTCGCGGAATCGTTGCGCGTACGGGCGCAGACACATTCTTAAATGTGAAACAGACATCGGGCACTTGCTCATTGTAATGCTGATCATGTTAATGAGCTTTTCCTTATCACATGGAGAATATTGCTTTCACTTTTATTCCTTTCATTCATTTATTTTTGAAACAACTCAATATTCATTCTAGAGAACTTGCTCCTATCAACAACTGAGCAGATGTTTACTGGACTTGTAATTGTGCATTTTATGGTGATAGTCTATAATCATTGGTGGAGCCAAAACTTCCATGAAAACATCTTCTCAACACATGTCTGTGTATTGTGCATTCTGGACAATTCTTTCCCCATACACTGTCCAATCAGATTGCACAGTGTATGGGGAAAGAATTGTCCAGAATGCACAATACACAGACATGTGTTGAGAAGATGTTTTCATGGAAGTTTTGGCTCCACCAATGATTATAGACTATCACCATGAAATGCACAATTACAAGTCCAGGAAACATCTGCACAGTTGTTGATAGGAGGAAGATCTCTAGAATGAATATTGAGTTGTTTCAAAAAGAAATGAATGAAAGGAATAAAAGTGGATGCAATATTCTCCATGTGATAAGGAAAAGCTCATTAACATGATCAGCATTACAATGAGCACAAGCTCAATGTATAAGCAGTTGTGCACTCTGGAGAACGCAGATGCGCCCGTGTGCAACACACATTTAACAAGCTAAAGCGTGTGCACCCTGTCAATGCACATGTGCAGTTCAGTAAGCTGAAAGAAGGGTGTAAAAAGGCTTGATTAGTTGTAAGACAGATCTACATGTTCTGGACAGAATTTGTGCATTTATACATACTTTTTAGCCTGGTAACAGAAAATGGTAAACTAGTAAAGTTATCTACAGTATTCAGGCAAAAATGTTGAAGATTACATTGGCTGCGCTTGCTAATGGTAGGCGCGAAAGATTGCGCAAGTGCGCAACAGTGCTTCCTATGTAAATATGGTTTGGTGCATATAAGTGCACCATAATTTTTGATAAATGTTTTGAGTCCCGTTTTTTGTGCAATTGCTTTAATTTCTCCACTGCACCACAGGCGCAGGTCTTTAGTAAATCACCCCCACTGTGTTACTTCAAACTTGAAGTCAGAACAGACCCATCGTTCAGCTAATGAATTAAAGCAGTAAATGATATTGAAACTATGGAAGACCTCACAATGTCTACATGCCACCAGGAAGAGCGTTTACAAAAAAACCTGGTTCAATTGGACCCAGTTTCAATACTCCATGTCCTACGAGGACCTGATGGTCATTGTTTCCTCCCTGGTAGCGGATTAAGGGCCAACCCTTTCCCTTCCCACTCTCCCCCTCCTCCATCTTCTCTACTTACCCTTCCTGTTTGGTACATACTGTTCTCCAAATGATAAAACCTGTACTCTACCCCCATGGGTAAACCGAGGTGTAACACCAACCACAAGGCCTTTGTACATGGGTAGTCATCCTATACACCCTACATGTCGACTGAATGACATTGTTGAAATTTGCCCTTCTAATGATTTGTCTGCAACATCACAGATCATTGTGGCTTTGCTCATTACTCACTGACATTGGTATATGGCTGTTTACATTTTGTTGCGCCATTCAAGATTTTTCTTTTTACAAACACAACTCACAATTGGTAATTTAACCACTTGCCGACCAGCCGCCATCATTATATTGCGGCAGGTCGGCTTGATCCGGTGAATCGGCGTACCTCAGCCCCTTTAACAACTATAACAGGCGCGTGCGCTGCTGCACGGCGGGGGAGCTGATGCGCGTGGCCGGTAGCCGCGATGTCCGCCGGCCACCTGCAATCGTTCCACAGAGAGCCAGAATGGGGATCTGTCAATGTAAGCAAACAGATCCCCATTCTGTCAGTAGAGTACAGCGCGATAGTCTGTTCCTAGTGATCTATCTGTACTCCAAGTCAGTCCACTCCTCCCACAGTTAGAAACACCTCCCTAAGAAACCCCATGATCGCCCCCTAGTGTTAGCCCCTTCCCTGCCAGTGTCATTTGTACAGTAATCCGTGAATTTTTTAGCACGGATCGCTGTATGAATGTCACTGGTCCCAAAAAAAGTGTCCGATCTGTCCGCCGCAATCCTGCTAAAAATCGCTGATCACCGCCATTACTAGTAAAAAAAAAAAACAAATACTAAAAAAATGCCATAAATATACCCCCTATTTTGTAGACGCTATAACTTTTTCGCAAACCAATCAATTTACGCTTATAGTTTTTTTTTTTTAACCAAAAATAAGTAGAACACATATTGGCCTAAACTGATGAAGACTTTTTTTTGGGGGACATTTATTATAGCAAAAAAATAATTTTTTTTCAAAATTGTCCGTTTATAGTGTAAAAAATTAAAACCGCAGAGGTAATCAAATACCACCAAAAGAAAGCTCTATTGGTGGGAAAATAAGACATCATTTTGGCTTGGGTACAGCATCGCAGGTCTGCGCAAGTGTCAGTTAAAGCGACGCAGTGCTGTATCGTAAAAAACTAGGATTTTTTGTACTCACCGTAAAATCCTTTTCTCTGACATCCATGGACTGACACGGTGTCTCTTTACACTTTACACGTGGGTTATGTCCCTGCTTGCAGGAGAAGACCTAGGCAGAATGTGAGATGTTATACATACATTCTAAAAGCCAGAGCTGAACAGCCCCACCCAGGGGGCGGTCCCTCCGGACATAACCCTCCCACTACAGTCAGCAGACTTCAGTTCGTAACAAAGCAGTACAAACTTAAAAAAGAAGGGTGGGTGCCGTGTCAGTCCATGGATGTCAGAGAAAAGGATTTTACGGTGAGTACAAAAAATCTTATTTTCTCTTATCATCCATGGACTGACACGGTGTCTCTTTACACTTTACACGTGGGATGTCCCAAAGCAGTGTCAAGAGGGATGGGAGCAGTATAAATGGAAAAACCAAAAACTTCACTCCAAGAAGGCAGAGCTCCTCAACGGAGGAGTCGCAACTTTAAACAGCGGCCTGCAGCACCCTGCGGCCGAAGGAAGCATCCGAAGATGCAGCCACATTAACCTTATAAAACTTAAAAGGCATGAACAGACGACCAGATCGCCGCCTTGCACACTCGTGCAACCGACGCTTGATGTCGGAAAACCCAGGAAGCACCAATTGCCCTGGTGGAATGCACCGTAACCGGAAAGGGAGGCGCCCGCCCTTTGAGAGCATAGGCTTGAATGACGGTTTGTCTGATTCCCGTAGAAATGATGGCAGACGAAACCGCTTGGCCCTGTTATGGACCAGAGACCGTCACAAACAGTGAGTCGGACTTCCGAATAGAAGCAGTAGCAGACAGGTACACCCGTAAGGCTCATACCACATCCAATATGTGCAGCGCAAACTCTCTGGGATGCGGTGGGTGAGGACACAAAGACGGGAGGACAATGCCCTCATGTAGGTGAAAGGTCGACACCACCTTTGGCAAAAAGGAAGGTCGCGGATGCAACCCCGCCTTATCCTTATGGATGACCAAATATGGCGACTTGCAGGACAAAGCCGCCAACTCAGACACCCGTCAAACAGAAGTGATTGCCACTAAAAGGCCACCTTCTGAGACAAGACAAGAGGGGAATATCCCGGATATTCCCAAAAGGAGGTTCCTGGAGGACCGAGAGCACCAAATTCAGATCCCACGGTGGGAAAGGAGGCTTGACAGGAGGGAGCACATGGCGAACCCCCAACACAAGGTGCTAACCAAGAAATGACCCGCTAGAGGTCGCTGAAAGAAGACGGCCAAGGCCGAAATCTGATCCTTGATGGTACTCAAAGCAAGCTTTTGGGTCACTCCACACTGCAGAGGACGCAGGATTCTGGGGACGGAATACGTCCGAGGACGCCAGTCCAGCGCTTCGCATATGGCGATATAAGCTTTCCAGGCACGGTGATAGATCTGCCTGGAGGAAGACTTCCGTGTCCTTAACATGGTCAAAATGACCGAGTCTGAGAGACCTCGGTCCCTCAACACCTGGCTTTTAACAGCCCTGCCATTAAAGCCAGAGACTGTAAGCCGGATGAAACATAGGACCTTGAGACTGAAGGTCCTCCCTCATCGGCAACCGCCAGGGAACGTCCGCGACGAGACGTACCAGATCAGCGTACCAGTGATGCTGAGGCCAATCCGGAACAATTAGGATCGCCGGAGTTTATATCAGGCGATAAGGACCCTATGGGGCCACCAACGCATCCGAGGCATCGCCCAAGGATCCCTGGATCTGGCCACAACCTCGACCCTTGCGATTGAGTCGAGAGGCCATCAGGACCACATCCGGCGTGCCCCACCGTCGGTAAAGGAGTTGAAATATGAAAGGACCACTCTTCTTGGTCCGGCGTCTGGCGATTGGCGACTCAGATAGTCCGCCTGCCCATTGTCTATGCCCAGAATGTAAAATGGCCTACAGAGCCGGCACATTTCTTCCGGCCCACTTCAGGATACGGACTACCTCGGAAGCCGCAGCTGAACTCAGAGTTCCCCCTTGATGGTTTACATACGCAAACGCCGTGGCGGTGTCCGACTGGCTCCTGATGGAGCGACCCCGTACTCTCTCCGACCTGAGTAGAGACACAGTCCGATGGCCCGTATTTCCAGAACAGTGATTGGTAAACGGGCTCGTCCGGAGTCCAAGGCCTGAGCCGACAGGACTCCCCAGACTCCACCCCAGCCCGTCAGGCTGGTGTCCGTCGTGAGTACCGTCCATTGGATGGGAGGGGAACGACTTTCCGGACCGAAGAGCCGAGGATCTCAACCACCATGTCAGGGGCGCCCTGACCAGGTGAATCACCTGGATCTGAAGATCCAAGGACAACGGGGATTTGTCCCAGGTGGACAAGATCTCCTTCTGCAATGCCCTGGTGTGTGATTGGGCATACGGAACGGCCACGAAGGAGGCCACCAAGAGTCCCGGGACTCTCATGCAAAAAACGGATTGACAACCATTTTTGGGATGTCAGCACCCGCACCGCAGACTGAAGTGTCAGCAACTTCTCCAGAGGTAGGATATCCTTGCCTCCAAGGAGTCCAGAATCAGAACTAGATACTCCAGACACTGAGTCGGGACCAGGACTGACTCCTGAATGTTCAGGAAACACCCGAGTCCCTGAGGGTCTAATTGACGATAGTCACCTTTCCTCTAAGTCTGATCCACTTTCTGCCCTTAGCAGAAGATCGTCCAGATAGCCCACGACAGCAATACCTCGCTGTAACAGAAGGCTAGAACCGGAGCAAGCACCTTGGTGAACACCCTTGGTGCAGAGGCTAGGCCGAAAGGAAGAGCCACAATCGATAGTGGACTTCGCTGATCGCAAAGCGCAGAAACTTCTGGTGACTTGCGCAGATCGGAACATGCAAGTAGGCGTCCTTGAAGTCCAAGGACGCCAGAAGAAAATCCCTTTGGTGGAGTGCAGCGATCACCGTGCGAATGGACCTTCTCGAAGGCATTCAGGGCCTTGAGGTCCAGGATAGGTCGAACCACGTCCTATTTTTGGGACGACAAACAGATTTGAGTAGAATCCCTGAAAACTCTCCTGTGACGGAACCGGCACAATCACTCCGGACCTGATCAAATCCTGTACAGCCCCCAAGAGGGCTGCCCGACAGGTAGGAAGGAGAGGAAGATTTGAGGGAAAGAATCTGTCTGGGGGCCAGGATCGGTATACTATCCTGTATCCTGAGGTGACCACCTCGCACACCCACCAGTCGGAGATTCGGGAGGACCACCGATTCGTGACCTGCGAAGTCGTCCCCCCACCCCAGAGTCGGGCGGAGGCAAGACTTCACGCGGAGGCGGGCATGGGAGCCGCTTGTTCGGCTTACGCACCCAGGGGCACTTGTGCCCACCAGCCGCACTGCCGTCAGTCTAAGAGGGCCTACCCGTGGACTCTGACTGACGAAAAAACCCAGTTTTGCTGGAAAGGAAGGCCCCTGTTTGCGTCGGGCCTCCTCACCCTTGCTAGTCTAAGGAGAGTGCTTTTACCTCCCATGACATCCATGACGATGTCATCCAGAGCAGCACCGAAAGGTCCACCACCTTTAAATGGTAGATCCGTCAGGAGCTTCCTAAGGCTAGGTCAGCAGACCAGCACTTCAACCAGATAAGACGACGCAATACCACCGCCGAGACAGAGGCCCTGGATATTAAAGGGGCCGCGTCCAACGTGGCGTCGCACACATAAACCAGGCCCTGAACCAGTTGGTGGGCCAGAGCAACTGTGTCTGGAGGAAGATTATGATCCTGTACAGCTAGGTGCAACATTTTTGCCCAACCTGTAAGTGTTTAAGACACAAGGGTCGCCGCTACCACAGGCCGTAGGGCGGACCCCAACAAGGCAAACATGGCTCTGCTCACCACTTCTGACCTCCTGTCAGTGGGGTCCTCAAATGCAGGAGTCCCCTCCATCGGGAGAGTGATGGCCTTGTTCAACCGGGCGACTGGAGGGTCGACCCTGGGGGAGAAGCCCACTTTTTAAGTAGGGCATCTTCAAGGGGTATCTGATAGACAAACGCCGCGGGACCATAAAAAAAGTCTTCTGCGGCTTTTCCCAGACCTTATCAATGAGCTGGTCAAAGAAAGTACATATGGAAAAACCTCTTTAGAAGGCCTGGCCTTAAAAGAACCAAAGGAGACTGTATCCACCTGAGGTTCTGCATCCGCAGCATTTTAGCTTGAGAGTGTCCCTCACCGCAGTCATGAGTACACTAACAAGCGCCCTGTCATCTACTGACTCAGAACTGGAGTTTTCCTCATAAGGAATGTCCTGTTCAAAACCATCCAATACATTCAGAACTAGGGTCCTGAGCGGTAGTGGCTAGGCCCATATCTGAATCAGAGCACTGCCCTCATGAAGTAAAGTGGGGAGAGGGCGCTTTTTTGCTCCCTTGCGCTTGGCACACAGCTCCCATCCTGGTCAGAAAATGATTCCAGGACTGCCCACAACTGGTCCCTAGGGACCGCAGGTGCTGAAGCACTGCCTGTTGTCCACTGACATTTAGGGGAAGCTGGTGACAGACTCCATATTGCCCCCCTCTGAGACTCCTCAGATAAAAAGTCCACCCACAGGCTGTGCTGACTGAGGAGGGGGCGCCCAGGGGACTCATCAAACCGGACCAGGGACCACTCAGTTCCACTGTCTGTACCGCGCTGGTGAGCTGTGAGGAGATTGTGAGGAGATTCGCGCTGTTACAGCAGCGCTAGAGGCCAAAACTAGTGCTGAAGAGCGTGCGGGCTACAAGAAAATGGCCGCCGCACTTCACTGAGGCGATCCGCGGCAAGATGGCCACCATGACTCAGCAAAAGTGAAAAAAACAGCACACACACAGCGCCACTCGGCGCTCAGGCCCCAAAACACACAAAAAAAGGCCCCAAGCATATCTGCAGACCAGCATTAGCCCCTCCAAGAACAGTGTGACCCCCCCAGGCACCCCACACAGCACAGCGCCAGCAATGGTGACAGAGTGACAATGAAATACAGGGGGAGACAGGGAAAATCCCCCACAGAGAAACACACAGCCTTTTGTACTCACCTGCAGGCAGGAGAGACTACTTACCCGTCCCCTGAGGGACCCACTGGTGTGTTTCTGACAGGACTATCACAGTGCAGTACTGAGTAGCTGTCGGCCCGGTCCACCGCGAAAGATAGTCAGCCAGGAACTGTTCAGTCTTGAGAGGACCGTGGGAGCATGAAAGCAAACCCGGCCACCCCTGGAGTCATGGGGCCTGTCGTGAACTGAGTCTCACGCACACAAGGCGAGGATCAGCACGTTCGATGGTCGGACAGGGAAGACTACGAGGATATCTTGTACCCAACCTGTTGCCCAGCCGACAGTTGATAGAAAATTCTTAAAAATAAAATAAAAAAGAATTCCAGAAAAGGAATAAAAATAGGTCAGGAGACTGGCTCCTGAGAGAGCCACGTCTTCTCCTTCTGCTAGGCAGAAAAAAACTGAAGTCTGCTGACTGTAGTGGGAGGGTTATGTCCGGAGGGACCGCCCCCTGGGTGGGGCTGTTCAGCTCTGGCTTTTAGAATGTATGTATAACATCTCACATTCTGCCTAGGTCTTCTCCTGCAAGCAGGGACATAACCCATGTGTAAAGTGTAAAGAGACACCGTGTCAGTCCATGGATGATAAGAGAAATGGCCTGGTCATTAAGGGGGTACAGCTTCCGGGCTGAAGGGGTTAAAGGTTTCAAACTTGGCTTGCAAAGGACCTAGCAACATCCAGTTACTTACAGGGCAGGTCTTCTCTACGACACAGAGGTCAAGATTTCAGTGAAACAAGGGCGATAATTTGAAATTTGAGAAAACAAAAGGTATACTTAAAATGGGGTTGTTGATCTTGGTGACCAATCGGAATCCTTAATTATTCAGGAAAATGAAAGATGGAACTCTATTGGCAACAAATCGAATTTTCTTTTCTCAAAATGTAATTCATCCACCCCAATATTTAAGGATAAGTGAATGAACCCCAAAGAGAGTATAGCCATAATTTTATTAACAGGACACAAACTTAAAACGCAACAGAGAAATGTAGACTTGACGCCCTCAGATGACAAGAAAAAAAAAATGGAATTTATTTTATTTTTTTCCTACACAACAAAACTGTCACAGTGGAAACAGGCTTTGTTGACACATACCATTGTGTGTACTGTGTATACACTTGCAAAACAAAAAATGGGTTTGGGATGTCTTGGATTACCATTCCTCTGGTCAGTTTTAGAGGTTAGATATGATCAATAATGCCCTGCCTTCCTGGTATTCAGTGCTATTCCATACCGCACCTCTGGTTGTCCCAGTATCATTTAAATCGTTTTTAGAGTTTAGAGCAGCGTTTCTCAACTCCAGTCCTCGAGGCGCCCCAACAGGTCATGTTTTCAGGATTTCCCTGAGATGAAACTGCTGTGGTAATTACTAAGGCAGTGAAACTGATCAAATCACCTGTGCAAAATAATAGAAAACCTGAAAACATGACCTGTTGGGGCGCCTTGAGGACTGGAGTTGAGAAACACTGGTTTAGAGGACAGGTTCTATGAAATGTGATACAGCAGTGTCTACTCACAGTGCATACAGAATAGGCGTCATAGAATTCTAGGAACTAAATGTGTGGGGATCTTCACAAAATACAAACTTCAAGATTGTGTTTCAAATATTTCTAGCCTACTCTTATTAATCTGAACAATGTGAAAATTATTATACGATTTTACATTTTGACCAAAGGTATGCTTTAGGCCCTGGTCTGTCACCCAATCTCATTGACCGGATGTGACGTAGGAGTACGAGCTCGCTGCTCGTGGATTATATGCCTTGCTTACCAGTTTTAAATTTGAGTAAAATTACGCTAAATAAAACACCATTTGAGAAACTATATCACACTATCAGAGCCCCTTTCTTTATATACCACCATCATGGAAGAGACTAGGTGGAAACTCCAGAATTACATCCAAGGAGGTACTGCCGTGCATAAAGTTCCTAGGGCAGCATTCATCACCAAGAGATCCCCAAAAATAAGAGGAGGCACAAGGTTTCCCCATAACAGATATCTATACCTAATGCTGTTACCTTACAGCAGTAAGGTGAGAGGCTTGTGAGCACTGAGGTGTCACACACACTATAAGAGACACCAATCACTGTTATTCACCGTTTGGAATGTGCAAGAAGTAGAGCACTTTTAGTTTAGTTGCACCTGTGGATTCAGATTGTTACCACTGGGACTTTTTTTTACACATGTGTACTCTCTATAGTACTGCCCTTCACTCCTACCATGGCAGCTACATAACAGATTAGCAAGCAAAGACAAGTAATCACAAAACTCTCAGAGGAGTAAAGAGAGCCAAGATGTGCAAGGGAAGGGGGCACTGTGCTAGGGAACGGACTAGTCAAATTTTCTTTTAAGGCACTTTGCATATTAATTAATTATGAAAGGGAAAAAACACTGCGTGTAAAAATTTTTTTTTTTTACTACTCATTTACCTGCAATTTTGTACATTGCTGACAGGGTCTTTTAAAAGCACAACTGAACCATCAGTATAAATCAATTAAATAGATTTCAGGTACATTAAAAGTGTTCAATGTTTTAGCTTGTTTGCTTTCTAAAGCAGCCAGAATAGAAAAGCCTTTTGTGGGCAAAAGCAGTGATCTCTCTGCAGAGGGCTTTCATGCCCCCTGCTGAGTCAGAGTTCTCAAAATTACAGAGAGCAAGAGGGATGCAGAGCTATGGGACTCAGAAGGGGCCATGTCAGACCATAAAGCGTATCTGTGATCAAAATGTAAAATCATATATTCATTTCTACTGTACATTGTATTTCAATTATTTCTAGCCTACTCACGTTAATCTGAAAGATCTTGAGGTTTGTAAACTTACTTTGTTACAATGCCCACACATCTACTTCCTTGAATTGAGACACATTCTCCATTCCTTTTTTGATAGGCACTACTGTGTCACACATTTCCCAGAGCCTGCCTGCTTTAATACTGGGCACTTCTACCCCCTTCCTGCCCAGGCCAATTTTTAGCTTTCAGCGATGTCGTACTTTGCATGACAATTGCGCGGTCAGGCAACACTGAACCCAAATTCAATTTTAGAATTTTTGGCACACAAATATAGCTTTCTTTTTGAGGTATTTAATCACCACTGGGATTTCTATTTCTTTTCTAAATGAAAAAAAGAGACTGAATATTTAGCAAAAAATATTTATTCGCTTGTTATAAAATTTTGCAAATAAACTTTCTTCATAAATTTAAGCCAAAATGTATTCTGCTACATTTCTTTGGTGAAAAATAACTCAAATCAGTGTATATTTGTTAGTCTGTAGGAAAGTTAGAGTCCACAAACTGTGGTATATATCTGAAAATCGATCAATCCTGATGTACTGACATCTCATTTCTTGAGGCATGGAAACTCCAGGACAGTACAAATATCCCCCAAATTACCTTATTTTTTTTGGAAAGTAGAAAGTCCAAGGTATTTAATAAAAGACATGGTGAGTTTTTAAAGTTGTCATTTTTTGCCACATGTTTTTTGGAAAACGGGAAAAAAAAATTTCCACAATGTTCTTTTTAAACCAGCTCAGCCCCGGAAGAATTGGCTGCTCAATGATCGGGCCATTTTTTTGCGATTCGGTACTGCTTCGCTTTAACGGACAATTACGCGGTCGTGCAACGCTGTACCCAAACAAAATTGACGTCCTTTTTCTCCCACAAATAGAACTTTCTTTTGGTGGTATTTGATAATCTCTGCGATTTTTATTTTTTGCGCTATAAAAAAAAAAAAAAAAAAAACACAATATTTTGTACTTTTTGCTATAATATCCCCAATTTTTTTTTTTCTCAGTTTAGGCCGATATGTATGCTACATATTTTTGGTAATAAAAATCGCAATAAGCGTATATTGATTGGATTGCGCAAAAGTTATAGCGTCTACAAAATAGGGGATAGATTTATACCATTTTTATTATTTTTTTTTTTACTAGTAATGGCGGCGATCTGCGATTTTTATTGGGACTGCGACATTATGGTGGACACATCGGACACTTTTGACACAGTTTTGGGACCATTGGCATTTATACAGCGATCAGTGCTATAAAAATGCACTGATTATTGTAAAAATGTCACTGGCAGGGAAGGGGTTAACACTAGGGGGTGATCAAGGGGTTAACTGTGTTCCCTAGTGTGTTACTGTGAGGGGAAATGACAGATCGTGGTTCCTATCTATTAGGAACTCACGATCTTCCTCTCCTCAGCTCACAGAACAGGGATGTGTGTGTGTGTGTGTGTGTGTGTTTAAACACACACACACACACACACACACACGTACACTCGTACGTACCAGTTCTGCCGCTCGCGACGAGCATCGGCACCCCCGCGATGCAGCAGGCCTGCGTGTGCCTGCTATCCCGCTTACACGGCCCGACGTACAGCTACGTCGTATAACGACGACGGCTGGTTGGCAAGTGGTTAAATATTCGGTCACCAGCACAGTACAGTGTTGTCATATAATGGGGGTGTCGATTATCAGGGACACTGACTGGTAAAAGCAAGTAAAAAAAAAAAAGAAAAACATTTTTTTTTTTTTTTTATTACTACAATTCTTTTATTTTTTATACACACTGACCAGAGCAATACAGTGTTAGTACGTGTATATATATATATATATATATATACACACACACACACACACACACACACATACATACATACACACACACACACACACATTGTTTACACCAGTGAATTTCACTGGTGTAAGCAACCATTTTTACTAAGTGAAACTAATTCAGTGTGTTTTGCTGTGATTGGCCTGGTCTGTACCATGTGATCAATCAGAGCTAGCAACACAATTGTATACAATGGGTGGCATGAAAGGAAACCACCCATTGTTCACAATTGTGATTGGTCACAGTGATCACATGGTGACGGTACACTGATCAGTCATCAGCAGTGTCCGATGGACATAGCCTGTGACAGATCACGCGTCCCCGTGCGAGGCCTGATCTGGGAGGATGTCATATGATGTCCACCCAGATCAACAAAAGTCCCGCATGGCCATCATCTTGCTATAGGCCAGGTGGGAACTACTTATACTAAAAAAGGTTAGGTGCTGGGAGGAGACATTTCAGAATATGGAATTAGTACAAGAATCTCAGCTTGCAGGTAGAAAATGTACCATTAGATATGTAGTCCTTAGAAAACAAAAGCAGGGAATCCAGAAAGCTGTGTAACGAGATGCCAGCAGACAAACAGAACTCAACATGAAAGGCAATTAAAAAATAACTATTGTTTGTATTATTATATTATAGTTGTATATATTATTACAGCTAATGCTGTAAAAAAGTAGGATTTTTGTACTCACCGTAAAATCCATTTCTCTGAGTTCATGGATGGACACAACATCTTGACATATGGGTATTATCCTCCTGTTAAGAGATGGACTAGGCAGAAAAACAGCATGTTAAGTGTTAAAACACATCACACAGTACAGTACCGCCCAGGGGGCCGTCCGCCTGGGTACATCCCCTCTCCCTGCATCTTGCAGCTCCGTTCGTAAAAAAGCAGTACAAAAAACATAAAAAAGGAGGAGGGGCGGGTGCTGTGTCCGTCCATGAACTCAGAGAAATGGATTTTACGGTGAGTACAAAAATCCTATTTTCTCTTCCGTTCATGGACGGACACAGCATCGTCTTGACATATGGGACGTCCCCAAGCAGTGTCAAAAAAACGAGGGGTGGGAAAAACAGCATCAACAAGCTTCACCCCAAACAAACCAGAGCTCCTCAACGGAGGAGTTGCAACCTTAAACAGCCGCCTGTAAAATCTTGCGGCCGAAGGAAGCATCCGAAGACGCACTCACATCAACCTTGTAAAATTGAGGAAATGTGAACGGACGACCAAATCGCCGCCTTACACACCTGTGAGACAGACGCTTGATGTTGGAAAGCCCAAGAGGCACCTATTGCCCTGGTCGAATGCGCCTTAACCGGGAAGGGAGGTGCCTGCCCTTTTAGGGCATAGGCCTGCATCACGATCTGTCAGATCCACCTAGAGATGGCGGCTGACGAGACCGCCAGACCCTTCTTAGGACCAACCACTGAAACAAACAGTGAGTCCGAAATCCGGAATGGAGCAGTAGCAGACAGGTACACCCGCAGAGCTCGGACAACGTCCAAGGAATGCAACGCATTGTCTTTGGGCTGCAACGGACGAGGACACAAAGACGGAAGTACAATGTCCTCATTGAGGCAAAAAGCCGAAACGACCTTAGGAATAAATGAAGTCTGCGGACGCAGCACCACCTTATCCTTGTGAAAGATCTAATAGGGAGCCTTGCAAGAAGTTCAGAAAACCCGTCTGACTGATGTAATAGCCACCAAAAAGACCACCTTCTAGGAGAGAGTCAGTAAGAGAATCTCCCTAATGTTCTCAAACGGCGGTCGTTGAAGTACTGAGAGGACCAGATTCAAGTCCCACGGAGGCAGTGGAGGACGTACCGGAGGGGCCGCATGTCGAACCCCTGGGACAAAACGTACTCACCAGAGAGTGAGCCGCCAAGGGCAGTTGAAAGAGGACAGCCAAGGCTGAAATCTGCCCATTATCGTACTAAAGTCAAGTTTCTGGTCCACCCCACGCTGTAGAAACAGCAGGACCCTGGAAACTGCATATGCATGCGGATGTCACTTTATCTCTTCACACATAGAGATGTAAGCCTTCCACGTACGATGGTAAATCATCCGAGAGGATGACTTCCGTGTCCTCAGCATGGTAGAGATCACCGAATCCGACAGGCCTCGGTCCCTTAGAACCTGGCTTTCAATAGCCATACCGTTAAAGTCAGCGACTGTAAAGCAGGATGAAGTATGGGACCTTGCGAAAAAAAAAAGGTCCTTTTGCTTCAGCAGAGGCCAAGGAACATCTGCCACCAGAAGCACTAGGTCAGCGTACCAGGGGCGCCGAGGCCAATCTAGAGCAATCAGGATCGTTAGAATCCCTTCGGCCTCCACTCTGCGAAGCAGATGTGGAAGAAGCTTTAGAGGAGGGAAGACGTAAAGTAGCCGAAACCGACCCCACGGTGCCACCAACGCGTTTGTGGTGTCCGTCCATGGGTCTTTTGACCTGGCCACGAACCTCAATACTTTCCGATTGAGTCGCGACACCAGGAGATCCAAGTCTGGCGTGCCCCATTTCAGACACGGGAGCTGAAACACCTCCGGGTGTAGAGACCATTCTCCTTGGTCCAGCGCCTGGCGACTTAGGTAGTCCGCTTGCCAGTTTTCTACACCCGGAATGTACAAGGCCGATAGAGCCGGCACGCTCCATTCTGCCCACCTCAGGATGTGAGCGACCACCGCTGCCGAAACCGCGCTTCTTGTTACTCGAGGGTCGACATACGCCACAGCCGTGGTGTTGTCCAACTGGATCCTGACCGGACGCCCTTGCCGCCTCCGAGACCACTCCGAGAGGCACTGCGTGATCGGCCAAAGTTCCAGGACATCGATCGGCAGGCGGGATTCTTCCTTAGTCCAGCGACCCTGGGCCGACTGAACCCCCAGACACCCCCCCATCCGGTAAGGCTGGCGTCCGTCGTGATCACCGTCCAGTGAAAGGAAAAAAGAACGACTTCCCGGACCGAAGGGTCGGGAAAGTCAGCCACCACACCAGGGAGGTCCTGACCAGGAGACTCAGCTGGATTTAACAATCCAGGGACGATGGACATTTGTCCCAGCGTGACAGAATTTCCCTCTGCAACACTCGAGTGTGGAAATGAGCACACGGCACCGCCTCGAAGGAGGCTACCATGAGACCCAGGACACGCATGCAAAAGCAAAGCGACAACCTTTTTTGGGGATGTAAACAGCTGCACCGTAGCCCGCAGAGTCTGCAGCTTATTCACAGGGAGGAAGACTCTCGCCTCTGAGGACCAACCCCAGGTATAGTAGGCGTTGGGACGGCACCAACGTCGACTTCTGAATGTTCAGCACAGAGCCAAATTCTCGGAGGGTCTGACAGGTTATAGACACATCCTCCCAATTCGGAGCTTGAAGAGGCTCTCCGAAGATCGTCCAAGTAGCCCACAATAGCGATTCCTTGTCTCGGCAAGGCCAGAATCGGGGCGAGCACCTCGGTGCCGATGCCAGACCAAAGGGGAGAGCCACAAATTGATAGGGGTCTTCCCCAACCGCAAAAATCTCTGATGCCTGGAGCATAGGGGGACATGCATGTATGCGTCCTTGATGTCCAAGGACGCCAAAAAATCCCCTGGATGGAGAGCCGCAACAACAGAGCGAACTGATTCCATCCTGAACCTTTGCACTTTTACAAAGCAATTGAGGGCCTTGAGATCCAGGATTGGATGGACCCCGTTCTTCTTTGGTACTACAAAAAGATTTGAGTAAAACCCTTGAAACCGTTCCTGCAATGGTACTGCCCCAAACAGGGCCTCCCGACGACTCGGAGGAAGCTGGAGGTTGGAGGAAAGAAATCTGTTTGGTGGGCAAGAGAGAACTCTGAGGAAACTACTTCACAAACCCACCGGTCGGAGAGTAGAGACGTCCACCGGCTTACGGAATCCAAAGGGGACCGACATCTGTCGCCTCCGCCATATCCTCCATTCTTAGAGTCTCCCGCACTGCGGTGATAAGTGCTCCTACAAGCGCCCTATCATGCGCTGACCCTGATCCAGAGTCATCCTCACTGTCCATACGGTCAAGGTCCGCATCAGAACCAGGGCCGGGAGCAGTAGCTGGACCCGATTGTGCGACAGAGTTGTCCCCGGAAGATGGCGGGGGAGGGGCTCTTTTTACCCCCCTTTTTCCCCCCACACGCTGCTTCCATCCTGGCAACATAAGCCTCCAGGACCGACGACATGACGTCCACAGAAATAACAGGTGCAGGGGCACCAGTTGCCAATTCAGGTATGTCTGGGGAAGAGGCACCCGCTTCCGACGCCATGCTGACCCACCTGCCTTACACCCCTAGGGATGTAAGGCAAAATGCACAGACCACCCTCCTAGCTGCCGCAGAGAGACGAGGGACCCCCCAGAGGACTCACCATCCGGACCAGGTACTGCACAGCCGCCGTCCACCTCCTAAAGGTGCTCTCTCCCCGTGCCGTCCACAGTAAAGTGTGCGGGAACTGTTCGCGCCAATATTCTGGCCACTAGAGGCAAAAACACCTCCCAAGATGGCCGCCGACCCGCCGCTCTGTAAGCAGAGCGCGCGGACTACAACAAAATGGCCGCCGATGCCTGTATATATAAAAAAGAAAAAAAAAACAAACAGCACACATGGCTGTGAACACCCGTGGCCCCCTAAGGAGGTCCCCCCCCACACCTGCCACCAGACAGCACCACCCGGAGAGCGGACCCACTGTGCCATGCAGCCCCCAGCCACAGGATGTAGCCCCCCAGGTGGACCCCCGAATCACAGCCATCCTATCACCGCAGAGCCTAGGGAGAAAGGGAGAGAGGAAAGGAAGGGTGGAACCCTCTATTGACCTCCCCGAGAATGCCAAGCCGCAACACCCTGCCGGAGCAGGGGGACTGCTACTTACCCCGTCCTGCAAGGACCCGCTGAAGGCATTCCAGACAGACCCAGCGTCCGCGCGGTTACGGCGCGGCTGTCGGCCCAGCACACTGTGACACTGACATAGAGCCCGGTCATACGTGTGCCCTGGAGCATATAGCTCACCGGCCACCCGTGGAGCGACGGGCATGTCGTGAACGACCCAGCGCGTAGCTAAAAGGTCGGCACACGCTCGCTGGCTGAAACTGGGGGGACTACAAGGATCGAGGATCCAGCCTGTCACCCAGTCGGCAGTTGATAGTAGATCTCAGGATCAAAAAAGTAGAAAAAAAAATAGAAAAAATTCCCCAGGACCCACAGGGAGCCAAGTCCTTCTCCTGTGCTAGGCAGAAAAAAACTGGGCTGAGCTGCAAGATGCAGGGAGAGGGGATGTACCCAGCGGGACTGCCCCCTGGGCGGTACTGTACTGTGTGATGTGTTTTAACACTTAACATGCTCTTTTTCTGCCTAGTCAATCTCCTAACAGGAGGATAATACCCATATATCAAGATGATGCTGTGTCCGTCCATGAACGGAAGAGAAATAGGTTTCCTATAACAAAAAGACACCTCTCTTTCCTCACAGAGAGCAAGGGACCTTCTCTGCAGCGAACAGGCTTTTTGACTCAACCTAAAGCTGCTTTAGAAAGAAAGTAAACTAAAAGACATTCAGCGTTTTAATTTTGATGCGCTTGGAATGTATTTAGCCGATTTAATTTGATAGTTCAGTTGGACTTTAAATAGTATAGCCATGCTACACTCTTAGCTAAAAACTGTTGCACATCATAAGAATCTGAGTTTTCCTTTACAAATTAGAAACTTATGTACGACTGTAGCTTTAACACAAAATGTGTATATAGGCTCCCCATATCCTAATTAATCATGGCATATAAAAACACCTCAGATACATATAACAATCTGTTTTACTGCCTGCAGCCCCCAGAGACTAATGGACAAATTCTGCATTCATGATTATGTATTCACATTTTCATGTGCCTGGCATCTGGCACTGGGGCAAAAAGCAGAAAATGCAAGAATGGATATCACCCCAGTACCTTCCCCCTTGTTTACAACTTCTGAAAACCCACCCTTCCCTCCAGTAGTAGGGGATCCCCAGTTCCACATGCTATTCAGCGATAGGGTCTATTGGGCCCTCACACTCATTAGAAGGCTTTTATATGGACCATCGCCTGACCCATCTAGGATTCTGAAGAATGGCAGTGTTATCCAAATTTTTTTCAGATTTTTACCACCCGCAAACTTTTGGTAGGCCCCTTACACGTTTTGAAAATGAATGCGAATAGAAGCCCCTAGATGGGTATCCATTACGTATAGCCTGCTGAACTAACTCATCACTCTATCCCTTTTCACCGTCGTTCATAGAGAAATGGGAGAAAGACTTGCAAGATTAGATTTACTCCTTAAAAAGAGAATTATGGTATTTATTTTTTTCCAGTATCGTACTTACCTTGGTGGATGCAGCATCTGTCCCCCTGGCGCCTCTGCCCTGAGAATAGAGCGATCGAACATGGCCAATGGCTCGGTTCTCACAGCTCCCCAAGCAGAGAGCTGCAGACTGTCAATCAATAACTCTCCACTCTGCTCCCTCCGCGCTCACTGGAGCGCTGGGCTGTGGAGGGGTGGGGAGCGGCCGTCTCAGGCTCTCTCAGCAGCTCGCTGAGAGAGGTGTCAGTCCAGGTACCTGGCGGATCCAGACTTTCATTGTCGGGATGACGTGGTGCCTGGACAGATTTCTGTGACGAATTGCACTCCTGTGACCACACAGGAGAAGCCCAGCCAAAACAAGGTTTGGCTGGATGACTTCTTCAAAGTGATAAAAGGTTCAGTTTTTTGTTTTTTTTTGTCCCTTTAAACAAACATGTCATACCTCCACCGTGCAGTTCGTTTTGCACAGAGTGGCCCCGATCCAGCTGTTCTGGGGTCCCACGGCAGCTCCTCCCCACATTAGATTACCCCCTCTGGGAAACTCTCTCCTCTTCTAAAGGGAGTTACCTTGCAGGCGTGCTCCTGTGCCATACACTCGTCCATAGACACCGAGTGTATGACTCGGCCCCGCCCCCCATGTCATTGTATTTGATTGACAGCAGCGGGAGCCAATGGCTGCTATCAATCTATCCAATGAAGGGCCGAGAACCCGTGGAGAGAGCGATGCGGGATCGTGCCCATGGAAATTCGGGGCTCAGCTAAGTAAAATAGGGGGGGCCGGACACTGCAAGGTGTTTTTTCACCTGGATGCATTAAGGTGAAAAAACACGGAGGTTTACAACCCCTTTAATAAAGAGAAAAGATAATATATTATAGCCACAAAACATAGGTATGCAAAAAAATAGCTGAAGTCTGGCTTCAAGATCCTTACAAGATAGCATAGGATGCCATATTTTTTGCTCTTGCCTTTCTTCACAGCCATTTTGGGCAGAGGTGGTATCACCCAAAAGTTTACTGACTTCCCACTGCCAAACAACCAGGCCTTCTTTTTACTATACCATAACAATATCTCCAGGAAGTCTTAAGCCTCATACACACGATTGGATTTTCATTGGATGAAGCGTAGGACCTTTGTCCAAAGGGCGTTAGCCAGGAACTTGTACTGCATACAAACGGCAAAGAATTGTCAGCCAACAAACACAAAACTACGTGGTTTTTAAGCTCTTTAGCGCCACCCTTTGGGCAACTTCTGCTAATGTTGTGTTATGGTGAGCATTGCTTCTAAGCATGCGTGTTTGTACTTTGGAGTTTTGTCCGGACTTGTGTACACAAGGTCGAAAAATCCAACAACACGCATTTGTTGGCGGACAATTTTAAAACATGCTATCCCACATTTGTCCGCGGAAAATCCGATAACAATTGTCTGATAGAGCATACAAACGGTTGGATTTTCCGACAACAGCCTGTCATCACACAATTCCCGTCGGATAATCCAAACGTGTGTACGAGGCTTTAAGTGAAATCTATCCTCCCTAATTAGATTAACATTGCCAGGAGCCACTATGTTGAAACAACCCCAGGCTCCATCCATCCGTGGATCACCAAAATAAATTAAATCAGACATACAGAGGACTTCATTGCCTCAGATTGAGTTCAGATTGTTGAAAGATTAGTCCTATTGAAATTGGGGTTCTAAATTACACCAGAATATGCAGTCTTCCCTGCTACAGGAAGCATGACCCAAGGGAATTGGAATGGAAGAAAGATGCCCTCCTCTGCCTCTTAGACTCTCATCTTGCTTTCTCTTTTTTTTTTATTCCTACAGTATCCCCCTAAATTTACCTTCAAAATATGTCATACAGTGCTGAACAGGATTTCTTAAAACACGCTTCACACTTGGCATCCATAAAATAAGTGACATATATGTTTTTCTTTTTTCTTTTCCACTTTTGCAGATGATTAAGGTGCATTTCATCACTGAGTGCCTTACGTTGTTACACACATGCGCTTGGTAGTTTGTTGAATTTATTTGACACTATGCAACTTGGCTAGCTTGTAAACTCAGATTATGTAATTATACCCACTTAATGAATCTTTGATCTAAAGTTTGGTTTTTACAACAAAGTGAAACATCTTTCATGCAACTTGAGTGTTTACACTGAAGTCTATGGATCTTAAGTCACATGAAGGTCAGACCAAAGTAGTAGAGGAACTACTTTAAAGTCGCTGTGACCAAGTCGCACAGATATGAACAGTACTCATTCGGAAACATGGGGTGTGAATGGGGTCTAAAGCTTTAAAAATATACAGTGCATCCAGAAAGTATTCACAGCGCTTACATTTTTTCCACATTGTTACAACTAGGGATGAGCTTCGAGTTCGAGTCGAACTCCTGTTCGACTCGAACATTGCCTGTTCGCCGAACAACGAACAATTTGGGGTGTTGGCGGCAATTTCGAAAAGTCTATGGGAGAAATCTAAAGTGCTAATTATAAAGGCTAATATGCAAGTTATTGTCCTAAAAAGTGTTTGGGGACCCGGGTCCTGCCCCAGGGGACATGTATCAATGCAAAAAAAAGTTTAAAAAAACAGCAGTTTTTTTTAGGAGCAGTGATTTTAATAATGCTTAAAATGAAAAATAAAAGTGAAATATTCCTTTAAATTTCGTACCTGGGGGGTGTGTATGATATGCATGTAAAGTGGCGCATGTTTCCCGTGCTTAGAACTGTCCCTGCACAAAGTGTCATTTTTGAAGGAAAAAAAGTCATTTAAAACTCACTCGCGGCTATTAATGAATTGTCGGCTTTTATCAATACATAGAAAAGTAATTGATAATATAAAAAAAAAGCGTGGGGGTTCCCCCAAAATCAATTACCAGGCCCTTTAGGTCTGGCATGGATTTTAAGGGGAACTCCACCCCAAATTAAAAAAAAAAAATATGGCGTGGTGTCACCCCAAAAACCCATACCAGACCCTTATCCGAGCACGCAACCTGGCCGGCCGCAGGGGAAGAGGGGGGGACGAGAGAGTGGCCCCCCCCTCCCTCCTGAACCGTACCAGGCCACATGCCCTCAACATGGGGAGGATGTCCCCATGTTGATGGGGACAAGGGCCTCATCCCCACAACCCTTGCCCGGTGGTTGTGGGGGTCTGCGGGGGGGGGCTTATCGGAATCTGGAAGACCCCTTTAACAAAGGGGACCCCCCAGATCCCGGCCCCCCACCCCTATGTGAATTAGTAAGGGTACCCCTACCATTTCACGAAGAAAGTGTCAAAAAATGTAAATAAACACACACACACACACACACACACCTTGGAAAAGTCCTTTATTAAAAAATAATAATAAAAAAAAACAAAACATTCCAGTGATGAAATCCAGTGTCCCGCGGCGATCCCAATGTCCAGCGCTGTCCGTCATTGGTTGTGCCTGTGCGGACCTGATGGGGAACTTCGTTCGCTGTGTAATACATGAATGTAATACATGCGGAACATGAGAAGGGGCGGGTCTATACATGTATTACACAGCGAATGAAGTTCCCCTCAGGTCCGCCCCCTCGGTATGTCCGACCCCGCCTACGTCATTGGCCTGAGCGGGGAACTTCCTTCACTGTGCAATTTAAATTTACACAGTGAAGGAAGTTTCCCGCTCAGGCCAATGACGTAGGCGGGGTCCGACATACCGAGGGGGCGGACCTGATGGGGAACGTCTCTCACTTTGTAATACATGTATAGACCCGCCCCTTCTCATGTTCCGCTGAGCGGACCTGATGGGGAACGAGAGAAGGGGCGGATCTATTCATGTATTACACAGCGAACGAAGTTCCCCATCAGGTCCGCACAGGCACAACCAATGACGGACAGCGCTGGACTTTGGGATCGCCGCGGGACACTGGATTTCATCGCTGGAATGTTTTTATTTTTTTTATTATTTTCTTATTTTTTAATAAAGGACTTTTTCAAGGTGTTTGTGTGTTTTTATTTAAATTTTTTGACACTTTCTTTGTGAAATGGTAGGGGTACAATGTACCCCTTACCAATTCACATAGGGGGGCCGGGATCTGGGGGTCCCCTTTGTTAAAGCGGTCTTCCAGATTCCAATAACACCCCCACCCGCAGACCCCCACAACCACCGGGCAAGGGTTGTGGGGATGAGGCCCTTGTCCCCATCAACATGGGGACATCCTCCCCATGTTGAGGGCATGTGGCCTGGTACGGTTCAGGAGGGAGGGGGGGCCGCTCTCTCGTCCCCCCCCTCTTCCCCTGCGACCGGCCAGGTTGCGTGCTCGGATAAGGGTCTAGTATGGATTTTTGGGGGGACTCCACGCCAATTTTTTTTACATTTGGGGTGGAGTTCCCCTTAAAATCCATGCCAGATCTCAAGGGCCTGGTATGGATATTTAGGGGGAACCCCACGCCATTTTTTTTAAATTTGCGGTGGGGTTCCCCTTAATATCCATTCCAGACCTAAAGGGCCTGGTAATTGAATTTGGGGGAACCCCCACGCTTTTTTTTTTTTTATCAATGACTTTTCTATGTATTGATAAAAGCCGACAATTCATTAATAGCCGCGAGTGAGTTTTAAATGACTTTTTTCCTTCAAAAATGACACTTTGTGCAGGGACAGTTCTAAGCACGGGAAACATGCGCCACTTTACATGCATATCATACACAACCCCCAGGTACGAAATTTAAAGGAATATTTCACTTTTATTTTTTCATTTTAAGCATTATTAAAATCACCGCTCCCGTAAAAAACGTCTATTTTTTTTAAACCTTTTTTTGCATTGATACATGTCCCCTGGGGTCCCCAAACACTTTTTAGGACAATAAATTGCATATTAGCCTTTATAATTAGCACTTTAGATTTCGAACGTTTGAGTCCATTGTATTTAATAGGGTTCTAAAATTCACACGAACATTCTGTCTGTTCGCAGGTTCTGGTGCGAACCGAACAGGGGGGTGTTCGGCTCATCCCTGGTTACAACCTTATTCCAAAATGGATTAAATTCATTATTTTCCTAAAAGTTCTACAAACAATACCCCATAATGACAACGTGAAAGAAGTTTGTTTGATATATTTGCAAATTTATAAAAAAGAAAAAAATCCCCCAAAAAAATGAAATCCACTGACATCCTTGAGGCCAGGTTCACACTGGTACGACAGACCGCTCCGACATTGGGAGCTCATGTCGCATGACGTGAGAAAATCAATGTTTCCCTATGGGAGCCGTCTTAACTGGTCCGACTTTTAAAATGCTCCCTGTACTACTTTGGTCCGACTTGGATCCTACTTCAGCCCACTGAATATCATTGAAGTCGGAACGCCATCTTGCCTGATCCGACTTTGGCATGCGACTTGTGCTCTGATGATCTTGAGGGGAAACTCCACGCCAAATAAAAAAAAAAGGCATTGGGTTCCCCCTCCTTCGGTCTGGTATGGATTTTAAGGGGAACCCCCTATGCCGAAAAACGGCCTGGGGGTCCCCAAAATCAATACCAGACCCTTACCCGAGCACGCAGCCCGGTCGGTCAGGAAAGGAGTGGGGACGAGCGAGCCCCCCCTCCTGAACCGTACCAGGCTGCATGCTTTGGGGCAGGGGGGCCCCTGCGCCCCCCACCCCAAAGCACCTTGTCCCCATGTTGATGAGGACAAGGACCTCTTCGACAACCCTGGCCTTTGGTTGTCGGAGTCTGGGCAGGGGGCTTATCAGAATCTGGAGGCCCCCAGATCCCGGCCCCCCACCCTATTAGAGGTGCGCATCTTCACTGGCCTCACGATTCGATTATCAGGTCAACGATTCGATTCCGCGATGCATCACGATTACAGCGCAAGTGCGCATGGTTTTCACCAAAAAAATTTAAGCAGTCAGGAGAACTCCATTTTTTTTTATTATATCTGTTCTTTTTTAAAAAAAAAAAAAAAGACAACACTCCCTGCATGTAGCAAAGTCTAAACAAAGCAGACAACAACTTGTACATAGTACATGAGATGGTCAGTGACTGCGGACACGCTACATGAGATGGTCAGTGACTGCGGACACGCTACATGAGATGGTCAGTGACTGCGGACACGCTACATGAGATGGTCAGTGACTGCGGACACGCTACATGAGATGGTCAGTGACTGCGGACACGCTACATGAGATGGTCAGTGACTGCGGACACGCTACATGAGATGGTCAGTGACTGCGGACACGCTACATGAGATGGTCAGTGACTGCGGACACGCTACATGAGATGGTCAGTGACTGCGGACACGCTACATGAGATGGTCAGACTGCGGACATAATACAGGAGATCAGCAGGTAAGTATAAAAAAAATATCTGTTGTGCCGAGATTCAGAATGGTTCCCCCGCCGGATTCTGTCCCCCCCCCCCCCGTCTCTCGGCTACTATTGGAACTCCGCCCCCTCAGCGCTGTACATTGCCGCTCCCTCCTACTCTTCCTCACTAATTCAAATGCTCCTAATACCGCCCCGCCTCTCCAGCCCTCTGCTCATTAGCATTCGTGAGGCGTAGGCGTGAGCGGCGCTGTAGAGGCGAGGCGGTATTAGAAGAATTTGCATTCGTGAGTAGTGTACTAGGAGAGAGCGGCAATGTACAGGCTGAGGGGGGGGGGGGGGGGGGCGGAGTTCCGATAGCCGAGTGACAGAGAACAGAATCCGGCGGGGGAACAGTGCTGTCTACATGACGCGCTCATGTGACTGCCCTCTCTCCTCTCTGCTTTCACGTCTGACGCCAGGAGAGACATGAGACGTGAAAGCAGAGAGGAGAGAGGGCAGTCACATGAGCGCAGCTGAGGGGAAAAAAAAAAAAAAGGTAACAGCTCTCCCGGGAGGAGGGGGGCGGGGCTAGACATCGGCATAATCGATTAATAGGTTTCCCTGCATCGGTGCCGCATCGGGGACGCCCGAATCGCGATGCACCGATGCAGCGATTAAATCCTACACCCTATATGAAAGAGTATAGGGTACATCGTTGGTGAAAACCTGCTCCAGAGCGCTCTGGACCTCAGACTGAGACGAATGTTCATCTTCCAACAGGACAATGGCCCTAAGCACCAGGCCAAGATAACAAAGGAGGTGTTTACGGGACAGCTCTGAGAATGTCCTTGAGTGGCTCAGCCAGAGCCCAGACTTGAACCTGATTTAATATCTTTGGAGAGATCTGAAAATGGCTGTGCACCGACGCTCCCCATCCAACCTGATGGAGCTCAAGAGGTCCTGCAAAGAAGAATGGGAGAAACTGCCCAAAAATAGGTGCGCCAAGCCTGTAGCATCATACTCAAAAAGACTTCAGGCTGTAATTGGTGCCAAAAGGTGCTTCAACAAAGTATTGAGCAAAGGCTGTGAATACTTAAGTACGTGATTTTTTTTTTCCATTTGTTATTTGTAATAAATTTGCAAAGATTTCAAACAAACTTCTTTCACGTTGTCATTATGGGGTATTGTTTGTAGAACCTTTAGGAAAATAATCAATTTAATCCATTTTGGAAATAAAGCTGTAACAATGTGTAAAAAGTGAAGCGCTGTGAATACTTTACAGATGCACTTTATATCATCTAAATAAAATATATTATGTACACCATATAAACCAGACCTGTCGCACCTCCCATTCCCTGCCCTGTTATGTAAGGTATGACTGGAAAGGGGGAAGGGGATGTGATGTAAAGGAAAGGGGGAAAACTGAGGTCACTAATGTAGAGGATGGAGGGATGTGCCTTTAAGGAGACTGCAATAAAATTGGTATACTGTAATGTAAAGTGGGGGCTTCATTTAAAAGGGGTTGCTGTAATGTAAAGGCAGGCCTGTGATGAAAAAGGGGAGGTCTGCAATGCAAAAAGGGTGCTGTATTGTAAAGAAGAGCTGTGATGTAAAGAAGAGTGCAAGTTTGTAAAGAAGGGGGGGGGAACTGATGTAAAGAGGAGGCCGTGGTGTATAGAGGGGCACTGTGATGTAAAGGGGGAGTTTCTATATGAGGAAAACCGATTCAAAGGGGGTGCGCTGTTATGTAAATGGGGGGATTGTGAAGCAAAGGGGTCTGTGATATAAAGCGAGGGCTTGATATAAAAGGGGGATGGCTGTAATGTTAAGGGAGTGCTATGTTGTAAAGGGGTGATGTATTCTAAAGGGGGGGCTGTGATGTAAAGAGGGACGCTGCAGTGTACGGGGGGGGGGGGGGGTTGTGATGTAAAGAAGGGCGCTGTGTTGTAAAGGGGAAACTGCGATGTAAATAGGAGGGCTGTATTGTAAATGGGAGCTGTGATGTAAAGGGGGGGTGGGGCTTGCTATGTAAATAGGAAGACTGATTTAAAAGGGGTATGCTGTGATGTAAATGGAGGGACTGTGATGCGAAAGGGGCAGTCATTAAAAAGGGTGGACTGTGATGTAAAGAGGGAGGTTGCAAGGTAAAAGGGGGCCTGTTATTGAAGAGGGGACTGCGATGGAAAAGGTGCTCTGTAAAGGGTTAGGACTGCAATATAATGGGAGGGCTGTACTGCAAAGGGCTCTGTAATGTAAACAGGGACAATAAGATGCAAGGGGGAGGTTGCTATATAAAAGAGAAATACTTTAAAGGGGTGCACTGTGACGTAAACAGGGGGAGAGTAATGTAAAGTGGGGTTCAATGTAAAGTGGGAAACTGCAATTTAAAGGGATGCCTGTAATGTAAAAAAAGGGCACTAATGTAAAGTGAGAGGTGTACTGTAAATGGGCACTGTGATGTAAAGGGGGGGTTGCTATGTAAAGAGGAAGACGGAGTTAAAAAGGGTGCGCTGTGATGTAAATGGGAGAACTGTGATGTCAAGGGGGAATACGTTGATGTGAAAGGGATGGGGCTATACTGTAAAGGATCTGAGTCATAGCAGAAACATGAGATTTGGACCTCTGCTGAAAGAAAATGTTACTGACCAGAGCCCAGTGAATTTTAATTCAATTCCTGAATATAAATATAGAGGCTCTGAAATTTAACTAATTCGTAGTGCAAACAATCAGTTGTGCATAACCTTTTATTTTGTAAAAGAAAGGAAAGATAAAGGTATACAACATTGTTTCCTCAACTGAATTGAACAATCATAGCAAAAGGGTCATTCAACATTTTGAACAAACGTTATGGAAAGCATCTTCCATAGGGGTGCTGCAAGCCTAGAACCTCAGCTCAGGCAGTGGAAAAAAATAAAAAAACATCCCAATGACACACTTTTGTTAACAAATCTTCCAGAATTTCACAAATTCTACGCTGTATTTCGCAGTATACATCTTATTTGCGGTATGCTTTGGCTCTGAACAAGAACATCGCAAATACCTTTATTCTTCAAATAGGGTTGGCAACATGATGTCAAAGACAGTTAAGCTGGACCCAACAAATGCAGCTGAAAGAGTGCTAGAAGCACTCAGTGGACATTACCTCCGTTTTCATGAGGAATAGAAATGCAGTAACAGGACTTCTACTGAAGCTCTTCATGCGGATGAAACCATAATTTATGTTGAATAATGTCTTGCCTTGTTTTTAGGAGCCATTTTAGCCATCAGTTAGGTGGGGCACCGGTATAAAGCATAAATAAAACTGTACATTAAAACTGTACAATAACAATAAAGGAAAAAATAAAAATAAAAACAATTCTACATCTTAGTATGGAAATATTTATGTCCGTCAAAACAAAAGTAGTGACTATGTACTCTGTACTCATCTTGGTTCTTCAGAAAAACCTTAGAAGAGAACCTGAGCTAACAATTCCAAGTCACGCCTCACTTTTCTATGGTCAAATGTTCCTTTGTGTATTTTACAGTAAAAACAATACAAAAGTTTTCCCACTTTGTTTATCTCAAAAAATAAGGAACGGAGGAGCCGCATCCTCAGCATAGGAGACACAAGTCTTCGTCTTTGCTGTTAAAGCCAAGTGAAAAAACAAAAAACAGGAACGTAAACACAACAATCCTAGGCCCAAAACAGGCCTCATCCTACAGTCACAAATCTGCTGCCTTTGCTCATAGACTGAGACAGTCTTTGTTCTTTTAGAATCTTGAAACGTTCATTTAATGTGATCCCAGTCTAGAAAACAAAAAAGAAAAAAAACAGTTAACTTTTTTTTATACTTGAAAGTAACACAGCAAGTAAGAGTCTGCAATCATGTAATGACATACCTGTTTTACAACGCTGTTTATATCAAAGTCTAAAGGGACTCCTTTGGGGATCTTGGGTTCTGAACCCTCCTTTTTCAACAAAAAGGGCAGTGGGGGTCGAGGCAACCTTGTACTATAGAATAAAAATCAAACTTGGGTAAATCCAAAATCTGCATAAAACAAAAAAATAAAATGGATATTCTTTATATTTAAAAAATACAAACCTAGGTAACAAAGCTGCAGTAGGATTATCGATTGATACTGTCAGAATGCCACTGCTGTTCATAGAGGTCCTCCAACTAGAATAAAGAAAAATAGAATTTGCTACATGTTCTTGCTTGTATCTGAGCATGTACAAAGGGAAACTAAATACAGCATAAAGTAAACACCAATGCTCACGGACCCAAAACAACTGTAGTAACTGCAAAACAATTGCTCTTCCCTAGCCTATACTGCTCGGCATACACAGGTTAGCATAACTCCCTTTGAACCTTTCTACATCGTCTAAAAACCTGGAATCAAAATGGATTTTACCATTAGGGCTCAGTGCACACTAGCATTTATAATAAGCTCCAAAAATAGTGTTTTTGTGCCGGCTTACACTTACAGTACACAAAGAAAAAATAACTGCTTGAAAAAAAGCTGTTAGGAGCGTGTAGCTTTTTTTTTCTGCCAGAAAAAGCTCCCAAAAAGTTTTTTTTTTCTGCTCCCAGACACTGAAGCTCAAAAAGGCTAAAGTAGTGTGCATGTTCACATAGGATACCACCATTTAGCTTCTAGGAGCAGGAAAAAAAAAAAATGCTAGTATGCATTGAGTCTTATTTTTATTTTGACACAAACGTTAATTAAAACAAAGACAAATATTCGTGGGTTTCAGAAGTATTCATCCCCTCTCAACACTTGGTAGAACAACTTTGGCTGCAATTATAGAAGAAAAAAAACTCGTGCATATCTCTACAGTTATGCAAATCTGGATTTGTAATTTTTGTGAAAACACGGCCTCTTGGAAAAAGTCTGTTAAGAAGAAACGTACGTCGGGCAAGGCACAGGAAATAGTGGCAATGTCAGCAGGCCTTGGAGGGTGTAGGATGGATGGTCTCTATTTCAATACTTGTTTTTATCCTCGCTGCTGTAAGTACATTTTAAATAAATCCTATTTGATTTGATTTTACTAGATGTTGCGCAATGAGCACCTTTTCCCATTGTTATGTGGAATCATCGTGTGTGAGACTATCCTGGATGAGCCTGTGAGGTGCTTCCTAGCATTGCCATCTTAAAGGACGATTGGAGAAGGGAAAGCTAGCCCAAACCTAAAGATAGAGGTGAAGCTCACTAAGGAAGTTCATGACCTTGATAGGTCTGAGATTCTGGTAAGAGGCTATGGGGGGTTATTTACTAAAGACAAATCCACTTTGCACTGCCAGTGCACTTGCTGTAGATCTGAGGGGGAGAAAGAAAGAAAGAAAGAAAGAAAGAAAGAAAGAAAGAAAGAAAGAAAGAAAGAAAGAAAGAAAGAAAGAAAGAAAGAAAGAAAGAAAGAAAGAAAGAAAAAAAGAAAAAAAGAAAGAGAAAAAGAAAGAGAAAAAGAAAGAGAAAAAGAAAGAGAAAAAGAAAAAAGAAAGAGAAAAAGAAAAAGAAAGAGAAAAAAAGAAAGAGAAAAAGAAAAAGAAAGAGAAAAAGAAAGAGAAAAAAAGAAAGAGAAAAAGAAAAAGAAAGAGAAAAAGAAAAAGAAAGAAAAAGAAAGAAAAAAAAAAACAAAAAAAAAAACAGCATTTTACCTTGCACATGATTGGATAAAATCAGCAGAGCTTCCCCTCATTTCAGAGCCTCCCCTGAGATTTAAAGCGACTGCACTTCCAAGTGCACTTGTAGTGCAGAGTGGATTTGCCTTTCGTAAATCAACCCCTATGTGCGTTTGAACTGGAAGGGGAGCACCAAGTGTTAATTCACTGAAGTTGAAATAAGAGCCACCTGGCACTGTTTGCATCACTAACTAATGGACTTATCTTGGACTCAATTTTTATGTGAATAACACTTTCCTATCTTGTGCACTATATTCTTGCAATCACACTGCATGATTATATTTGTTTTGTAGCTTTTGATTAATGTTATAATGGTTTTACAACATTTATATACATTTGAGTTGTGTATAATACACATATGGCAGCACAACACTGTTAAAATTTCTATATATTGTAAGGCCTTGTACACATGAGAGTACTGAGGAATACAACTGTGTGAGGGCTGCGTTTGCCCACATAGGACGCACAAGTGTTCTTCTGTGCATTAGCATACAAGAAGTCACATTCACGTCAATTGAGATGCAGTGGGGACTCCCAATTCAACATCAGTTTGGGTGTGGGTGCATGTCGCCAAATGCAAACATTGTGATTCGGTGACACGCGCCTGTATGGATGCTAAACTGGGTGCAGCAGCTGTTGTATCAATTGACAAGAATCAGACTGCCTGCACGCAGATGCATGGAACACATATGCATCCTCGTGCCAGTAAAACATGACATTTTGTATAGGTGTAGACTTGGGTATCAAAAAGTTTGATGAGTGTTGGAGCCTTATTTGAGCCGATTTTCATTTGACACAGAGCTAATCGATGGCTGTACTAATAGAAGACTAGTGGCAACACGTTTGTCTGCCTGTGTAGAAGGGCACCGCACTTTATTAGATAAACAGGTAAATAAAACATCTTCTACAGAATATGCATCAACTTTTCTTCTGCAACAAACATCTTACAGTTTTGTACAGGCTGAACTATCAAAACTTCAAAAAAACAGGTGTACTGCACTACTTAGCCTTTCAGTGTGGTTTAAGCAACTGCTAAAGGAGCTGTACAGTGCTAAATACTCACGGATGAGTCCTATTTAATTCTGGCAACTCTTCAATCTGCTCCATGTCCATAGTAGCCTGAACCTACAGGAATATATAAAGCATAAGGAAAAAAGTATTTTCATTTAAAGTTGATGTAAACCCTCACATATACCCAGTGAAGTGAACAGCCTCAGATGGTACACTGAGATTAAACAAATCTCCCTACCTAAGTTTTACATGTATATCTGCTGTCTTCCCCTTTCTATATTCTTTAGAATTCTTACATCATGTTAAGAGATTTTTACTTCCTCATTCTGCAGTCAGTGTAGCTTGGTTTACATTAGGAAACCGCTGATTGGGGGAAAGTCACACACCCACATTCCATATAGGCAGACTTGCAGAGCTCTCCTATGAATAGTGCAGCACTCTGCTAATCTGTTTATAGCAGCCTCCTATGACACAAACTTTAGGCTCCCGTGATCAGGCTGATAACAGAGCTACAGAGCAAGAGAAAGCCAAGGAACTCAGTGCTTTAGAGAGAGAGAAGAAAACACTACAGATGTGTGCACAGCTCAAATTTCATGAATCAGGTTTACATCCACTTTAAGCAAGGATCAGTATTCTGTCAGATCAGGAACATTGTTTCTAGCTGCACTTGCTCTGGTGACATTGTCACGAGTGGCATCGCTCAGGAAAACGAGTGATGGGTTACACTTGTCTAGGGACACCAAGACTGGAGTGGTGTCGATCAGGAACACTGTTGATGCCTTACACTGGCCTGGTGACACTGGGACTGGTGTAGCAGTTATCAGGAACACTATTGCTGGCTGCACTGGTCTGATGTGGCAGCAATCAAGAACATTATTTCTGGGCGATACGGTTACTGGTGTGGTGGCAACTGGGGACACTGACTGGCTGCACTATTATGTAACATTGGGACTGGTGTGATGGTGATCAGGGACACTGCATTTGGTTGCACTAGTCTGGTGACATTGTACTGCTGTGGTTATTTATCAATGGCTGGCTGTACTGACATACACCAATATAAGAGCAACCAGTCGCTGTACAAGATCACTAGCCACAGCAGTACAATGTCAACATAGAAACACTGCACTGCTTTAGTGAAGTTTGATCGGTAACAACAATCACATGGTATATGGCCAATTTCATAGGCCTTGTATCCTGATCTTTGATTTGCTGTGTCCAAAGGACACAGCAATTTCAGTGCGCACCGCTGCGTGCCTTAGAGGGAGCGCAAAAGCATGTGTGGGAGGCCACATATATACGCCCTCCTACATCCAGGAAGCCATTGTTCGGCTATTTATCAACACTGTCCTGGATATAAGAAGCTAATGTGAAGCAATTATGAAATAGTTGGTACAATAGATTGCATCCCTATTGAAATGAAGACAATTGTAAGTGTTATCCAGCCAAAACTTAAATTTTTTCGTTTTGGACAAAGTGGGGGGAAGGGTTAGAACTCAAGTCAGGTTTTGTTGCCGACAGACTCCATAGCAGATTTCTCACTTGCTGTTCTGCTGACAGCAGATTCTCCCTCACTTCCAGACGGGAAGCAAGAAATAAGCAATGGAGAGGGACAGCAATAAAAAGCTAGAATGTAATAAATATAAAATATACACACACACACACATAAAATAAAAACTGACTTCCTTACACTCTCTCTAATAGAGTCCTACAGAGCAGTAAAACCCTAAATGGCCCCAAATTTTTTATTTTTTTAAGATTTATATATGCGTGGGTTCTGCTTCCTCTAGTTTCAGGTTTGAATGTTGGTCCTTAGGTAGTCCTCTAGTTCTGCCATTATTGAGCCTGCTGCAGGTGTTGCCGTTGCCCAACTCCCCTTTAGTTGACTGCTTTTGGATGTCCTGACAGTATAGTACTCCCTTGCCCCTTAAGGATAAGTGGAAAATAGGATTTTTGTACTTGCCACCCTTTGCTTAATGTCATTAGTAGTGCTTTTCTACAAAATGGAGGTATCCAGTGGGGATAGATAAAAGTTTCCCCAGTATGTGTAGTTTTGTTTATTTAAACGATCTTACACAAGACTAGGTTCACATCTGTGCTGGTGGCTTCGGCAGCCACACACAGAAAAATTCGCTAGATGCGTGTGGATGACAAAAATCCTAAAAAGGCACGCCGCACGCACTGGAAACCGCACTGCACTTGTGGTTCCCATGCAAACTGCGATTCCAGAAATGGTGCAGGGACCTTTTCCTGCATTTCAGGAGGCACGGCAGCCTATTCAAATGAATGGGCCGCCATGCCGGGTGAAATACGGGTCGCAGGGCCTCAAAGCGAATCCAACCTAAAGAGTAGTACTGTAATTAATGCTCTATTATCTGCCATCAGATCAGACAAAATTTCTGATTTTCTATTTCTGCCTTTATTTCTAGTACAACATCTACAATTAAGTTAGATAACTAGCTGTTGCTTGACAAATTTTTGCGCATGTCATTACCTTTAGGCCTCTCTTCTGGAAATATGTTGCTTGTCGTTGGTCTCTTTGTTGATTTGTCCTCAGTCCTCTTCTAAAAGTAGACGCTTGAGTATAACTACTGCAGTGTAAAAAAATAAATAAAAATAAATAAAAAAAAGGAAGGAGTAATACCAAGAAAGAATCTGAATCCCAAAGCTGATTTTTTTTTCCCCCACAAGAAATCAAAGCTGATGTTTAATCTGCCTGTAGTTTGCCTTCCCTCCTCCCCCTCCCCCCAAAGCAACAGACCAGTTTATTTTTTTAATAAAACCTAGCCCTTTTCATTACTTATGTTATTTTAGGCCCAGTGACATTAATAGATCTCTGTGGTTCCTTATGCAAGCAGCAGGGTGCTGTGTATAGGTTGACCGTATTTGGTTGTCCTGCACCATATGGAGCCTATTTTTCTATTCCATTTCACTTCCAGGCCCAGGTGACCATTTTTCCCCTACTACCATCCCTTGGATCAACTTGGCTGTCGGTTTTCCATTGCTGTCCTGTCCTATGGTTTGGAGTCGCAAGATCCATCATCCCGTTCAGCGTGGCATCCTTAGAGCATTGAAGCACCAGGAACCAAGGGTTCAGAGCTTGTTTGACCCACTGCCGTAGGGCAGGTGTGTCCATCTTATTTACAGGCATTTGAATGGTTCACTTGGGATTACATGTCAACACCTCATCTGGAAGCCGATTCCCTTCTATGCACTTGTTTGGACTTTGGCGTTCATTGATTGTGAACTCACACTGTGTTTTGCGTTTAGATTTTGTTGATTTGCATTGCACGCATCAACATTTCTTTTTTATATATTTTCACGTGCATGTGTTATAGTGGGTTTATACTTCCTATATCTTCACTGTCACTGAGAGCTAGTGATTTACTGTCACTAGTCCTCTTATTGTGCGTTTTTCTTTTCAGCTTTATGCATAGACGTTTCCATTCATTTGGTCTCATTATCCAGCTCTACACTAATTTTTGGATATTGCTTTAGAGACTGAGTGTTAGCAGCTATGGTCTCTCTAGTTTTTTTTTGGTTAGCGCAGTATTTTTCCCCTTTTTTGACATATGCTGTGTATAGCTCCCTAAAAACATTCCAGCAGCCTGTGAGTAAGTAGTTGTAGTACAGAAGAGAAGCCTGTACAGCTGTGCAAAACTGGGAGGTAAGGCAGGAGTTCAGCTTTATCACCCACAGAGTTTCCATACACCAATTCACCAGAAGGGAAAATATTCAGTAAATATAACAAACTGTCACTTATATAAAAAGGAGGTCCATTTTCTTTGAACACCCCTCCCTTTTTGTTGTATTCTCGGTTTCACTGTGAACTACACCTCCAGGCAAACTACATGCTGCAAGAACTTCTAGCAAGCATTATTGTGAATTCTTACATTATTTTATTTAGAAAGAAATTATGTTAAAGCAGATCTATGTTCAAAGTGTAAAATATATTTCCACATTGTATTTCAATTATTTCTAGCCTACTTCTATTAATCTAAACAATCTTGAAGAAATCAAATTTACTTTGTGAAGATCCCCACACATTTACTTCCTTGAATTCTACAACACATATTCACTATGCCCTGTGAGTAGGCACTGCTGTGTCACACGTTTCATAGAGTCTGTTGTCTAAACTACAGGTAGTGCTGCGAGAAGGAGTTTCAGGAGGTGGAGTCGGCACATGAATCCCTGAATGCCAAAAGCAATGAAAATAAAACAGCAGAGAAGCTGCAAAGCATGCAGGAAATCCAGGAAGTTGTGGAAAGCAAACGACCAGCAAACAGGCAGTAGTTCTAAAGGCAGAACGTTTACCTCAATGCATCCTATGCATTAAGGCAAAAAACCTTCTGGGTGCGGTTCCCCCCTTAAAACATACCGAAGCTCCATCTAGATCCAGCGATGTGCATAAGAGCAGAAACTCTCCCGGGTCTCTCCCTCTTTACTGGCTCACACAGCAGCGGGACCAACGACCAGGATGTGAGGACGCGAGTCGCCTGAGCACCGTCCACGCCTCACACATCCTTGATTGATCCCGACAACCCGATCGAGCTCTGGGGGTCCCATCTAGCTGCATGTCTCAGGATGGTCAAATACGGCCCTGCAATGGAGGAAGCACCAGGATTCACACCCATAAAGGATGGGAGGGTTTAGTTCTATTTTAAAAGAAAAACTAAAAAGGCAAAAAGTATTTTCCACTTTGGATAGAGGAAGGGAGGGTTATAAACCCTGTTGGATATATGGCCATCTGTGTCCCATTAGAGAAATTTCCCTCCACTTCCTGTCTTATAGCCAAAATAGGAAAAGAGACGAAATACCTCCAAAGTGAATGAGTTCCTGGAAATCACTAGGGTCACCAGAACAGGTGTGGCTCCATTGGAAGATCTCCCTTCCAATCCTGTTCTGGTGACAACCAAAAATTTGGAAATTTCTCACTCTCAGTGATAAATGGTACACATGACAAACAGAGGGGGGATTCTCCCTAATGGACACAGAAAGCAGTAAAATAAGCATATATATGACATATGTTCTAATCCCTTTCCACTCTATCTAAAAAGCGTTTTTGTTATACTTTAAACGTAGAATAAAAAATAAATAATAAAAAAAAACACACAACATGCTAGAGCAGTGTTTCTCAACTCCAGTCCTCAAGGCGCCCCAACAGGTCATGTTTTCAGGATTTCCCTCAGATGAAACAGCTGTGGGAATTACTAAAGGCAGTGAAACTGATCAAATAACCTGTGCAAAACAATGGAGAGCCTGAAAACATGACCTGTTGGGGCGCCTTGAGGACTGGAGTTGAGAAACACTGTGCTAGAGGCAGCAAAGCACTGATAAAAAGCAGAATTTAATGCGTAGTGAACAGATCTCTAAAAAAAAAAAAGGTAGAGACTGCCTTTACATGAGGTTAAAACACTTACATTTTATGAGTTGAAACACAAACCAGAATTTAGATTAATAAACGAATGGCGATATCTCCAGTTGAGACACTTCGTTGAGCAATTACCCCAGCCAATTAGACACGAGACTGATTTAACGCCTCTAGAGCGGCTATGTATTGCAGAAAACACAAGAGGTAATATATCTCAAATTTATAAAATACTGTTGCTATGGAACAGCTGGAGATCCCGCCATTCATAATTAAATGGGAAAGGGAACTGGGGACACATATAGATAAAAAGTCACTATTAGCAAAATACTAAATTTAACCCACAGCTCGGCGGTAGACACCAGAATGGTCTAAATGAACTATAAATGTTTAACATGGTGGTACGCAACGCCAGACAGTCAGCAGGTACCAACTGGGAAAATCCGGAGTGCTGGCGAGGATATAAGGTATTGGGAACGATGGCCCATCTATGGTGGGACTGCCCAAAAATCTAAAAGTATTGGAGAGGGATATTGCAGCTAATAAAACAAATTACTAAAAAAGAAATACCAGAGGACCCGTGGATAGTTCTGCTACATGGGGTTGAAGGACCAGTAAAACAAAATAAAGAATCAGTAATACCACATATGTTGAACGCCGCAAAAAGACTTATCCCTAAAAAGTGGAAAGAAGTGGAAGCCCCCTCAATTCGCGAGTGGCTAACTTCAGTAGAAGAAACATATAATATGGAAGGTCCGAGGCAGAGTTTTGAAGAAGAATGCGTGGAGTCAACAGATAAATTAAATGGGAGAGATGGAAAGTGTTTAAAAAGACAAAGATATGTAAAGTTGTTTAGTCTCCAAACATAGGAAACCCTTCTCTGGTGAGAAAGTAAATAATAATAATAATAAAAAAAAAAAAAAAAAAAAAGATACATTTAGAAAGTTTAAAAGCGGTTGTATACAGTTTTTTTTTTTTTAAAACCTGTAAGGCAAAGGCATAATGAGCTAGTACGACTAGCATACTAGCTCATTATTACTTACCTTAGATCGAAGCCCCCGCAGCGGTCCTCGGACACGTCCTCCCTCGACGCCATGATACCCCGGAGTGAAGTCCGGGTATCGCCGCTCCGGCGCTGTGACTAGCCGGTGCGGTGATGACGTCACTGCCGCACATGCGCGAGGAACGGCACGATCCCCGCGCATTACGGCACTGTCCGGCAGGCTCCCATTCAAGACCCGCTGAGCTCAGTGCGCCGTTGTCTATGGCGCGCATGCGCCGTAGACATCAGTGCTCACTTTTCTGCATATATCTCCTTAACTATGTAGGTTAAGGAGATATTGCAAGCACCTACAGGTAAGCCTTAATGTAGGCGCATGTATCACAAGAGGGTATACAACCGCTTTAAGAGGCAGAGGCCTGATGGGTGGGGATATGGGGGCGGGTCTAGGAGAGGTGGGAGGGAGTTGTGGGTTACCTTTGGAGGGTTAAACCAGAAGTAAATGTGTTACAAGGTTTGAAAGAGGGTGAATTGTATTCTACTTATAGAATTTTTTTATATCCGTTTACTTTTAATAAAAATAAATAAAAAAAATAAATAAAAAACACTTACATGTCCACCTTACCTATGAAAATAATTTCTCTTCATAGAAGGTACAAACCCTAGACGTCTTGAAAGATTTGTTCGCCTCCTGAAGGGTGACCATTGACCTTCTGAATTCTTCATAAAATGATAAAAGGCAATATAGTTAGTATACTTTTTTTTAATTTGAGAATTCTACAACTGTATATTATTGACAAAGCCCCCTCCCTTCAAGTCTCCATCAACAGGTGTTCCGTTTGTCCGTTTTTAAACCATTTTTGTGGATGGAAAGTGGACAGTAATATATTCCAATGGGAATGCAGATGTATACCTATTACTATCAGTACAAGTCATTATACATCCATGTCAGTATGCGAGTACATACATCAGTGTTTACGTCTGTTTATGAAATAGAACGTGAAAGTCTAGAGGTCATTTGATTAATGTACAAGACAAAGAGGGGGGGGGGGGTCTTAAAATGTCTCTATGCCTTTTTAATGGCTATATTAAAAACATACAACCCACACAGAAGGAGAGGGAGAACCAGCACAAGGAGCAATTAACCACTTGCCAACCAGGCCAATTCTGACATTTCTCTCCTACATGTAAAAATCATCATTTATTTGCTAGAAAATTACACAGAACCCCCATACATTATATATGTTTTTTTTTAGCAGAGACCCTAGAGAATACAATGGTGGTCATTTTATTGCGCACAGTATTTGCGCAGTAATTTCTCAAACATTTCATGCTAAATAAATAAATAAATAAAAACCCACAGTAAAGTTAGCCCAATTATTTTACATAATGTGAAAGAAGAAGTTACGCTGAGTAAATAGACACCTAAGATGTCACGCTTCAAAATTGCACACGCTTGTGGAATGGCGCCAGACTTCGGTATTTAAAAATCCCCATAGGCGACACTTTAATTTTTACTGGTCACATGTTTTGAGTTAGAGGAGGTCTAGGGCTAGAATCATTTCTCTCGCTCTAACGTTTGAACACCGTTTTCATATGTGAGCGGGACTTACGTATGCGTTCGCATCTGCGTGCGAGCACACGGAGACCGGGGCACTTTAAAAAGTAAAAAAAAAAAAAAAAAAAAATTTTGGACTGACACTTTTTAAAACCACCTCAATACAGGGCACTTTCATCCCCTTCCTGCCCAAGCCATTTTTCAGCATTCAGGGCTGTCACATTTTGAATGACAGTTGCGCGGCCATGCAACACTGTACCCAAATGAAATGTTTATAATTTTTCCCCACAAAATAGGATTTTTGTACTCACCGTAAAATCAGTTTCTCTGACGTCCATGGACCGACGCAGCTCTCATACTGATTACATGTGGGTATATGTCCCTGCTCGCAGGAGAAGATCTAGACAGAATGTTAGATGTTAAAACATTCTAGAACAAGCCAGAGCTGAACAGCCCCGCCCAGGGGGGCGGTCCCTCCGGACATTACCCTCCCACCTGCAGCTAGCAGCCTTAGTTCGTAACAAAGCAGTACAAACTTAAAAAGGAAGGGTGGGTGCTGTGTCAGTCCATGGACGTCAGAGAGAGAAACGGATTTTACGGTGAGTACAAAAATCCTATTTTCTCTTATCGTCCATGGACCGACACAGCTCTCATACTGATTACATGTGGGATGTCCCAAAGCAGTATAAGAAAAGGGTGGGAGCAAAATAGTAAAAGGAACAACCAAAACTTCACTCCAAACCAGCAGAGCCCCTCAATGGAGGAGTTGCAACATTAGACAGCGGCCTGCAACACTTTGCGGCCGAAGAAAGCATCCGAAGATGCAGCCACATCAACCTTGTAGAACTTTGAAAAGGTATGAACGGACGACCAGGTCGCCACCTTGCACACTTGTGCAACCGACGCTTGATGTTAGAAAGCCCAGGAAGCACAGATTGCCCTGGTGGAATGCGCCGTGACCAGAAAGGGAGGCGCCCGTCCCCTAATGGCATAGGCCTGTATAACTGTCTGATCCACCTAGAAATTGTGGCAGACGACACCGCTTGGCCCTGTTTCGGACCAGAGACAGACACAAACAGCGAGTCAGACTTCCTGATAGGAGCGGTAGCCGGCAGGTATACCCGTAAGGCACGCACCACGTCTAAATTGTGAAGCGCAACCTCCCTAGGATGCGATGGATGAGGGCACAAGGACGGAAGGACAATGTCTTCGTTAAGGTGAAAAGCCGAAACCACCTTAAGAAAAGACGGTCGCGGTCGTAATACCGCCTTGTCCTTATGGAGGACCAGGTAAGGCGACTTACATGACAGAGCCGCCAACTCAGACACTCGTCTAACAGAAGTAATGGCCACTAAAAAAGCCACCTTCTGGGACAAAGTTGAAAGAGGAATATCTCTTATATTCTCAAAAGGAGATTCCTGAAGAGCCGAAAGCACCAAGTTCAGATCCCAAGGAGGGAGCGGGGGCTTGGCAGGTGGAACCACATGGCGTACCCCCTGCACAAAAGTGCTAACCAAGGAATGACCAGGTAGGGGTCTTTGAAAGAAAACGGCCAAGGCCGAAATCTGACCCTTAATAGTGCTCGAAGCCAGCCTTTGAGCAACACCACGCTGTAAGAACCTCAGGATTCTGGGGACAGAGTACATCCATGGACGCCAGTCTAGCTCCTCACACATAGCGATGTAAGCTCTCCAGGTACGGTGATAGTTCTTCCTAGAAGAAGACTTCCGTGCCCTAAGCATGGTTGAAATTACCGAATCAGACAGGCCTCGGTCTTTCAGCACCTGGCTCTCAATAGCCATGCCGTTAAAGCCAGAGACTGTAAAGCAGGATGAAAGCTAGGACCTTGAGATAGAAGGTCCTCCCTCAAGGGCAGGTGCCAAGGGACGTCCGCGATGAGACCTACCAGATTGGCGTACCAATGACGCCGAGGCCAGTCCGGGGCAATGAGGATCACCGGAATACCCTCGGCCGCTACCCTGCGCAGCAGACGGGGAATCAACTGCAGCGGAGGGTAGACATATCAGGCGATACCAACCCCACGGGGCCACTAACGCGTCTGAGGCATCCGCCCAGGGGTCCTTAGACCAGGGCCACGAACCTCGACACCTTGCGATTGAGTCGAGACACCATCAGGTCCACATCCGGAGTGCCCCATCGTCGACAAAGGAGCTGAAACACTTCCGGATGCAAGGACCACTCCCCCTGGTCCAGGGACTGGCGGCTCAGATAGTCCGCCTGACAGTTTTCTACGCCCGGAATGTAAACGGCCGACAGCACCGGCATGCTTCTTTCCACCCATCTTAGGATGTGGTCGAAGTCGGATGCCGCAGCCGGGCTCCGAGTGCCCCCCTGATGGTTGACATACGCCACGGCCGTGGCGTTGTCCGACTGGATTCTGACCGAGCAGCCCTGTAGCCTCTTCGACCAAGCGGAGAGACACAGTTTGATCGCCCGCAATTCCAGGACGTTGATTGGGAGACGAGATTTGGCTGGAGTCCAGAGCCCCTGAGCTGACAGGACTCCCCACACTCCTCCCCAGCCCGTCAGGCTGGCGTCCGTTGTGATCACCGTCCAGTGGATGGGGAGGAACCACTTCCCAGTCCGAAGATTCGGGGACCTCAGCCACCACGTCAGGGACGCCTTGACAGTAGAGCTGCACGATTCTGGGAAAAATGAGAATCACGATTCTTTTGATTAAAACAAAGATCACGATTCTCTCACGATTCTTTAAAATGGTAAATTAAAAAAAAAAAAAAAATATTCGCTTGTCGTTTGTTTTTTTGCAAAATTTTCTTATTTTTAATATTTTGATTATTCTTTACTTTTTAATTTCTTTATTTTATTAATTTAATTATTATTTTATCATTTTTTTTTCACTTTATTGCTATCACACAGGAGAAAACAATTCACTGTGCGATACCAATTGGAGGAGACAGGTTCTCTTTATTGACCCTCTCACTTCCAAAAACAGGAGTCCTAGCACTAGCACTGTGCTTGAACTCCTGTCACAGCTGAGATGGGAAGAGCACAGGTCTCCCCTCTCACTGTGAACATAGGCGGCAGGGACAGGAGACGGGAGACAGACTCGGCAGCCGGGGGGGGGGGAGGATGGAGTCCCGAAGACAGCCAGCCAAGTGTGGTATGTGGGGGGGGGGAGAAGGGAGGACGGACAGCAGCACACATTTCCTGCTAGAAACTCACCACCCGTATGTTGAAATTGTCTCTCCTCTGCTCGCACACAGCCCCGCCTCCTCCTAACCCCGCGCTGTGATAGACAGAACACATCCCAGCATTGGACCCGCATTCTGTCTATCACAGCGTGGGGTTAGGAGGAGGCGGGGCTGTGTGCGAGCAGAGGAGAGACAGTTTCAATGCATCACGCTCTATGATCAATTTGCGTTCCACGCTGGTTACGTGGAACTGGCGGGGATTTAAGAAAATCGCGGTCATCCAGCCTGGAGATCGTGGGGAGGGGGGGGGGGGGTGAATCGAGATCGCGATCCTCAAACGATTAATCGTGCAGCTCTACTTGACAGAGTGACTCATCTGGATCTGAAGATCCAAAGACAATGGGGACTTGTCCCAAACTGACAGAATTCCCTTCTGCAATGCCCGAGTGTGTGATTGGGCATACGGAACCGCCTCGAAGGAGGCCACCATCAGTCCCAGGACTCTCATGCAGAAGCGAATTGATGACCATTTTCGGGACGACAAAACCTGTATTGCTGACCGAAGTGCCAGTAGCTTCTCTGAGGGTAGAAACACCTTTGCTGCCGAAGTGTTCAGGATCAGACCCAGATACTCCAAGCGCTGAGTCGGGGCTAGAGCTGACTTCCGCGTGTTCAGAACCCAACCGAAGTCCCGGAGGGTCTGACTGACTATCGTCACATTTTCCTCCAATTCTGAGCCATTTTCTGCTCTGAGAAGGAGATCGTCCAGATAGCCCACGATAACAATTCCTCGCTGTCTCAGCAAAGCTAGAACCGGGGCCAGCACCTTGGTGAAAACCCGTGGTGCTGATGCTAGGCCGAAGGGAAGGGCCACGAACTGATAGTGGACTTCGCCAATGGCAAAGCGCAGAAACCTATGGTGGCCTGCGCAGATTGGGATGTGCAAGTAAGCGTCCTTGATATCCAAGGACGCCAAAAAATCCCCCTGGTGGAGGGTCACGATCACCGTGCGAATGGATTCCATCCTGAATTTTTGTACCCTCACATAGGCATTCAGGTCCTTGAGGTCCAGGATTGGCCGAACCTCATCCTTTTTCGGGACGACAAACAGGTTTGAGTAAAACCCCTGAAACCTCTCGCGAGGGAACCGGCACAATTACTCCGCGCCCGAGCAAATCCTGTACGGCCCCCAAGAGGGCCGCCCGGCGGGCCGGAAGGAGAGGGAGGTTCGAAGGAAAAATAGGATTTTTATAACAGCTTACCTGTAAAATCCTTTTCTTGGAGTACATCACGGGACACAGAGCGACATAGTCATTACTAATGGGTTATATAGTTACCGTCAGGTGCTGGCACTGGCAACTTCCAAAACCGGAAGTACCCTCCCCTATATAAGCCCCTCCCATCCGGGAGCACCTCAGTTTTGTAGCAAAGCAATAAGTGTCCCCAAAGAGGGGCGGGAGCTCTGTGTCCCGTGATGTACTCCAAGAAAAGGATTTTACAGGTAAGCTGTTATAAAAATCCTATTTTCTTTCTCGTACATCACGGGACACAGAGCGACATAGTCATTACTAATGGGATGTCCTAAAGCAATGCCAAATGAGGGGGGGGATACACCATATATAAGCTGAGCGCTATCAGACATGAGGATCTTTTGCGGCCTGCAACACACTGCGCCCAAAGGCGACATCCTCCTGACTTCTAACGTCCACCTGGTAGAACCTAGTAAACGTGTGTACCGAAGACCATGTTGCGGCCTTACAGATCTGAGCCAGGGAGGCCTGGTGATGCACTGCCCATGAAGTTCCAACTGCTCTCGTGGAGTGCGCCCTAACTTTGAACGGAGGCGGTCTACTTCTCAAGCTATAGGCTTGTATTATGACCTGTCGAATCCACTTGGCTAAAGTAGATTTTGACGCTGCCTGACCCTTTCTGGGGCCTTCCGGCAGAATAAACAAAGTATCCGTTCTGCGAATCTGAGCAGTGGCTTTTAGATAAGCTTTAACTGCTCTTACTACATCCAAAGAATGCAATAACTTTTCCTCTACCGAAGTAGGCTTGGGGAAAAAAGAAGGAAGAACCACATCTTGGTTCAAATGAAAACTCGATACCACCTTAGGAAGAAAGGCTGGATGAGGACGTAATACTACTCTGTCCTTATGGATAACCAGATATGGCTCCTTACAGGACATAGCTGCTAATTCCGATACTCTTTTAGCCGAACAAATGGCTACTAGAAAAATCAATTTCCTGGTGAGAAGCACCAAGGAAATATGCTGTAATGGTTCAAATGGTTGTTTCTGTAGAACCGACAGAACCAAGTTTAGATCCCATGGACATATGGGAATATTAACCGGAGGACTAATACGCATCACTCCTTGTATAAAGGCTTTGACTAGTGAATGCGAAGCCAAGGGCCTTTGAAAAAATATTGACAAGGCCGAAATCTGACCTTTGATAGTACTCAAGGCAAGCTTCCTATCTACAGCCCATTGTAGGAAGTCCAGAATCCTACCTATTACGTATTTACGTGGATGCCATTTCTTGGCCTCACACCAGGCGATGTACGCCTTCCAGATTCTATAGTAGATCTGCCTGGATACCGGCTTCCTGGCATTGATCATGGTAGATACCACAGCATTAGAGAGCCCTCTCTTTTTTAGAATGTGGGCTTCAATAGCCAGGCCGTCAAACCTAGGGCTGGTAAGGAAGGGTGGTATATCGGTCCCTGCGAAAGCAGGTCCGGACGATGTGGGAGGGTCCAAGGACTCCCCACAGACATTTTTACAATCTCCGCGTACCATGCTCTTCGGGGCCACGCTGGAGCCACCAGAATCACTGGTTTCTTTTCTACCCTGATTCTGCGGAGTAATCGAGGTAACAATTGTGGCGGTGGGAATGCATACATCAGCTTGAACTGATCCCAAGGGAACACTAGGGCATCCGAGCCGCACGCTAGGGGATCCCTTGCCCAAGAGACAAACCTGTCCACTTTTGTGTTGAATCTGGATGCTAGCAGATCTACATCCGGTGTTCCCCACCGCTGACATATTGTCCGGAAAACCTCGGGATGAAGGGACCATTCCCCTGGGCATAATTGTTGGCGACTTAGAAAGTCCGCCTTCCAATTCTCCACTCCTGGAATGAATACCGCAGATATGGCTGGGACATATCTTTCTGCCCATCTCAGGATGTAATTTACTTCCCTTTGGGCTGCACGACTCCTGGTGCCCCCCTGACGATTGATATATGCCACTGCTGTGGCATTGTCTGACTGAACTCTGACAGGGGACCCTTGGAGTATGGATGTCCATGCTACTAGGGCATACCGGGCTGCTCGTATCTCTAAGAGATTGATGGGCAGGGCCTTTTCCGCATCCGACCATCTGCCCTGGAGAGACCATTGCTCCAGTACTGCTCCCCAGCCTATAAGGCTGGCATCTGTAGTGACCACCTTCCAGGAAATCGGACTGAAGGATTTCCCTCTTTCCAGATTCTGGGGAACCAACCACCAGCGGAGGCTCCTGCGAACGGAAGGGGACAAGGACATTGGTAAGTCCAGAGCCTGAACTTTTTTGTTCCAGGCTGACAGTATGGCCCTTTGCAACTTCCTTGAATGGAATTGACCGTAGGGTACTGCTTCGAATGATGACACCATTTTTCCCAGCAGCCTCATGCACAGGCGTATGGATGGCTGTCTTTTTGAACCCACTAAGTGGATCAAATCTCTCAAAGACGACCCCTTTTCTTGAGGCAAGAAAATCTTTTTCTGGTCTGAATCCAGCCTTAGCCCCAAGTATTCCAGACTTTTGACTGGTTTTAGGGCTGACTTGTCTCGGTTGATAATCCAACCGTGATATTCCAGATACTTGATTGTCTCGTGAACAACCACTTCTAGTTTTTCCACTGAGTGGTCTATCAGCAACAAGTCGTCTAGATATGCCATTATCGTTACACCTCGTGTTCTTAGATTGGCCAATAATGGGGCCAGAATTTTTGTGAACACTCTTGGTGCTGTGGCCAGACCGAAGGGTAAGGCTCTGAACTGAAAATGGCGCCCTTCTACCGCAAAGCGTAGAAATTTTTGGTGGGCTGGAAAGATGGGGGATGTGCAAATAAGCATCTTTGATGTCGATCGAGGCTAACCATTTCTCCCCTTGTAGGGCAGTGGCTACCGATCGGATCGACTCCATCCGGAAAGTCCTGATATGTAGGAATTTGTTTAGCCCTTTTAGATTTAATATGGGCCTCACGTCCCCGTTTGGCTTCGGAACTGTAAAGAGGTTTGAGTAAAACCCGAACCCCCATTCTTCCAGGGGAACCTCTATAATTACTGCTTGAAGCAATAATTGTTCCAGTGCCAACAGGAGGGATCCTCTCTTCTGGGGATCCCTTGGCACGTTTGACCTTATAAAGCGGGAAGGAGGGGAGTTTTTTAACTCCAATTTGTATCCCAGATTTACTGCGGAGAGCACCCATCTGTCTCGGATCGTGTCCCGCCAGGTTTCTGTAAACAACTGAAGTCTTCCCCCCACCCGATTGGGTGGGGGCAACCCTTCATGCATTTGACTTTGGGGGAGGTTTTGTACCTCTCCTGCTCCAGGGCTTCTTGTTACCCTGTAACTGTCCCTGATTTTTACCTCCGGGATTTGACCGGGGAGGCCGTCGGAACTGTTTCACAGCCGATGTCCTAGGGACTGGAGAAGCCGGCCTCTTAAAGGAGGGACCTCTAACCCTATTTTTAACCGGCAAAAGTGTACTTTTACCGCTGGAAATTCTCTGGATATACTTGTCCAGGTCTTCCCCGAATAAGCGCTCCCCATGAAATGGGAAGCTGACCAGCAATTTTTTACAGGGAGCTTCAGCAGACCAGTTTTTGAGCCATAGAAGCCTGCGCATATGTACTACAGACAGCGTAAGGCGGGAGGCCTGATGGATTGAATCCTTTATAGCGTCCACCGCAAAGCATAAGGCTCTAGGTAGATCAGCTAGGGCAAGAGCCTGCTGATCCGGCAAGTCTCTTAAGACCTGTTTCAACTGATCCTTCACTGCTTGGCATACCCCTATAGCTGCCACTGCTGGTTGTGTCACCAATCCTGCTGTAGAAAAAGCAGATTTCAATAATGACTCCAATTTTTTATCTATTGGGTCCTTGAACATTTGGACATTTTCCACCGGACATGTCAGTGATTTATTCACACAAGAGATGGCTGCGTCCACTGTAGGGACCTTCCATTTTCTGATGAACTTATCCTCCATGGGATAGACCACCGGAAATCTCTTGGGGGGAGTAAATATTTTGTCAGGATGCTCCCAATCCTGGTAAATGAGCCCCTCCAGTAAAGGATGGATCGGAAAGGAACAAACAGTCTGGGGAGCTTTTAGCGACCCCAATGAGGAGACAGAAGTGGAGGATGGCTCCGCAAGTGGCATTTTAAATGCTGATCGGACCATATTAGTCAGGGACTGAACCCATAACCTCTCAGCATGTGATGCTGAGAACGGCTCTTCCACTGTTGATTCCTCTACAACCGAATCAACCTCATCCTGATCCCCCTCAGGTAGGTCGACCTCTGTATGGGACTGTTGCTCTGTTAACAGGCACTCTGAGGGAGGAGACGGAGATCGAGCGCTTTTCTCCTGTGACAGGGAAGCAGCGATTAATGCTGACAATCTCTCTTCCAGTCCTCCCAGAGCTGAGGAAAAAACCTCCTCTGTTACATACACAGGAGCAGGTGAACTGAGGACAGCCACAGTACCAGGTACTCCTGGGGGTGCCCTACGGTCACTAACCTCTGATTCTTCAGGGGAGACTGGTGCAGCCAAAGCATGCCCAAGATCCTCAGAGCCCGATGGAGACCCCCTATTCCTCCTGGAATTTCTAGTCCCGGAGTTTTTAGACGGCATATTCCTAAGCCACAAAGCTGAGGTATTCCAGCCGAAATACACCAGTTACTGATAATAGTCTAGCATAAATGCTGCTATAATAAACAGTTGGTGTCTACTAATGTGCCTTTCTAGGGGATGCCTGTATCAACCGCTTGCTGTATGCCTTTAAATGTTGCCAGCTCAGTCTCTGTACTCCATAGCCAGCTTACTACAATATTGTGGCTTTTTAAAACCTGCTGGGACGCCCGCACATGCGTAGAAGCGCTGCGGCGCGCACAGAGCGTCATCCCCCAGGCTCCGCCCCCTTTTCCGGCTCACCTCTATATATAGAGGCGCGTGCACGCGCACGGCCACGTGCGCCCTCGGCGCTAATTTCAAACATGGAAACTAGGGACAGGAGCCAGGGCCCCTCTTTGCCGCAGGCCGGGGGATGGACGAGCACTGCAACATGGCAGAGGAAGCAGTTTCCTATAGGAGAACTCACCAACTGCCTGGACTTTGCTCTCTGAGAAGAAACTAGTCCACATGACAAGAAAACATTCCACAGCGGCCTCTAGTGGACAAACACAGGTACCGCAGTCTAATATACTAAATATATATAAAAAACATTTTTTTTTTTTTCTTGACCACCATTAAAAATTATTACATTTTTTTAGTAGTTACAGGCATGCACAGAATCTTGCGGGAATACCATTAGGTAACAGACAGAAAGACAAATTAGGCTTGGGGGTCCCCCAATAGAACCAAGTTCCTGGGGGCCCCCACTTACCTGTTCCTCGCCGCAGGACTTTGTTTGGTCCACAAAAGCCCAAACTTCACCTATCACGGCAGGCATTGTAATCAAACCTTCAGGGACCGGGTTCCCAAGGATTCCACTCCCCTGGACCTGTATAGCACCCTGCACAGAAAACATCTTGGTCGTGGGTATGACCAGAGCTCTGGATCCCAGGGTACAGCTCTCCTAAGAGAAGCATTACAGGCAAAACCTTGCTCTTCTCTTTGCAAGGCCCGGGTACCGACCGTTTAGCTATGAAGCTTTTTTGGTCGGATCCGGAATAGCTTACTGAGGCCCAAAAGAACCTGTACGCAAGCTCAGTGAAAAACACATGTTTCTTCTTGGCCAACACCTTAGACACTGGCAAAAAACTGAGGTGCTCCCGGATGGGAGGGGCTTATATAGGGGAGGGTACTTCCGGTTTTGGAAGTTGCCAGTGCCAGCACCTGACGGTAACTATATAACCCATTAGTAATGACTATGTCGCTCTGTGTCCCGTGATGTACGAGAAAGAAAAACCTGTTTGGGGACCATGAGCGGAACTCTATCCTGTATCCTGAGGTGACCACCTCGCACACCCACCGGTCGGAGATCCGGGAGGTCCACCGCACCGAGAACTTGCGAAGACGTCCCCCCCACCCCAGAGTCGGGCGGGGCAAGACTTCATGCGAAGGTGGACTTGGGAGCTTGCTTGGTAGGCTTACGCACCCAGGGACGTCTTTGTCCCCCAGCCACAACTTTTTTCAGTCTGGGTGGGCTTGCCCGTGGAATCTGACTGACGAAAAAACGTCTTCTTTGCCGGAAAGGAAGGGCCTGCGGTGGGGCTCCTTTCCCTTAATAGACTGGGGAAGGAAGGTGCTCTTACCTCCTGTGACGTTCTTAATAATGTCATCCAGGGCGGCCCCAAACAGTCTACCGCCCTTAAAAGGGCAAGTCAGCCAGGAGCTTTTTGGAAGCTAGGTCGGCTGACCAGCATTTCAGCCAGATAAGGCGACGCACCACCACAGCCGAAATGGAGGCCCCCGTTATTAAAGGGGTCGCATCCACAGTGGCATCACACACGAAGACCAAACCCTGCGCAAGCTGGTGAGCCAGGGCAATGGTTTCAGGAGGGAGATTATGCTCCTGCACTGTCTGGTGCAATATCTGTGCCCAGCCTGTGAGTGTCTGAGACACCAGTGTTGCCGCCACTATAGGGCGTAAGGCGGCCCCCAATAAGGTGAACATAGTTCTACACGCCACCTCTGACCTCCTGTCAGCGGGATCCTTAAATGCAGGAGTCCCTTCCATTGGGAGCATGGTGGCCTTATTCAAATGGGCGACCGGGGGGGGGGGGGGGGGGGTCGACCACCGGGGGTTGAGCCCACTTCTTAACCAGGTCCTCTTTAAAGGGGTACCGTAAAGCTATGCGCCGCGGGACCGTCAAAGTCTTCTGCGGCTTATCCCAGACTTGGTCAATGTATGTATCAAAAAAAGGCACATATGGAAAAACCTTTTTTGAAGACACGGCTTTTAAAGAACCAAAAGGTCATAGTGTCCGCCTGAGGTTCCTCAGCCTCAACATTTAGCTTGAGATCATGCCTCACAGCTTCAATGAGTTCACTCACAAGCACCCTGTCAGTTGGTGGTTCAAGACAGGGGTCTTCCTCACAAGGAATGTCCTGACTAAATACGTCAACATCCTCAGAATTAGGGTCCTGAGCAGCAGTAGCTAGGCCCATATCTGAGTCAGAGCACTCCCCATGTGGCGATTGTGTGGGGAGGGGACGCTTTACAGCCCCCGTGCGTTCGCACACCGCTTCCAGCTTGACAAAGAATGATTCCAGGACTGCCGACAACTGGTCCATAGGGACCGCAGGTGCAGGAGCACTGCCAGTTGCCTCTGGCAAGTGGGGAGAAGCAGGTGAACCAGACTCCATCTTTGCCACCCTCTGAGACCCTATTCACTATAACAGTGAATATTACAGTCCACCCACTGGCTGCGCTGAGGCGGGGATACCCGGAGGACTCACCACCCCTAGGGACCGCTCGGTTCCGCTGTATGAGCCGCGCTGTAGCGTGGTGTGAAGCCTGAGGAGAGTGAAGGAGCTGTAAGGAGAAAGTATTTTGCGGCGTTCAGCAGCGCCGCTAGAGACCGAAACTAAAAGCGCCGTGGCTACAAGAAAATGGCCGCCGGGCGCTTGTGCCACGGCAAAATGGCCGCCGATGGCGCATTTTTTAAATTTAAAATACCGCGCCAATGGCGCACGCAAAACATTACACAAAGTCCTCCAGAACACTTCCCAGCATATAAAAACAGCATAGAGCGGCCCCCCCCAGGGCAGAACGACCCTCCAAGTATCCCCCACACAGCACAGCACCAGTACAGGGTGCAGACAGGGAGAACCCCACACACACAGAAACACAGCCAGCATGTACTCACCTTCTTTCCAGGAGAGACTACTTACCCGTCCAGCAAGCACCTTGGAGAACACCCTCGGTGCCAATAGAGGGAATTCACTGGCTTGTTTCAGACAGACCTATCACAGAGTCGTACTGCGTAGCTGTCGGCCCGGTCAACCGCGAGATACACAGTAGGTACTGTTCAATCTTGAGAGGACCGCGGGAGCATGAAAGCAACCCGGCCACCCCTGGAGCCATGGGGTATGACGTGAACTGAGTCTCACGCACACAAGGCGAGGATCAGCACGCTCGATGGTCGGACAGGGAAGACTACGAGGATACTCGTGTACCCAACCTGTTGCCCAGCCGACAGTTGATTGGGAATTTTATTATTTTATTTTTGAGACCTTCAAAGGGCAGAAAAAAACTGAGGCTGCTAGCTGCAGGTGGGAGGGTAATGTCCGGAGGGACCACCCCCCTGGGCGGGGCTGTTCAGCTCTGGCTTGTTCTAGAATGTTTTAACATCTAACATTCTGCCTAGATCTTCTCCTGCGAGCAGGGACATATACCCACATGTAATCAGTATGAGAGCTGCGTCGGTCCATGGACGATAAGAGAAATAGAGCTTTCTTTTGGTGGTATTTGATCACCTCTGCGGTTTTTATTTATTGCGCTATTAAGAAGAGGGACAAGTTTGAAAAAACACAATATTTTTTACTTTTTGCTATAATAATAATAAAAAAAAACCTAAAAAAATAAAAACCACAATAAGCATATATTGATTGGTTTGCGCAAAAGTTATAGTGGCTACAAAATAGGGGATAGATTTATAGCATTTTTATTATTTATTTTTTCCTAGTAATGGTGGCGATCTGCGATTTTTATCGTGACTGCGACATTGCAGCGGACAAATCGGAAACATTTTTGGGACCATTAACATTTATACAGCGATCCCTGCTATAAAAATGCATTGATTGCTGTATAAATATGACTGGCAGGGAAGGGGTTAACACTAGGGGGCGATCAAGGGGTTAATGTGTTCCCTAGGGAGTGATTCTAACTGTGGGAGGTGACCGATCGGTGTCCCTATGTACAAGGGACACACCATCGGTCTCCTTTCCCTGACAGGATGTGGATCTGTGCGTTTACACACACAGATCCACGGTCCTGCTCAGTTACTGGGCAATCGCAGGTGCCTGGCGGACATCGCGGCCGCCGGGCACTCGCATCGGGTTCCCAGTGACGCAACGGGTGTGCGCCCCCTAGTGGCTCGGGAAGGCGCGACGTTTTTTTATCACGTTTTCTCCCTATTACAAGGAATGTAAACATCCCTTGTAATAGGAATATGGCATGATCGGTCCTCTTTACAGTGAGATATGGGGTCAATAAGACCCCACATCTCAACCTCTAGGCTGGGAGAAAAAAAAAAAAAAAAAAACACACACACACACACACACACACACGATCTCGGCTTCCCAGCCGAGGCAACGCCGATTGTTTGAATGCAGAGGCCGGGCGTGGCGTCATAACATCGCGCCCGGCCTCCGAGCGATCAGAGACTCCGGCGACCATGTGGCCCAGCGGAAATCTATATGGTAAACATCCGGGGCCAGCGGATCCATTCTCCAACTCCCCGGTGGCAGCGGTGAGTCGGTAGAAGCACCGGAGGGCGGCGGGAGGTCCCCTCTCGCCGCCTGTAAGAACGATCAAGCAGCTGACCAGCCACTATGATCATTCTTATAGTGTAGGGAATCGCCGGCTGAAAAAGACAATATCTGAATGATGCGTAAAACTGCAGGCATCATTCAGATCTAGCCGCACAAAGCCCAGGACGTCATATGACAGCCAGCCATTGGCAAGTGGTTGCAAACAAAAATTAAACTGAACATTGCAGCTTACTCAGCAAAGCAGCACAATTCATTAGTGCTCACTCTGGCAAGGGAAACAGCAGCCCGTCATCTGTAAACCTCCCCACTTTGCAACAGGAGAAATAAAAAGGAAAAAAAAAAAATATATATCACCACGCCCCCTCCCCTTTGATTTACAGACATGCAGAGGAGACTCATGCATGAGCAGCCTCAGCCTGACAGAGCTCGGAGCTGGAAGTGTCTGTAATGGCACTGCCACTCAGCTCCTCTGGGACCATGACCATCAGCCCTGGTTCACACATCAGCGGTGAGATTCAGTGTGCGATTTGAGCTGCTGTTTCCAAAGCTCTCTGCACAAAGTGAGCAAAAACACAAGCAAAATTGGATCAAAGTCGCACTCTAATCTAGCTGAACACCCTCATATAGTTGCCAACATTCCCAAAGCTCCAGGTACATTCATAGACTGTTGTCAGCTGTCCCAATCAGGTCTACTCCCACACCGAGCTCGGGAAATTAAGGTCCGTCACGGACAGCTCAGCTACCCGCTGTGAATATACTGCATTGGGTGTGACATCTCGACTCTGCCTCCCAAGCTCTGGCCTGTAGACACACCCACGGATCTGGACTTATTCAGCGGGCTGCAACAGGGGAAGCTGTCCCAGCCAGGAGAAGACCATGATTATCGCTAGTGGCTATAGCAGCTGCTTGTAATAATTGTAAGGGAATCCAGCAGGCTGGTTGTACCAAAGTTGAATCAATCAGCTTAGTATAGTCAGTCTGCCCACTAATGGTTCGAATCTCGGCTGGTTCCTGCTGATACAGCAGAGATTCAAACCATGTAGTGCCGGCCCAACTCAAAGTACAAAAACCAAAGCATTAGCATTGCAGCAAAGCAACTAACATTTTAGGAAGGAACTGGAGCCCACTGCTCTATACAGAAGTATACAAAAGGCACAAAAAGTAGGCAAAAACTGCTTACCCTTAGGCTAAGCGGAGGGCGGTTTAGCGGGCTGACACCTTTCCATGAATTCATTTTCCGTAATGCTAAGCCGGTTTTAACCCCGAACGTGCCATTTTTCCTTCCCTGTACTCCATTGTCTGAACAAATAAATGAAAATGTTCCAGTTAGGTTATACATCCATTTATAACTACAATATAACCATGCCCACACAGTGGGGATTCACAGGGGTAGTTATGCATATACATCAAGGAGGAGGAACACGTTACAGTGCAGAGAAGCCGTTACGATCCTTTCACATGGGGCGGAATGCTCAGTGGGGGGATTTGTCCGCTGAGCGGATGACAGGTCGTTCTACTTTTGCAGAGCGGACATGGACACAGCCTGCTCTCCTTTATGGGCAGTTAGATGTAAATAGTCAGGCTGTCCATTTACACCCGACTTCCTCCAATCAGATCTGCCCAGATGGAAGGGAATGGATGGCACTTTAGTTTGTTTTTGGAGGATGGGATTGGAGGTAGGTGGGTGTAAACGGACCTTCCATCCCTTTAAACCTAACGCTTCATAGAGGAGAATGGATATTCCCATTGGATCTGGCTGAAAAACTGAACCGATCGGAACATTCGTTTGAAAAGGTCTTACTCTGGTAATCCCCCGGCTGTCAGCTGCCCACCTCTATAGTTTTACTGCTAATCAGTCAGACTAGACAATCTTAAAGGCCTGATTCACATCTATGCAGGTTGCAGTTTGCATATTCCAGGTGCATTTTGCAATACACATTTTTTTAACTATTGAAGTCTATGGAACTAAAAACCAGAAACAAATGCTTTCCATAGAATGCACAGATGTGAACAACATCCATAGGAAACCATGTTAACCACTTCCGAATTAGCTCATGCCGATATACGTCGGCACTTTGAAGAGGGATATCTTTGTTATGGCAGCAGCTAGCTGCCATAACCTCAGTATCTTCTTCCTCAGTGAGCGGTCCTGTTTAAGATAAAAGTTGTCTCTGCGGCAGATTCGCCACAAGATCCCTTTTAATTGGCGGCAGGAGAGGGGGCCCTCCGCCACTTATCGGAGCCGTCGGCAGCGGCGGAGGCGATCAGAACCTTCTGCTGGCTGGGTATGGAGATGAGGGTGAAGATAGCCCCCACCCGTCTCCATACCATTGCAGGGCAGAAGAGGTGTCAAAACAGGCACTTTCACCCATAGCTCTTAAAGGGCCATTTTTTTCTTCATTTTTTCAAATGACAATTAATTTTTTTATTGCATTTTAGTATAAATATGAGATGTGAGGTCTTTTTTGACCCCAGATCTGATATTTAAGAGGACCTGTCATGCTTTTTTTCTATTAAAAGGGATGTTTACATTCCTAGTAATAGGAATAAAAGTGCCAATTTTTTTTCATTTTTTTTTAACGAACGGTGTAAAAATAAAAAAGGTACGCGTGCAGAAGCGAACGCATATGAAAACGGTGTTCAAACCACACGTGAGGTATCACCATGATCAGTAGAGCAAGAGAAATAATTCTAGCCCTGGACCTCCTCTGTAACTCAAAACATGCAACCTGTAGAATTTTTTAAACGTCGTCTATGGAGATTTTCAAGGGTAAAAGTTTGTCGCCATTCCACGAGCGGGCGGAATTTTGAAGCGTGACATGTTGGGTATCAATTTACTCTGCATAACTTTATCTTTCACAATATAAAAAAAAAAAAAAAAAAAAAAAAAAAAAAATTGGGATAACTTTACCATCTTATTTAATTCAAAAAAATAATATTTTTTTTCCCAAAAAAGTGCCCATGTAAGACCGCTGCGCAAATACGGTGTGACAAAGTATTGCAACAACCGCCATTTTATTCTCTAGGGTGTTAGGAAAAAAAATGTATAATGTTTATGGGTTCCAAGTTATTTTCTAGCTAAAAAAATTTTTTTTAACTTGTAAACAACAAATCTCAGAAAGTAGCTCGGTCCTCAAGTGGTTAAATGGACTAGTGTTTCTGCAAAAAACGTAAACTGCACTAAAAAATGCATAGGTGTGAACCAGGCCTTAGAACATGATTGAATAATCAATGGGTTTTTGTTTGCATGCCAATCTCATATTGAAAACAAATAGGTTACTAAAGTTACGAAAATTCTCGTACGACAGCACACAACTTCGGAAGTGATGTCATGTATTTTCATTTCAGAACATGCGTGATATTGGTCTCTTTTTTCCGTACTAATACTATACCAATTACACGAAAATAGTTTGTTCTGTTATCATATGAGAAAAACTTTCAGGTTTGTCCCTTTGGATAATTTTGCATGAACTGTCGTGATCGGTTCTCGAAAGTTGTGTACTAATGATCAGATTATCGGACGATAGCTCTGAAAATTGTATTTTTCCATCTGATTTTCTCATCGAGTGTACAAGGCATAAGGCCTCATTTACATGGGGCATTTTAATCTATGCCCCATGCAGGGCAATGTTTTTCTGGCATGGGGATACACAAGTATCACGTGTCCCCGTGCCGGCAGTCCCATTGCTGTCTTTTGGGATGTAGTGGCTGCACGGGCATAACCACTGCTCCCAAATGTGACAATGCGAGTGAACGGTCCCGAACACACTCAAAGTCCATTCGGGGCAGTGCACCTGCACCGAAGAAGCCTCATTGTAAAATTACCTAGGTAGCGAAAACATTTTTTTTACCTGTTGCTTGTCGAGAACCCCACTTGTTCTGAAACCACTGAAAGGAATTGGTCTGTGCTCCCCCATTGAAGGCGGCTTTATTTTGTTGTTCCTTGTTCAGTTTGATAATGTCATCTAACAGGAAAAATAATATCAACAAAAACTTGGTAAGTGCACGGACATCGTTAGAATAGTTATTGCAAAATATTTATCAGTAGTTGTTACGAGTTCTCCAGGCAAGCGAGAATAGAATTGTAGTACATATATGAAAAATGTTTAACAGCCAAAGGGTTTCTCATTTTCATTCGCTGATCCAATGATTTAGAAAGCTCTGCCAGAAAGTTGAGCCAGGTTTTTGACCTCCTCTTCAGCAGCTGAACTTCACTGTCATAAACCCATGTCATGAACCCACTTCCAGCCCACTGCCTGGACAGAAAGCTCCATCCTTCAGTTGACATAATTACAATCAGCATACGTGCTCTGCAACAGAGTTAGATTGCCTTAGAGCAGTGATGGCGAACCTTTTTGAGCCCGAGTGCCCAAACCGCGACGCAAAACCAACTTATTTCTTTCAAAGTGCCAACACAGAATTAAACCTGCCAGCGTCTCTGTACAGAGGCTGGGACTTATCATCCCTCTGAATAAGCCCTAAGGGACCAAAAACGTAAGATTCTGCCAGATTCACTCAGAATGCAGGGTTTAGGAGTGCATTGTGCAACATACACTGACCTACCTAACACATGCACTGGCCTACCTAACCATTACACTCACCTTACATGACACACGCGCACTCACCTACATGACATTGCTTCCTGCCCTACTCGCACACAGTACAATGTAGATCGGAGGAGGCATCCTCCTCCTTACCTTTCCATGGCCTCATCGTCCAGCTCTCCCCGGGCAGTATTCTAGGAATCCCCGCCATCCAGCTGCTCCTCGATATCCCGCCATCCAGCTGCCCCTCAATATCCCTGCCCATCGGAGGTCAGCTAGTTATCACTGCACCTCTCCTCATGGATGACCTGCTCCAAGCACCGCCCCTCCCCCTCCTCTTAGGACAGACTGAACCAAAGTCATCCTGGAGCAAGGGGAGCTGCCGACGTCACTGGCAGTGATACAAGGAAGGGAGCCGGCTCCTCTGTGCCGCACGTTAGTGCAAGTAACTGTCTGGCTGAGAGATTCCCCTGGCGTGCCGACAGAGATTGCTTGGCGTGCCACGCGTTCGCCATCACTGCCTTAGAGTGTTGACCCTCCCTATGCTAATCTGAATTCTTCAGTACAAGGGGATTAGAGAAGACCGATATAAATTCAGGAAATTTAATTTGTATGTTGAAAGAAACAATGGGGCTGCCACAGAGTTTAGAGACCCCAGAAAAAAAGCCCCTTCATGGTAAACAGGCCTTAGCACCTGTTTGAACGGGGCCTAACCCACTTGAAGCATGCAGATTAGGATTGCTGACTTGTTCGGTCTAAATACTGAAGCCAGAGAGTCAATGAAACAATCAGGCAGCTGTGTTCTGTGTGTGATAACTTGGTCTTTGGGGATAGATGTGAGCAGAGTGTGCTCCACATTGTGCACCAACTAGTTATTTATAAGCTGAACATTTAATACTTAGTTATTTCTGTAACCATCTGCACACACAGGGGGTTATTTACTAAAGGCAAATCCACTTTGCACTACAAGTGCACTTGGAAGTGCAGTCGCATTAGATCTGAGGGGAAGATCTGAAATGAGGGGAAGCTCTGCTGATCTCATCATCCAGTCAGTCATGTGCAAGCAAAAAATACTATTTTCCTTGCATGTCCGCCTCAGATCTACAGCGACTGCACTTGCAGTGCAAAGTGGATTTTCCTTTAGTAAATAAACCCCATAGGGTTACTTTAACCACCTCGCGCCCGCCGTACGAGTATATACGGCCGCGAGGTGGTTGTTACATGCCGGGAGGACGTTATTATACGGCCTCGGCTAATTTGGCCACTGGGGGGGGGGGCGCGCGAGCGCCGCCGATGGCGCGCGCACCCAGTGCGTCACGCCGATACGCGTGCCTGGCGGCCGCGATGTCCGCAAGGCACCCGCGATCGGCGGTTACACAGACAAGGACATGGATCTGTGTGTGTAAACACACAGATCCATGTCCTGTCAGGGAGAGGGGACCGATGCTGTGTCCCTTGTACATAGGGACACAGATCGGTCACCTCCCCCAGTCAGTCCCCTCCCCCCACAGTAGCAATCACACATTAGGGAACATATTAACCCCTTCCTCGCCCCCTAGTGTTAACCCCTTCCCTGCCAGTCACATTTATACAGTAATCAGTGCATTTTTATAGCACTAATCGCTGTATAAAATGTGAATGGTCCCAAAATAGTGTAAAAAGTGTCCGATGTGTCCGCCATAATGTCGCAGTCACGTAAAAAATCACTGATCGCCGCCATTACTAGTAAAAAAAAAATATATAAATACGTATCGGCCTAAACTGAGGAAAAATAAAAAAATCCAAAAAAATTGGGATATTATAGCAAAAATCAAAAAAATATTGCTTTTTTTTTTTTCAAAATTGTCGCTCTTTGTTTATAGCGCAAAAAATAAAAAACTGCCGAGGTGATCAAATACCACCAAAAGAAAGCTCTATTTGTGCGAAAAAAAAGGACGTCAATTTTGTTTGGGAGCCACGTCGCACGACCGCGCAATTGTCATTCAAAGCCTGACAGTGCTGAAAGCTGAAAATTCGCCTGGGCAGGAATGTGTGCCCAGTAAGGAAGTAGTTAAAGAAAACATGTCCTGAGAAATAATTGCAATACCTAACCTCTCCTTTTGAATAGGCCATTTGTCATGCTGATCAACTGGCTTCCCTGACAAATATGTGGATAACGGTCTTCGACTATCCTGTTTTGCATACTTGTTCCAGGTTAGTAGCTGAAAAGCATTGCGAGGGGGTTACAACTAAAATAAAACACCAAACCTCATATTCCACTCAGGCCTAATAACCAGGAACTAAACCCAAACTTTAACACTACAGGAAGCCTGTACTAAGAGAAATATGGAGGCTGTCAAGGTTAGCATTTGCAACTATTTTATGACATTTGTCTGGTTGGCTCTGCCCTCAATACTTACTTTCACTAAAAGTGGATGTAAACGTGATTCATGAAATTTGAGCTGTGCACATATATCTGCAGTGTTTTCTTATCTCTTAAAAGCACCAAGTCTCCTAGCTTTGTCCTGCTCTGTTCCTCTGTTATCAGCCTGATAACTTTTGACAAGCTCTCCGAGATGGGAGATAGAAGTGTGGGTTGGTGGAGGTTGCTATAAATTATCAGACCACTAAACTTTACACAGGCAGCCTCTGTATGTGTGGCGAGGGGGTGTGTGCCTTTCCTCCAATCAGCTGTCTCACAGGCTCTCACAGTGTATAGCAAGTATCAACACCTACAGGGGAAACAGGGACAGAAAATTCTAACAGGACATGCACTTTCTAAACAGTATATAAAAGGTGAAGGCCCCATGCACACGAGACGCAGGTGCAAACTCTGCTGAACACACGTTTTTAAACGCTGAAACCGGCGTTTATAAACGCGCGTTTTGCCGCGTTTGCGGCCGCGTTTAGCAGCGTTTAACCGCGTTTGCGTTTATAAGCGTTTCATCATAGACCCTCCCTAAGCTCAAAAAAGAGTAAATTTTAACCATTTCAGCCAGTTTGTGAGACCAGAGTGAGTAGCAGCAGCTGAGAGAGCAGCAGTGTACTTGTATTTAGCGTATCATTTGCCACATCATCTGCCACAAGTTGTGGATTGTCCACTTGCCACGTCACCTGGCCACATCACCTGGCCACGTCACCTGCCCACTTCACCTGCCACAAGTTGTGGATTGTCCACTTGCCACGTCACCTGGCCAGTGGCCACATCACGTGCCACGTCACCTGCCACAAGTTGTGGATTGTCCACTTGCCACGTTACCTGGCCACGTCACCTGGCCATGTTACCTGCCACGTCACCTGGCCACGTTACTTGCCACGTCAGCTGGCCACGTCACCTGCCACAAGTTGTGGATTGTCCACTTGCCACGTCACCTGCCACGTCACCTGGCCACGTCACCTGCCACAAGTTGTGAATTGTCCACTTGCCACGTCACCTGCCACGTCACCTAGCCATGTTACCTGCCCACATTACCTGCCACGTCATCTAGCCACGTCACCTGCCACAAGTTGTGGATTGTCCACTTTCCACGTCACCTGGCCACATCACGTGCCAGGTCACCTGCCACAAGTTGTGGATTGTCCACTTTCCACGTCACCTGGCCACATCACGTGCCACGTCACCTGCCACAAGTTGTGAATTGTCCACTTGCCACATCACCTGCCACGTCACCTGGCCACGTTACCTGCCACGTCACCTGGCCACGTCACCTGCCACGTCACCTGGCCACGTCACCTGCCACAAGCTGTGGATTGTCCACTTGCCACGTCACCTGGCCACGTCACCTGGCCACATCACCTGACACAAGTTGTTGATTGTCCACTTGCCACGTTACCTGCCACAAGTTGTGGATTGTCCACAATGCAATGCAAGCAATTACAGTTTTCTTTTATATTTTTTAATAGTTTTTCATCATTTGCCATCATTTTTGAGATTTCTAATGTTAAAAAATAGGTCACCTTTAAAAACGCTTATAAACGCAAACGCGGCAAAACGCCGGTACCGCGTTTAGCCGCGTTTAGCAGCGTTTAGCGTCTGAAACGTGGAAAACTTTTGCGTCTGAACCCATTTTTTTGCTTCTGGAAAAACGAGGTTAAACGCAACTGCTTGTAAACGCCAAAAAACGAGAGTGTGTGCATGGACACATAGGATAACATTGAATGGGTTCAGGAGCAGTTGAAAAAAGCGTCCAACTGCCTCTGAACGCGCGTTCAACAGCAAATAACAGCGTCTCGTGTGCATGGGGCCTTAGACACACAGGTCAGGAGAGCGCAGACTACGCTCTTCCCATAGTCAGTGGATGGCTATGGCAGTCCTAAGAAGACTATGAGGAGGAGCCAAGATCGCCACCGGAGGCCCTTGAAGAGGAGGATCAGGGCCACTGTGCAATACCACTGCACAGAGTAGGCAAGTATAACATGTTTGTGTTATTTAAAATAAAAAAAAATTCGACTTTAGTAACACTTTAAAGTGGTTGTAAACCCACTTTTTTTTTTTTGGCCAACCTGTAAGAGAAAGGCATAATGAGCTATTATGACTAGCATAATAGCTCATTATGTACCACTTACCTTAGATCGGGGCCCCCGAGGCAGTCCGCGTCCCTCTGTCCAGCCGCAGACATCACTGCGGCGATAGCCGGAATGTTACTTCCGGGTATCGCCGCACCAGCCAATCACAGCGCCGCTCCGGCGCTGTGATTGGCCGGAGCAGCAGAGACGTCACTCTGCGCATGCGCGTGAGAGCGTTTTCATTCGGCTACGCCCAGCGATTGCTGGGAAGTAGCTGATTTTGTGAATGGGATAACCCCATGAATGCGCCGTAGACAGCGGCGCCTGTCATTTTTAGTAAATATCTCCTAAACCGTGTAGGTTTAGGAGATATTTCTTGCACCTACAGGTAAGCCTTAATCTAGGCTTACCTGTAGGTGCAAGTTGAAAAAGTGGGTTTACAACCACTTCAAGTTAGATGCTGATTGACTACCATGCACAGCTGCACCAGATTTTGCACACTCCAGTTTTAGTAAATCCACCCCGTGGTGTTTAGTGTGCACATTTCCACCAACAAACTTTTAGGCACAGTGTTAGGAAATGTGTTGCCCTGTGTCAACTAGACAAGGTTCCTCCAAACTACAGCACATGTCATAACAAAACAAAACAAAATAAATAAATGGAAATGCTTTGCAACAGCTTGATGAACATGAATCTCTTCAGGCATGTCAGTGCACACTGGGTTAAATTGTGCACAAAAAAATAAATTAAAAATGTCCAAGTGTTAAAACTTCAACAAGATCTTTTGGAACCTTCTTCTGGGCCCCTTCACACTTACACATTACTGCAAGTTTTTATGCATTTTAAACACTTTTTGCTTATATATTATGTAAAGTGAGGGCGAAACATTCCATTTGTTTCAAATAAATAATATGCAGTCTGTAAAAACCCATAAGCTCCAAATGTTAATGTACATTCAAAAACGTAAATTTTAAAAATCTGAAACTAAAAAAAAAAAAAAAAAAAAATACCTATCAATCCTGAAATGAAGGTCGTTGTGCAGGCTCCTCCTGTTATGTGGACACAACGCTCTTTCCCCCTCTCCCAATTACTACCCCTGCATTGTCACCCTGTCATGCACTTTTGATGGAGACTACAGGTGTCTGATGATGCAACCCTGTGATACAAGATGCAACAGCTGCCTGAGACTGCAGGAGATCAGCATATATAAAAAAAAAAAAAAAAAAAAAAAAAAAAAAGGAAGAATGAAATAAAGTTTAACCCTTTCAATACAGGGCTTTTTATACCACTTCCATACCGGGCCTATTCTGGCACTTCTCTCCTACATGTACAAATCATCATTCTTTTGCTAGAAAATTACTCAGAACCCCCAAACATTATATATGTTTTTTAGCAGACACCCTAGAAAAAAAAAAGACGGTCATTGCAACTTTTTATCTTGCACAGTATTTGCACAATACATTTTTCAAACGCCTTTTTTTGGGGGAAAAAAATGGTTTCATGAATTAAAAAATAACAAAACAGTAAAGTTATCCCAATTTTTTTGTAAAATATTAAAAATGATGTTACGCCGAGTAAATAGATACCTAACATGTCACGCTTTAAAATTGCGCACACTCATGGAATGGTGCCAAACTTGTACTTAAAAAAACTCCATAGGCGACACTTTGAAAATTTTTACAGGTTACCAGGTTAGAGTTAGAGTTACAGAGGAGGTCTAGTGCTAGAATTGTTGCACATGCTCCAACGCACGTGGCGATACCTCACATGCGTGGTTTGAATGGCGTTTACATATGTGGGCGGGACTTACGTGTGCGTTCACTTCTGAGCGCGAGCTATTGGGGACAGGGGGGTTTTAATTTTTATTTTTTTCCTGATCACTTTTATTCCTATTACAAGGAATGTAAACATCCCTTGTAATAGGAATGTGTGTGACAGGTCCTCTTTATGGAGAGATGCGGGGTCAATAAGACCCCACATCTCTCCTCCAGGCTGGAAAGCATGAGATCGGGAAAAATAAATCACCGATCTCATGCTTTCAGACGCGACTTTGTTTACCTTTGGGAAGCCGGGCGTGACGTTATCACATCGCACCCGGGCTTCCGACGGTCAGAGATGACTGGTGACCATCTTGGTCACCAGTCATCTCTATGCTCGTCATGTGACCGCCGGCGCTGGACGATTCTTTCTCCAGGCCCCCGATGGCACGGGAGAGCCCGGAGAAGCACCGGATGGCGGCGGGAGGGATGTCCTCTCCCGCCGCCTATAAGAACGATCAAGCGCCGCTATAATCATTCTTATGGTGCGCAGAATCGCCGGCTGAAGAGAAGGATATCTGAATGATGCCTCTAGCTGCAGGCATCATTCAGATATCCCCCCACAAACCCAGGACGTCATATGACACCCACCCAGAGGGAGAGAGGGTTCCTGCCGGCATCATTTTACAATGACCCGGTATGGAAGTGGTTAAAAATGGGCAGCACAGTGGCTAAGAGGTTAGCACTTCCACTTAGAAGCATTAGGGTCGTTAGTTCAAATCCCAACCACCTGCCTGGTGTTTGCGTGAGTTTGATTTGGTAAGCTGGTATCCTCCCACGCACCAAAGACATGTGGTCGTATGAATAGGATGCTGGCTGTAGTGGGATTCACATCCTAAAACAGAGGTTTACTTATGCCTTACTTTCTTCTAGCTCGAGTTGTCCATAGTCTACTTACCAGCCCTTCGGTCTGGTAAGGAACCATTTTTTTAATGAAACGTAGAGACAGCGGGGCACTCTATTAGCATACAGAACAGATAGCATATAGATATATTTTTTATTCCTACAGCAGAAGGGGGATGTGGTGGCACTGTCACTAGGCGACACGCAAAGAGGGGAGGAGGAGGACAGAAGAGACAGACACAGGATTGCAGGCTGCGGATGACGGAGGCACGCAAACAGATCACGATAATCATGGCTGCTGAGCCCTGACATCATGGTCTGTTTGCAGAGGGGAGGGTAGAACCAGGCAGGAATAGCCAGGTATTACAGGTGGCCAAATTACACAGCACAAACACTGTGCTGTGTAACATGCTTTAAAAGAGAACAGAATCTGTGGTTTTTGAGTTAACAAACACTTTAACCACTTGCCGACCGCCTCCTGTACATTTACGTCGGCAGAATGGCACATCAACATACCTGTACGTCCCCTTTAAGTGCCTGTCCGTGTGGTCGTGACCCTCCCGCCATCCCCATGAGTCGGACCGCGGGTCCCGCAGACTTGATCGCCGCGATCGATTCACGGAGGTATAGAGCGGGGGAGATGCTTGTGTAAACAAGCATCTCCCGACTCTGCCTAGTGACAATGACACAGATCTCGGCTCCGTGTACTAGGAGCGGAGATCAGTGTCATGTGACACAGCCCATTCCCCCCTACAGTTATAAAAACACTATGCAGGGAACACTTAACCCCTACCGCACCACCTAGTGGTTAACCCCTTCACTGCTAGTGTCATTTTCACAGGAATCGGAGCATTTTTATAGCACCGATCGCTGTGAAAATGACAATGGTCCCAAAAATGTGTCAAAAGTGTCCACCATAATGTCGCAGTCACGGGGGGGGAAAAAAAAATAAAATAAAAAAAATAACTGATCGCCGCCATTACTAGTAAAAAAATAAAATTAAATTTTATAAAAGTGCCATAAAACTATCCCATATTTTGTAAACGCTATAACTTTTGCGCAAACCAATCAAATGCTGATTGCGATTTTTACCAAAAATATGTAGAAGAATACGTATCGGCCTAAATTGGGGAAAAAAAGTTTTTTTTTATATATTTTTTGCGGAAATTTATTTATAGCAAAAAGTAAAAAAATATTGAATTTTTTTCAAATTTGTCGCTCTATTTTTGTTTATAGCGCAAAAAATAAAAACCGCAGAGGTGATCAAATATCACCAAAAGAAAGCTCAATTTGTGGAAAAAAAAGAACGTCAAATTTGTTTGGGAGCCACGTCGCACGACCGCGCAATTGTCAGTTAAAGCAACGCAGTGCCGAAGCGCAAAAAGTTGCCTTGTCTTTAACCAGCCAAAATGGTCCGGGGCTGAAGCGGTTAAGCACTAAGTCTCGTGTCTTTATGTGACTTTGTTCCTCTGTTATGAGCATGATAACTCCTGAGGAGCTCTCCCATACTCAAGATAAAAGCAGCTGAAAATTTGTGTCAAGAGGTTGTTATAAATCAGGGGTCTCAAACTGGTGGCCCTCCAGCTGTTGCAGAACTACAATTCCCATGAGGCATTGCAAGGCTAAACAGTTACAAGCATGACTCCCATAGGCAGAGGCATGATGGGACTTGTAGTTCCGCAACAGCTGGAGGGCCGCAGGTTTGAGATCCCTGTTATAAATAGATTAGCAGAGAGCTGATCTATTCACAACACAGCTCTGCATGTTTATTTTTTCCTCTGCCTATGTGGAGGGAGGGTGTGCCTTTCCTCCAATCACCTGTCACACAGTGTATGCCAAGACTCCCCACCCACTGCTGAAAGAAAAAAGTAAAAATTCTCAACTCAATGTTCACTTTCTAAAGCATCTATAAAGCTGAAGACAGCAGATATACATGTAAAACTTATGTAGGGAGATTTGTTTCATCTCTGTGTATCATCTGAGGCGGTTCACTTCACTGTGTATATGTGAGGGTTTACATCCACTTTAACCACTTCCCTACCCAGCCATAGTAATATGACGTCCACAGATGGGATCTCCCATCCTGGGTGGACGTCATATGACGTCCTCTGCTTTGTAGGGGAATATCTGAATGATGCCTGCAGCTAGAGGCATCATTCAGATATCCTTTTGTTCTGCCAGCGATTCTCTGCACCATAAGAACGATCATAGCGGCGGTTCCGCCGCTTGATCGTTCTTATAGGCGGCGGGAGGGGGCACCCCCCCCCTCCCGCCGCCATCCAGTGCTTCGCCGGCTCTCCCAGGTACCGTTGTGTTCCTTAGGACACAGCAGTTCCCTGATGGGGGTAAATGAGTGGCGGCGGAGCAGCAGCGGAGCGGCTTACCGGCTCCCATATGCAGAGCTGCAGCAGCGGCGTGCACGGCGCCCGCGCGCGCCCCCGGGGGCGCGCAGCGCGGCGATCTGGGATCCGGTGTGTCCCTCTGGACACACCGATTCAAGTAATGTGGCGGCGGGCGGCGGAGATTCCGGTATAAACTTACCGGAATTGATGATGCAGAGCTGCGCAGCGGCGTGCACGGCGCCCGCGCGCCCCCGGGGGCGCGCAGCGCGGCGATCGGGGCTGAGGTTTTTCCCTTGGATACAGCCCAGCCTCGATCAGGGTAAAGAGCCAATGAAATTGGCTCTTTACCACGTGACCGGCTGTGTCCAATCACAGCAGGTCACTAAATGTAAACAAAACACACAATTGTGTGTAACTCACTGTTGCCTGGTTCTCCTCTTCACACACCTGTGAGGAGGAGCTCAGCTAACAGTGAGTTACACATATGTTATACACATATACATATGTACTACTGTGCCCAGATTGCCCCCCCTAAATAAAGAGTACCTGTCATCTAGTACCTGCCACCAGATCACCAGCCACCCACCTGTCCATCAGGAGTACCTGTCCATCAGGAGTACCCGCCACCTCACCTGAGTACCCGCCACCTCAGAGTACCCGCCACCAGTCCATCAGGAGTACCTGTCCATCAGGAGTAACTGTCCATCAGGAGTACCCGCCACCTCACCTGAGTACCCGCCACCTCACCTGAGTACCCGCCACCTGTCCATCAGGAGTACCTGTCCATCAGGAGTACCCGCCACCTCACCTGAGTACCCGCCACCTCAGAGTACCCGCCACCAGTCCATCAGGAGTAACTGTCCATCAGGAGTACCCGCCACCTCACCTGAGTACCCGCCACCTCAGAGTACCCGCCACCAGTCCATCAGGAGTACCTGTCCATCAGGAGTACCCACCACCAGTCCATCAGGAGTACCTGTCCATCAGGAGTACCTGTCCATCAGGAGTACCCGCCACCAGTCCATCAGGAGCACCTGTCCATCAGGAGTACCCGCCACCTCACCTGAGTACCCGCCACCAGTCCATCAGGAGTACCTGTCCATCAGCAGTACCCGCCACCTCACCTGAGTACCCGCCACCTCAGAGTACCCGCCACCAGTCCATCAGAAGTACCTGTCCATCAGGAGTACCTGTCCATCAGGTGTACCCGCCACCTCACCAGGAGTACCCGCCACCTCACCAGGAGTACCCGCCACCAGTCCATCAGGAGTACCTGTCCATCAGAAGTACCCACCACCTCACCAGAGTACCCGCCACCTCACCAGAGTACCCACCACCAATCCATCAGGAGTACCTGTCCATTAGAGTACCCGCCACCTCACCAGAGAACCTGCCACCAGAGTACCTGCCACCTCACCAGCGTACCCACTATGTCCAGAAAGGTGTACACCCCAGAAGAAGCATATCAAATACTCAGTCTGACCAATGAGAGCAACGGGGAGCTCTCACCGCTCAGTTCTGATTCCGATTCTGGTTCGGAATATGAACCCCCCGAAGGCAGCACATCCGGATCCGAATTAGAGGAGGACACAGTCCGTCCAAAAAGAAGACGGTCTGAACACCAGGCAGCGACCAGCAGTGCCAACGGCGGTAGACCCCAGGAGGCGAGGTCCAGTGCAAGCGCTGCTAGACCCCAGGAGGAAAGGCCCAGTGCAAGCGCTGCTAGACCCCAGGAGGAAAGGCCCAGTGCAAGTACACGCCAAAGAAGTAGGACCCGAACCCAGCTTCCAGATGGCTTGGCAAACCCATTGTGGCTGCCTTCTACCTCAGGGTCAGCCACGATCCCCCCTTTTACAGCACAGCCAGGTGTGCAGGTCAACACTGAGGGTTTTTCCAAACTTGATTTTTTTAATTTATTTTTCCCTGATGAATTGGTTCAAGGCATTGTGGAGCAAACTAATCTTTTTGCTCAACAATTCATTGAAAACAACCCCAGCTCCAGCTATGCCCGCCCTTTTGAATGGAGACCCCTAACAGTGGTGGAGCTTAGATTGTTTTTAGGCCTAACGTTTAACACGGGGCTTACAAAAAAAAATGAAATGAATAGGTATTGGTCGAAGAAACCCATCCACCATATGCCAATTTTTACATCGGCCATGTCCAGGTCCCGATACGAACTTATAATGCGGTTCCTGCATTTCAGTGACAACTCACAGTGCCCCCCCCGAGATCACCCAAACTTTGACAAATTATATAAAATTCGCCCCCTAATTAATTTTTTTTCCAAGAAGTTTGCCGAACTTTATGTCCCTGACCAAAACATTTCTGTGGACGAATCCCTGGTGCATTTCACAGGCCGGCTGGGAATCAAGCAATATATCCCCAGTAAGCGGGCGAGGTACGGCTTGAAGCTCAACAAGCTCTGTGAAAGCGCCACTGGTTATGTGCACTCATTCCGCATGTACGAAGGCAAAGATTCCCAGCTCGAGCCCCCTGAGTGTCCATCGTACATGGGAATAAGTGGAAAAATTGTTTGGGAGTTGGTATTTCCACTCCTCCAAAAGGGGTATCATATTTATATGGACAACTATTATACCAGCCTGCCCCTTCTCCGCCACCTCTACCTAAAAAAAACTCTGGCGTGTGGTACAACAAGAATAAACAGAAAGGGCTTCCCACAGCGTCTTGTCACCACAACCATTCAAAAGGGGGAATCGGCAAGCTTGAGGAACGAGGAAGTGTTGGCTGTGAAGTGGAGGGATAGGAAAGATGTGTACATCATGTCCACCATCCACGATGACACCTCGGTGGAACTTCACAGAAAACGCAGTACCGTTCGCAAGCCTTCCTGCATCAAAGAGTACAATAAATTCATGGGGGGTGTGGATTTAAATGATCAAATGTTGCAGCCCTATCTTTCAACCCGAAAATCCCTCTTCTGGTATAAAAAAAAAATCGCAATTTACTTTTTTCATTTGGCCCTGTTAAATTCTTTCATAGTCTACCAAAAATCCACACATAGACCCACCACCTTCATGAGATTTATTGAAGACATTGTCACTGCCCTGATCTACCAACAAACATCCCCCCCAGAAAGCATTCACTCAGATTGTGTCAGCAGACTACATGAGCGCCATTTTTCAGACCATATTCCACCATCACGATCCGGAAGACGACGGCAAAAAAAATGTCGGGTGTGCACCAGAAGAGGAATTAGGAAAGACACCAGCTTCCATTGTCCCGACTGTCCCTCCCAACCTGGCCTTTGCATCGGAAAATGCTTCAAGCGATATCACACTCTCGAAAACTATTAGCCCATATTTCTAATACTGCCATTTCCCCGTTTTCAATATGTCCTGAATATTTCCCTGCCTCAACCAACCATATCATTGTCTTCCATGTGAACTGACCCTGGCCTGTTTCTCGACTATGTCTCTGCCTACCGTCTGCATTGTTTATCCGCCATGTTTCTGCCTTTCACGTGAACTGACCCTGGACTGTATGGATTATGCCTCTGCCTACCGTTTATTTCTGCCTTTTACCTGCACTGACCTCGGCCTGTTGACCATGTTTTTGCCTGCCCCCTTGGACTGATCTTTCACCCTGCTACACAGGGGTCTCACATATGTGAGGGGCTCCAGAATAGTGTTCTGAGTTCAGAAAACCAGTTTTTGGTTTTCTGTGTTCCCAGAACAGGGTCTGGTTGTCCGGAGGCTTCAAAGCGATTTGGGTGGGAGAAGCCTCTACCCCTGTCCCCATTCTTTCCTGACCGTTGCCCTAAGCTTGATGGTCCTGCCTGCTCCCTGGACAAATACTCTGGCTGTGCTGACCATACCTCTGCCTGCTGCATGTACTAACTATGGACAGTATTCCTGCCTGCTGCATGGACGATCCTTTGTTCCTTTTGCTACTGCTGACCACATCTCTGCCTGCTATCTGGACCAATGCTTTGGCTGTGCTGACATCATCTCTACCTGTACTGACTATTCCTGCCTGCTGCCTGTTTTGCTGTCGCTGTCCACGTTCCTGCCTGCTGCCTGGACCGATGCTCTCCTCTTTGGACCACTGCACTACTAAAACCGCAGGTAATCTTTTCTTTACCCTTTTTCTCAGAAGAATGTATTTTGGTTTATAATTGGTATGTACAGTACGTGCTATGTTTTAGAAATATGAAGGGCCTTCAACAATGTGATAGGTTGTCAGGAATTTATGTGTGTAATTTATGCTCCTAGAACACATGACGGTGCTACTTAGATGTTAGGCCTCTGTATTTGGCCAGGCTGTGTAAAAGTCTCACACATTTGGTATCGCCATACTCAGGAGGAGTAGCAGAATGTATTTTGGGGTGTCACTTTTGCTATGTACATGCTATGTGTTGGTAATATCTTATAAATGGACAACTTTGTATAAAAAAAATGCGTTTTCATTTTTTTCCCACATATTCCAAAAACTTCTGGAAAAAAATGAACCGTTCAAAAGACTCATTATGCCTCATAGATTATACGTTGGGGTGTTAGCTTTCCAAAATGGGGTCATTTTATGGGCATTTCCATTGTCCTGGTGCTCAAGGGGTCTTCAAAACTGTAATAGGTGGTTGAGAAATGAGATGTGCAATTTATGCTCCTAGAATGCCTGAAGGTGCTATTTCAATGTTGGGCCTCTGTATTTGGACAGGCTGTGTAAAAGTCTCACACATTTGGTATCGCCATACTCAGGAGGAGTAGCAGAATGTATTTTGGGGTGTCATTGCAAGTATGCATGTGCTGTGTGAGAGAAATAACTTGTTATTATGACAATTTTGTGCAAAAAAATAAAAATGTAAAAAAATTTAAAAAATTTCCCAAGAAGTGTGGGAAAAAAGTACAACTTCAAAAAACTCACAATGACTCTTACTAAATACATTGGAATGTCTGCTTTCCAAAAAAGGGTAATTTGGGGGGTATTTGTACTTTCCTGGCTTGTTAGGGTCTCAAGAAATGAAATAGGCCTTCAGTACATCAGGTGTGATCAGATGTGATAATTTTTCAATGATTTGCACCATAGCTTGTAGACTCTATACCTTTCACAGAGACCAAATAATATACACTTTTTTGGTTATTTTTACTAAAGATATGTAGCAGTATACATGTTGGCCCAATTTCATGAAGAAAAATTACTTATTTGCAAAATTTTACAATAAAAACAAAAAAAAAAGTGTTTTTTTTTTAAAAAATCTAACTTTTTTCGCTTATATTGCAAAAAATAAAAAACCTAGCGGTGATTAAATACCACCAAAAGAAAGCTCCGTTTGTGAGAAAAAAAATGATAAAAATTTGGTTTGGGTACAGTGTAGCATGACTGAGTAATTGTCATTCAAAGTGTGAGAGCGCTGAAAGCTACAAATTGGTCTGGTAAGGAAGGGTGTATAAAAGCCCTGTATTGAAGTGGTTAAGGAGTAGATAGTTATAGCCTGGAATTCCACTTTAACTTAACCACTTAACGACCGCCCACTGTAAATATACGTCAGCAGAATGGCACCGACAGGCAGAATCACGTATATGTACGTGATTGCCTTTGTGTAGTTGGGGGGTCCGATCGGACCCCCCTTCTTTACAGTGGGTGGTCGTTTTACCTTCGGGAGCGATCCGGCATGAGGGGACGGCCGTTCGATTCCGGCCAACCCCTCTCGATCGCTCCCGGCGAATGAGAGAGCTTCCCCTGCCTGCCAGGAAAAAGGAAGTGATGTCATCTCTCCTGGGGCGCTCACATATACCGAGCGCCGTACAGGAGAAGATGCCAGGTTAGTACACACAACACTACACTGACACCAGGACACATAGGCACATAAATCGCCCCCCCAGACACCCCCCAGCCCCCAGTCACAGTGTCACTGATTGCAGTGACCATTTATTTAGTGATCACTGCAGTGACATTTGTGACTGTAAAAGTGTCACTACATTTAGTTTTAGGTCCAGTGTAGCCCCCTAACCCCCCCTAATAAAGGTTTAACCCCCTGATCACCCCCCAGATAACCCTTTCACCCCCTATCACCACTGTCACTAAGTTATAATTTTTCTGATCGATGTCTTAGCGTCGGCGATGCTGATCGGTAGCCAGTAATTTTTTTTAGGTTCGCCGCAGGTTTTTATAGCGTCGGGTACCCCCATATATTACCTAATAAAGGTTTAACCCCCTTGATCACCCCCCAGGTAACCCTTTCACCCCCTAGCACCACCGTCGCTATGCGATCATTTTTCTGATCGATGTCTTAGCGTCGGTGATGCCGATAGGTAGCCAGTAATTTTTTTTTAGGTTCGCCGTCAGGTTTTCATATAGCGTCAGGTACCCCCATATATTACCTAATAAAGGTTTTAACCCCCTAATTGCCCCTAGTTAACCCTTTCACCAGTGATCATCATATAAGTGTTACGGGTGACGCTGGTTAGTTAGTTTGCTTTTATAGTGTCAGGGCACCCGCCGTAAATAACCCAATAAAGGTTTAACCCCCTGATCGCCCGGCGGGTGATATCAATTAGGTTTTAGCGTCAGAGGGTCTGCGTCACACCCCAGGCAGCGTCAGGTTAGTGCCAGTAGCGCTAACACCCACACGTGAAGCATACACCCCCCTTAGTGGTATAGTATCTGAACAGATCAATATCTGATCAGATCTATACTAGCGTCCCCAGCAGTTTAGGGTTCCCAAAAACGCACTGTTAGTGGGATCAGCCCAGATACCTGCAAGCACCTGCGTTTTGCCCCTCCGTCCAGCCCAGGCCACCGAAGTGCAGTATCGATCGATCACTGTCACTTGCAAAACACAACACACATAACTGCAGCGTTCGCAGAGACAGGCCTGATCCCTGAGACTCCAGTGCTGTAGGAGGTGATTTCACCACCACAGTTAAAAAAAAAAAAAAAAAAGCATATATGCCGAAGCATTGGGGCAGCAGGAGCGGAGGAGCGATTTTGCTCCTAATGCCGCGTATATACGGTCGAAATTCCGACGGAGGCTTGCCCGTGGAAAAGTCTGACCATGTGTACGCGGCATAACTTTTGCGAGAAGATGCCCCCATGCTTCGGCATATATAAATGGTGCATGTATGCCCATCATTAGAAGTGGGTGGATGAAGGGCGGTATTCTAATGGTGGGCATACCCACCGATCAATCTTTTTTTTTCGTTCAGCCAACAGGCTGCATGAAAAAAAAGATTACAATACATGTCCAACAAGGACCAGCAACGTACTGGTATGTTGCTGGACTTTGAATGTTTATACCAGAATGATGCCTGCGGGTTTAGGTATCATCTTGGTATCATTCTTTTCAGCCAGCGGCCGACTTTCATGTAAAAGCAATCCTAGTGGCTAATTAGCCTCTGGACTGCTTTTACAAGCAGTGGGAGGGAATGTCCCCCCCCCCCCCCCGATATAAAAAGCGCCATTGGGAAATTCGGAAAGCATTTTATCACACCGATCTTGGTGTAGTCAGATGCTTTGAGGGCAGAGGAAATATCTAGGGTCCAATAGACCCCAGTTTTTTCAAAAAAGAGTACCTGTCATTACCTATTGCTATCATAGGGGATATTTACATTCCCTGAGATAACAATAAAAGTGATAAAAATAAATATGGAAGCAACAGTTAAAAAAAAAAAAAAAAAAAAAAAGCACCCCTGTCCTGCCCTGCTCTGCTCTTGCCCAATGGCGAACGCAAGCGTCGGTCTGGCGTCATATGTAAACAGCAATTGCACCATGCATGTGAGGTATCACCGCGAAGGTCAGATCGAGGGCAGTAATTTTAGCAGTAGACCTCCTCTGTAAATCTAACGGGGTAACCTGTAAATGCTTTTAAAGGCTTTTAAAAATGTATGTAGTTTGTCGCCAATGCGCGTTTGTGCGAAATTTTAAAGCATGTCGTGTTTGGTATCTATGTACTCGGCCTAAGATCATCTTTTTTATTTCATCAAACATTTGGGCAATATAGTGTGTTTTAGTGCATTAAAATTAAAAAAAGTGTATTTTTTCCCAAAAAATGCGTTTGAAAAATCGCTGCGCAAATACTGTGTAGAAAAAAAAATGCAACACCCACCATTTTATTCTGTAGGGCCTTTGCTTTAAAAATATATATAATGTTTGGGGGTTCAACATAATTTTCTTGCAAAAAAAAATATGTTTTCATGTAAACAAAAAGTGTCAAAAAGGGCTTTGTCTTCAAGTGGTTAGAAGAGTGGATGTAAGCTTCCTAATGTTGTGTATAAAATGCCAGAACAGTTCAAAACCCCCCCAAATGACCCCATTTTGGAAAGTAGACACCCCAAGCTATATACTGAGAGGCATGTCGAGTCCATGGAATATTTTATATGTTGACACAAGTTGCGGAAAAAAGACAATTTTTTTTTTTTTTTTTTGCACAAAGTTGTCACTAAATGATATATTGCTCAAACATGCCGTTGGCATATGTGGAATTACACCCCAAAATACATTCTGTTGCTTCTCCTGAGTACGGGGATACCACATGTGTGAGACTTTTTGGGAGCCTAGCCGTGTACGGGACCCCAAAAACCAAGCACCGCCTTCAGGCTTTCTAAGGGTGTCAATTTTTGATTTCACTTCTCACTGCCTATCACAGTTTCGGAGGCCATGGAATGCCCAGATGGCACAAAACCCCCCCAAATGACCCCATTTTGGAAAGTAGACACCCCAAGCTATTTGCTGAGAGGTATTGTGAGTATTTTGCAGATCTCGCTTTTTGTCACAAAGTTTTGAAAATTGAAAAAAAAAAAAGAAAAAAAATGTTCTTTCATTTTCAAAAACAAATGAGAGCTGTAAAATACTCACCATGCCTCTCAGCAAACAGCTTGGGGTGTCTACTTTCCAAAATTGGGTCATTTGGGGAGGTTTTGTGCTATTTTGGCATTTTATGGTCTTCAAAACTGTGATAGGTAGTGAGGAGTGAAATCAAAAATTTGCGTCCTTAGAAATCCTGGAGGCGGTGCTTGGTTTCCGGGGTCCCGTACGTGGCTAGGCTCCTAAAAAAAGTCCCACACATGTGGTATCCCCGTACTCAGGAGAAGCAGCAGAATGTATTTTGGGGTGTAATTCCACATATAACCATGGCATGTGTGAGCAATACATCATTTAGTGACAACTTTTTGTAATTATTTTTTTTTTGTCATTATTCAATCACTTGGGACAAAAAAAAAAAAAAAAATTCAATGGGCTCAACAGGCCTCTCAGCAATTTCCTTGGGGTGTCTACTTTCTAAAATGGGGTCATTTGGGGGGGTTTTGTACTGCCCTGTCATTTTAGCACCTCAAGAAATGAGATAGGCAGTCATAAATTAAAAGCTGTGTAAATTCCAGAAAATGTACCCTAGTTTGTAAACGCTATAACTTTTGCGCAAACCGATAAATATACGCTTATTGACATTTTTTTTACTAAAGACATGTGGCTGAATACATTTTGGCCTAAATGTATGGCTAAAATTGAGTTTATTCGATTTTTCTTATAACAAAAAGTAGAAAATATAATTTTTTTTTCAAAATTTTCGGTCTTTTTTCGTTTATATCGCAAAAAATAAAAATCGCAGAGGCAGTCAAATACCATTAAAAGAAAGCTCTATTTATGGGAAGAAAAGGACGCAAATTTCGTTTGGGTACAACATTGCATGTCCGCACAATTTACAGTTAAAGCAGCGCAGTGCAAAATTCTGAATTCACCTCTGGTCCTTTAGCTACCAAATGGTCCGGGGCTTAAGTGCAAAACAAAAAAAAAAAAAAAAGCAAAGCTACATGCCCCTATATGTTATTAAAAAAAATAATGTACAGTAAACCAGAATTTGGAAAAGTTCATATTACCATATTAGACAGAATGTTGGGTTATACCTTCTGCTGCTACACGCGCACCACTTATGATTGGAATGGGAACCCCTCTCCCCCTTATTTTTTCATTACAAACAAGTGTCACCGACATCTTTCGATTCCCTTTGTGGTGTGTGTAACAGGGAGGTGGTAAATATTAGTAATGAATAGGGCTACCTAGGCAAAATTAAATATGTGAACAAAATGAATACACAACATAAACATATAGATAATCATATATAGTGAACACGTGTACCACCCAAAAGTAACGTGCGTGCTGAGTGTCTCTATTGCTAGAGTATTCAAACAATAATATGATAACCCATATTACTAAACAGAATGGGAATTATGATCAAATCAAATGAAGTCCAGCAAAAGAAAATCAATATAGTGTCCAAATAGTGAAGTTCAATCCGAAAAAAACGTGTTCAATCAAGGTGTGAGCCTGCGATACAGAATTTTCAGTGTATAGGACTGATGTGAGAACCACCACCAAGGATAAGTTGAAGGAGGCTTACCAGAGATCTCAGATTTGGAGAGGCATACACCACCCAAATCAGAGAAAACTTAAGGGTTAATGGAACCCAGTGTGGATGGTCTTGAGTTGGAGGGTGGTCAGGAGTCAAAGCGGTTGATCAACTTCAATCAGACAGGGTATCCAACACGCAAATCACCAATGCATATAAGAGCTCGGTATCCAAAATGCATACGTGTAAAGATAGAAAAAAATCCACATAGCATGATACGGTTTGGAAAGGGTTTAATGGCAAAACATAACAATGGAACACTCACATTTAAGATGGTTTAAAAAGCATGAATTCAGGTACAGGAGCGATGTGTACGGACAAGTCCACCCGACTAGTTTTGACTAAATAGTCATCATCTGGGGTAAGGACTTTGTCCCACACACATCGCAATTGAACGAACAACTTGACCTCCCTGATCCCGGAAGTGAACCGCCAATACCTCAATTCCGGTTTAGATTTTTTTATCCTGGATGGTCAAATAGCACACAAAAATACTATGTACTCTGACTATACATAATACATTTAAAACACTGTGTTTAATAATTAGAATTGGGAGGAGGCTATGGGTCACCTGTATGACAGTGTTGACCAAGCCTCTATTTCAAACCTGAGGGTATCTGCATTAACTAAGCTGCGCTGGACTGGACTCAAGCCTCGCTATGAAAACGAGGCCCGGATCCAGCGCCTGCACATCACTTCCGTCATGGAAAGAACCGGAAGTGGCAGCCAAGCCTCGTTCCTGAAAGCGAGACATAGGGCTGCCACTTAACACGGCCGGTAAATGCAGTGAACTCCCCCTAGTGGAACCAAACCTCGCCATGAAAACGAGGCCCGGATCTAACTCCAATACGTGTCATCAGCCAATGGAGATGTGCTGGAAGAAAAACGGAAGTAGCAGCCAAGCCTCGTTCGAAGGAACGAGACTTAAGACTGCCCCATACCGCAGCCACACCCCTCCATCGAGTTCCACAGACGGCGCTCTAAGAGCCCATATTAGTAGGACCGCCCCTCTAAAGGACGCAACCCACATCTTCCCTAAAATGAAGAGAAGTGTGTAACAAGCTGGAGGGCAGACTAGATGCATGAAAAGGAGTATTAAAAACATATATGTATATTAACATTGGGATTAATAATGGCATTATAGTGAATATGAAAAAAATATAAAAAACATATTATATATAGATGCATGGAACGTAGTAAGAATACAATGATGCATTCTTAAAATATATGTGTATGACTAGCATACTACACCTCGAACACACATATACATGCACATAATGTGATATAAGAAAATAAAATGGAAAAAGTTAATAAAATTTAAAAGAAGTCGTATATTGATGTATAGTATTCATGACGCATTAATAAAGGAGTTAATGTCCCACTCGACATTCATTCCCTGTGGCTGATAAGTCTGGAGCTCATATATCCAGAATGTTTCCAGTCTGGATACCCCTCTGGTAGTTGCTCCACCCCTCCATGGGGCAACAAAATGGTCTATGACTAGAAATTGAGTGCCATCAGGGTTTCGGGCATGGTGCTGCCGATAATGTCTGGGGACAGTATGTTTAATACTCCCAAATTGAATTAGACTCACGTGTTCGGATACCCTAGCGGTGAAAGATCTAATCGTTCTACCCACATACTGTTTACCGCATGGGCAGGTCAACAGATATACCACATGAGTTGTGGCACACGTACAAAAATATTTTATAGGGTAGACTTTATTGGTCACTGTGGATCTAAATTCCTTTGTAGGCCTTCTTCCACTTGTATTGTGTTTTACAAACAATACATTTTTTACAGGGATAGTATCCCATCCAATTATGAAAGAATGTGAGTTTTATGGGTGGGTTTATGATGTTGGGTGCAATTTTACTTTGAAGGGAGGGTACTCCTTTGTAGATGACCTTAGGCCTTTCTGGTATCAATGCACCCAACACCCTATCATTTCTCAGTATCCCCCAATGTCTCTCAAAAATGGCCTTTATGTGCTTATGTTGGGTGGAAAAAGGTGGTAAGGAAAGACCATCTGAAGGTATCGTTCCCTTCTTTGGGTGGTCTATCTTCCAACAATGTAGATCTATCTGTATCCAACACCCTCTTCAAATAATTATCTATTTCTACCTTATTGTATCCCTTTTCTAAAAATCTATTTTTTAGCACATTCGCTTGAACCATGAAAGTGTCTGTTTCTGTGCAGTTCCGGCGAAGAAGCAGGAACTGACTCTTAGGGACCGACTTCAGCCATGACTGGTGATGGCAACTGCCCATGGGTATGAAGCCATTTCTATCGGTAGGCTTGAAATAGGTGCTAAACTTAAATTGATGCTGTGATCTTACTATCTGCAAATCTAAAAAGTGTATCATGGACTGACTAGCTTCGTATGCAAGAGTGATACCTCTATCGTTGTCATTTAACGTAGAGAAAAATGTTTCTAACGTTTGTGGAGTGCCAGCCCATAGGAGGAGGATGTCGTCTATATACCTGATACCAGAAAGGCCTAAGGTCATCTACAAAGGAGTACCCTCCCTTCAAAGTAAAATTGCACCCAACATCATAAACCCACCCATAAAACTCACATTCTTTCATAATTGGATGGGATACTATCCCTGTAAAAAATGTATTGTTTGTAAAACACAATACAAGTGGAAGAAGGCCTACAAAGGAATTCAGATCCACAGTGACCAATAAAGTCTACCCTATAAAACATTTTTGTACGTGTGCCACAACTCATGTGGTATATCTGTTGACCTGCCCATGCGGTAAACAGTATGTGGGTAGAACGATTAGATCTTTCACCGCTAGGGTATCCGAACACGTGAGTCTAATTCAATTTGGGAGTATTAAACATACTGTCCCCAGACATTATCGGCAGCACCATGCCCGAAACCCTGATGGCACTCAATTTCTAGTCATAGACCATTTTGTTGCCCCATGGAGGGGTGGAGCAACTACCAGAGGGGTATCCAGACTGGAAACATTCTGGATATATGAGCTCCAGACTTATCAGCCACAGGGAATGAATGTCGAGTGGGACATTAACTCCTTTATTAATGCGTCATGAATACTATACATCAATATACGACTTCTTTTAAATTTTATTAACTTTTTCCATTTTATTTTCTTATATCACATTATGTGCATGTATATGTGTGTTCGAGGTGTAGTATGCTAGTCATACACATATATTTAAGAATGCATCATTGTATTCTTACTACGTTCCATGCATCTATATATAATATGTTTTTTATATTTTTTTCATATTCACTATAATGCCATTATTAATCCCAATGTTAATATACATATATGTTTTTAAAATAGTTTTTAATACTCCTTTTCATGCATCTAGTCTGCCCTCCAGCTTGTTACACACTTCTCTTCATTTTAGGGAAGATGTGGGTTGCGTCCTTTAGAGGGGCGGTCCTACTAATATGGGCTCTTAGAGCGCCGTCTGTGGAACTCGATGGAGGGGTGTGGCTGCGGTATGGGGCAGTCTTAAGTCTCGTTCCTTCGAACGAGGCTTGGCTGCTACTTCCGTTTTTCTTCCAGCACATCTCCATTGGCTGATGACACGTATTGGAGTTAGATCCAGGCCTCGTTTTCATGGCGAGGTTTGGTTCCACTAGGGGGAGTTCACTGCATTTACCGGCCGTGTTAAGTGGCAGGCCTATGTCTCGCTTTCAGGAACGAGGCTTGGCTGCCACTTCCGGTTCTTTCCATGACGGAAGTGATGTGCAGGCGCTGGATCCGGGCCTCGTTTTCATAGCGAGGCTCGAGTCCAGCGCAGCTTAGTTAATGCAGATACCCTCAGGTTTGAAATAGAGGCTTGGTCAACACTGTCATACAGGTGACCCATAGCTTCCTCCAATTCTAATTATTAAACACAGTGTTTTAAATGTATTATGTATAGTCAGAGTACATAGTATTTTTGTGTGCTATTTGACCATCCAGGATAAAAAAATCAAAACGGGAATTGAGGTATTGGCGGTTCACTTCCGGGATCAGGGAGGTCAAGTTGTTCATTTAATTGCGATGTGTGTGGGACAAAGTCCTTACCCCAGATGATGACTATTTAGTCGAAACTAGTCGGGTGGACTTGTCCGTACACATCGCTCCTGTACCTGAATTCATGCTTTTTAAACCATCCTCAATGTGAGTGTTCCATTGTTATGTTTTGCCATCAAACCCTTTCCAAACGGTATCATGCTATGTGGATTTTTTCTATCTTTACATGTATGCATTTTGGATACCGAGCTCTTATATGCATTGGTGATTTGCGTGTTGGATACCCTGTCTGATTGAAGTTGATCAACCGCTTTGACTCCTGACCACCCTCCAACTCAAGACCATCCACACTGGGTTCCATTAACCCTTAAGTTTTCTCTGATTTGGGTGGTGTATGCCTCTCCAAATCTGAGATCTCTGGTAAGCCTCCTTCAACTTATCCTTGGTGGTGGTTCTCACATCAGTCCTATACACTGAAAATTCTGTATCGCAGGCTCACACCTTGATTGAACACGTTTTTTTCGGATTGAACTTCACTATTTGGACACTGTATTGATTTTCTTTTGCTGGACTTCATTTGATTTGATCATAATTCCCATTCTATTTAGTAATATGGGTTATCATATTATTGTTTGAATACTCTAGCAATAGAGACACTCAGCACGCACGTTACTTTTGGGTGGTACACGTGTTCACTATATATGATTATCTATATGTTTATGTTGTGTATTCATTTGTTCACATATTTAATTTTGCCTAGGTAGCACTACATTTTTTATTTTCCTTACTATACTAGCTTTTTTCTATTTAGCAGTATTGGCAGCTTCCTTTGGTATATACAAATTTTTTTTTACCCCAGCGCAGTATACCCCTTTACATTTTATTAGTAATGAATAACCTGTCATTTACATCTTTTGACTCACACTTTTAAAACTGGAAATCTTATAATCTGCTTATATACCGATAAAGTATATGCATCTTTGGATTACACAACAGTTGTGTGTAACCTTTATATAAATAAAAATAGATTATACTGTATAAAAAACTAAAAAAAAAATAAAAAACTAAATTAAGTTGTGAAACTAGACACATTATGATCAAAGGTAGAAAAACAGACAAATTTATACAGACTGACTTAACATTAAAAATCTGCAATAATTTTTAATATAAAATCATGCTTGCAGTTAGTTCAGGCGACTGCTGCAAAAAAATAAAGTCTCAATGTTCAGCGAGCTGAAATGAAAAACCACTTCAGCCCCGGACCATTTCGCTGGTCAAACACCAGGACACTTTTTGAGATTCGGCACTACGTCGCTTTAACTGACAATTGCGTGGTCGTGCGACGTAGCTCCCAAAAGGACGTGGCGTCCTTTTTTCCCCACAAATAGAGCTTTCTTTTGGTGGCATTTGATCACCTCTGCGGTTTTTATATTTTGCGCTATAAACAAAAATAGAGCGACAATTTTGAAAAAAATGCAATACTTTTTACTATAATAAATATCCCCAAAAAATATATAAAAATAAAAAAAATTCCCCCTCAGTTTAGGCCGATACGTTGTCTTCTACATATTTTTGGTAAAAAAAAAAAAAAAAAAAAAAAAAAAAAAATCACAATAAGCGTTTATTGATCGTTTTGCACAAAAGTTATAGCGTCTACAAAATAAGGGATAGTTTGATGGCATTTTTATTAATAATTTTTATTTTTTCTTACTACTAATGGCGGCGATCAGCGATTTTTATCGTGACTGCGACATTATGGTGGACACATTTTTGGGACCATTGTAATTTTTACAGCGATCAGTGCTGTAAAAATACACCGATTACTGTGAAAATGACACTGGCAGTGAAGGGGTTAACCTCTAGGTGGCGCTGTAGGGGTTAAGTGTGCCCTAGTGAGTGATTCTTACTGTAGGGGGCGTGGCTTGGCGTGACACGTCACTGATCGCTGTTCCCGATGACAGGGAACAGATGATCACTGACATGCCACTAGGAAGCACAGGGAGAGGTTTGTTTACACTTACCTCTCCCCGTTCTTCAGCTCTGTGACCTGATCGCAGGACACCGGCGGCAATCGGGTCCGCTGGCGCAGTCACGGAGCTTCGGACTGGGGCGAGCGACCCACAGCTGGGATCTTAAAGGGGACGTACCTGTACGCCCTTATGCCCAGCCGTACCATTCTGTCGATGCATATCGCCGTGCGGCGTTCCAATTCACATGCAGTTCCTAGTGGGGCCCTTAATTGGCACTTTGCTTAGAGAGTTTGCAGACTTCCGAGTTAGATGATACTGGACTTCCTCCTGCCAGGAATTGAGTCAAGCTCTATCTGACTTGCTTTTGTTTGCTCACAGCTTGTAGTGAAATCACAGTAAGCACTTTCAGTACAGAAGAGCTTGTATAACTGTGTAAGACTGAAGGTAAGGTTTGAGTTCACACCGCTGCAACTTGCCATGCGATTTGATAGGTCCAACCCTATTGTTGGCAATGGAGCTGTTCAAATCGGTGCGACTCCGACTTTGTGGTGCCGCACCAATTTGAAAAAAAAAAGTTTCTGCACTATTTCTTGTTATTTGAGGTGCAACTTGCATACTTGACCTGTGAGGTTGCATGATTTTAAAGTTGCCTTCAGTGTAAACCAGAGCTTAGGGCTTGTTCACACGTGTAGCAAGGACTGCTGCTGCTCCTCTGGAAAAAAAAAGATCTACGCCCAGATGTTTGACAGGCAGCGAGGAGGCTATACGCTGCCTCCTCACTGCCTGATTTAACCCTTTCAATTCTGTACTACCACTGTGACTGCAACTGCACACGATTGTAGAGTGGTCCTATAGACCAGCATTAACTGCATTTGGCAGTAGCAACACCTTCCGTTCACACCGGTGCGAGCTGTAATGCGATTTGATAGGGCAATGGAACTGTTTGAATGGGTGTGACTCTGACTTTGCGGTGGCCCAAGGCCCACAGATTCCATTCCAATCAGCAAGGAATCTGACTGGAGCAGAGCAGGTGGACAACACAAACAGGGAAAAGAGAGAGAAAGACAAAGAGGGCAGAGCGATCAGAGTGAGATCTGTCCTTGTCCACTCTGCTCTATAGGCGGCTGGGAGTAGACAGGCTTCAATGTCCATTTACCCTCTGATAATATCTGCTTCAGCCCTCGCTCAAACAGGCATTTCAGTGCGAGTTTGGGGGCGATTTGAAAGACATCTGTGCAGGCTCATGCATAGATGCCTATTGAAATCGCCAAAAGGAGTGCAGGAACTACTTTGGGAAATCAGTGCGGCGTCGCACCGATTGGAACACTGCCGTTGCCAGCAATAGGCTGCGATTTGACATGTCAAAATGTGCCGATGTGAATGAAGGCTAAAGCAGAGTTCTGCGCCCCCCTCCAAGCAAAATATTAAAAGTCAGCAGCTACACATACTGAAGCTGCTGACTTTTAATAAATCGGACACTTACCTGTCCTGATATCCAGCGATGTCAGCACCCCAGCTGATCTTTCCATCGGCTCTCGGGTGCTGCCGCCACCATTCGTGAGGAGGGTTCTCTACTGTGCCGCGCTTTCCGAATGGCCGGGGAAAGAGAGGGACTAAAAACTTCCAAATGATCTCTCTCAGAAGTGGGGACTCGTACCTGTCAAAAACAGGTACCCACTCCCCCCCTCCCTGAAATGTGCCAAATGTGGCACCGGAGGGGGCAGATAAGGGAAGCTTCCACTTTAACCTAAAGTGGAGTTTCACCCATATAAAAGTCAGCAGCTACAAAAAGTGTAGCTGCTGACTTTTATTAACCGAACACCCCTGTCCCAGGTTCCAGCGATGCGGGCGTACGCAACCCTGCTCCTCTCTGCAGCACCGTCACTGTGGGCACCCGGCTGTGGCTTCACAGCCAGGCATGCGCTGCGCACAGTGACTGGCCGGGCAATCTGGGACCTGCGACGTGTCCCAGATTATTGCCGAGAGGGAGGGGGGAAAGGTGAACTTCCTTCCGGCGCCCCGGGAGGAAGTGGGAGCTGGATCCCTCTAAAAAGAAGGAATCCCCCCCAAAAAAATGACATGCCAAATGTGGCATGTCAGGAGATCACCTGCACTTAAAGCGGAAGTTAAATTTTTGGGTGGAACTCAGCTTTAAGAGGACAGTTCCATTTCTGTTCTTTTGGGGGGGGGGGGGTTTGCGGACAGGATCTGACCTGGTTGTAGGTGGGTGTAAACAGATAGAAGTCCGTTTACACCCGCCGGTCTATAGGGATGCACATATCTTTCTAATAGGCCCACCTGAAAATGAACAGAGTGGTCTGATTGGATTGCCTGTGTGAAAGGTGCAAATTTGGAGCTGGTGCCAGCTGTGTATCCAGTGTTTTGTGTATGACGAGGATAAATAAGCACAGTAATAGGTGAAAACAATGGCACAGGTCTGTGTGTACCCTGGAGGATCTAAGAAGTGTCCAGTCACCAGCAGCCTGGGCAGTGTGAATGGGATTTCCAGCTACTGACACAGGGAGACATTACACCAGGACCTCAAACTCATATGAAGAGCCTCTGTCATGTCTTCTCAATGAGGAGGACACAGGGAGACAGAACCTCATAGACTCATATGAAGAGGTCTGCTTGAGGAGGACACAGGGAGACAGAACACCAGGACCTCATAGACTTATATGAAGAGCCTCTGTCATGTCTTCTCAATGAGGAGGACACAAGGAAACAACACCAGGACCTCATAGACTCATATGAAGAGCCTCTGTCATGTCTTCTCAATGAGGAGGACACAGGGAGACAGAACACCAGGACCTCATAGACTTATATGAAGAGCCTCTGTCATGTCTTCTCAATGAGGAGGACACAGGGAGACAAAACACCAGGGACTCATATGAAGAGCCTCTGTCATGTCTGCTCAATGAGGAGGACACATTACACCAGGACCTCAAACTCATATGAAGAGCCTCTGTCATGTCTGCTCAATGAGGAGGACACAGGGAGACAGAACCTCATAGACTCATATGAAGAGGTCTGCTCAAGGAGGACACAGGGAGACAGAACACCAGGACCTCAGACTCATATGAAGAACCTCTGTCATGTCTGCTCAATGAGGAGGACACAGGGAGACAGAACACCAGGACCTCATAGACTCATGAAGAGCCTCTGTCATGTCTTCTCAATGAGGAGGACACAGGGAGACAGAACACCAGGACCTCATAGACTCATATGAAGAGGTTCTGCCATGTCTGCTCAATGAGGACACAGGGAGACATTACACCAGGACCTCATAGACTCATATGAAGAGCCTCTGTCATGTCTGCTCAATGAGGAGGACACAGGGAGACATTACACCAGGACCTCAAACTCATATGAAGAGCCTCTGTCATGTCTGCTCAATGAGGAGGACACAGGGAGACAGAACCTTATAGACTCATATGAAGAGGTCTGCTCGAGGAGGACACAGAACACCAGGACCTCATAGACTCATATGAAGAGCCTCTGTCATGTCTGCTCAATGAGGAGGACACAGGGAGACAGAACACCAGGACCTCATAGACTCATATGAAGAGGTTCTGCCATGTCTGCTCAATGAGGACACAGGGAGACATTACACCAGGACCTCATAGACTCATATGAAGAGCCTCTGTCATGTCTGCTCAATGAGGAGGACACAGGGAGACATTACACCAGGACCTCAAACTCATATGAAGAGCCTCTGTCATGTCTGCTCAATGAGGAGGACACAGGGAGACAGAACCTTATAGACTCATATGAAGAGGTCTGCTCGAGGAGGACACAGAACACCAGGACCTCATAGACTCATATGAAGAGCCTCTGTCATGTCTGCTCAATGAGGAGGACACAGAACACCAGGACCTCATAGACTCATATGAAGAGGTTCTGCCATGTCTGCTCAATGAGGACACAGGGAGACATTACACCAGGACCTCATAGACTCATATGAAGAGCCTCTGTCATGTCTGCTCAATGAGGAGGACACAGGGAGACATTACACCAGGACCTCAAACTCATATGAAGAGCCTCTGTCATGTCTGCTCAATGAGGAGGACACAGGGAGACAGAACCTTATAGACTCATATGAAGAGGTCTGCTCGAGGAGGACACAGAACACCAGGACCTCATAGACTCATATGAAGAGCCTCTGTCATGTCTGCTCAATGAGGAGGACACAGGGAGACAGAACACCAGGACCTCATAGACTCATATGAAGAGGTTCTGCCATGTCTGCTCAATGAGGACACAGGGAGACATTACACCAGGACCTCATAGACTCATATGAAGAGCCTCTGTCATGTCTGCTCAATGAGGAGGACACAGGGAGACATTACACCAGGACCTCAAACTCATATGAAGAGCCTCTGTCATGTCTGCTCAATGAGGAGGACACAGGGAGACAGAACCTTATAGACTCATATGAAGAGGTCTGCTCGAGGAGGACACAGAACACCAGGACCTCATAGACTCATATGAAGAGCCTCTGTCATGTCTGCTCAATGAGGAGGACACAGGGAGACAGAACACCAGGACCTCATAGACTCATATGAAGAGGTTCTGCCATGTCTGCTCAATGAGGACACAGGGAGACATTACACCAGGACCTCATAGACTCATATGAAGAGCCTCTGTCATGTCTGCTCAATGAGGAGGACACAGGGAGACATTACACCAGGACCTCAAACTCATATGAAGAGCCTCTGTCATGTCTGCTCAATGAGGAGGACACAGGGAGACAGAACCTTATAGACTCATATGAAGAGGTCTGCTCGAGGAGGACACAGAACACCAGGACCTCATAGACTCATATGAAGAGCCTCTGTCATGTCTGCTCAATGAGGAGGACACAGAACACCAGGACCTCATAGACTCATATGAAGAGGTTCTGCCATGTCTGCTCAATGAGGACACAGGGAGACATTACACCAGGACCTCATAGACTCATATGAAGAGCCTCTGTCATGTCTGCTCAATGAGGAGGACACAGGGAGACATTACACCAGGACCTCAAACTCATATGAAGAGCCTCTGTCATGTCTGCTCAATGAGGAGGACACAGGGAGACAGAACCTTATAGACTCATATGAAGAGGTCTGCTCGAGGAGGACACAGAACACCAGGACCTCATAGACTCATATGAAGAGCCTCTGTCATGTCTGCTCAATGAGGAGGACACAGGGAGACAGAACACCAGGACCTCATAGACTCATATGAAGAGGTTCTGCCATGTCTGCTCAATGAGGACACAGGGAGACATTACACCAGGACCTCATAGACTCATATGAAGAGCCTCTGTCATGTCTGCTCAATGAGGAGGACACAGGGAGACATTACACCAGGACCTCAAACTCATATGAAGAGCCTCTGTCATGTCTGCTCAATGAGGAGGACACAGGGAGACAGAACCTTATAGACTCATATGAAGAGGTCTGCTCGAGGAGGACACAGAACACCAGGACCTCATAGACTCATATGAAGAGCCTCTGTCATGTCTGCTCAATGAGGAGGACACAGGGAGACAGAACACCAGGACCTCATAGACTTATATGAAGAGCCTCTGTCATGTCTGCTTAATGAGGAGGACACAAGGCCCTGTGTATTGCCAGAAATAGGGGGATGGTCAGTGTCTTCCCGCTCCACATAAGCTGGGCTACCCACTGCCCCACTATCTGTGATACACATACATACCAAGAGACATGTCGATCTTGTCAATGACTTCATTCATGTTAGCTGTTTGCGGCACCATCCCGGTGTCCGCCTACAAGGCTCCTTGCACAAGCTGGCTTCTCCCCGTGTAGGTGATAACACGCTCCGTACTTCTATTACAGCCCCAATCTTCCGTGACTAGGCCTCAACCAACAACTCAGTGCAAAACCGGAATCACGTAACCGGAATGGTCCCCACACTGCCCTCTGCTGGCTGAGAGTACTGCTGCTGTACCTAACTCAAGGCGGGCTTCTGGATGAAAGTGCGCATGTGCGCTACGTTCCACGTGGTGTCCAAGTTATTGCACAAGAATGGATGTTTGTCTGAAAAATTGTTAACCACTTCAGCTCCTTACCTTCTTTACCAGGTAATTTTTAGCGATACAGCACTGCGTTACTATCGTGCGACGCTGTATCCAAATATTTTTTTGTCATTTTTTCCCCACAATTAGAGCTTTCTTTTGGTGGTATTTGATCCCATCTGTGTTTTTTTTACTTTTTGCACTATGAACAAAAAAAGACTGATAATTTTGAAAAAAAACAATATTTTTTACTTTCTGCTTTAAAACATATCCAATAAAAAATATAAAAAATCGAATTTCTTCATCAGTTTAGGACAATATGTATTCTGCTACATGTTTTTGGTAAAAAAAAATTAAAATTCCCGCCAGCTCAACAGGGATCGCTTGGTTGATCTCCGCTGAGCTGGCGAATGACACGAATGACAGGTCCGTCTCTGTTCACTGAGCAAGGAGGGACCTGTCAGAGCCTCGCTGATTCCTATGGGGAGAACGGATGAAAACGGACAGCAAGTTTTCATCAGATCTCATCCAATGCACTAGACGGATTGCTGAACGTATCGTCATACGTCTGTTTTGAGTGGATCGGATGGCAGGCAGGTATCAGCAGACACATCTCCGCTGACACCTGCCTGCCCATAGGAGTCAATTGGCGGCCCGCTTGTCTCCACCTAAAAAACGGACAGGCGGATCCGAGCGGGCTTGTCATTGAAAGGGGCCTTAAGCTCCATTTTTGAGCGTTTGTGCAGTGCTTGTTGCATTTTTTTTAACACGCTTTGCCATTTTTATGCTTTTCTTTTTTTTTGGGGTAAATTATTTGTAGGGCAGATTAAAAAATGCAAATCGCGGGAAAAACACACTACATGCTTTTCTGCAGCTTCTCCATTGAAGTCTATTAAACCAAAAACACCAAAAAACGCAGACGCACAAAAATGCATTAATGTGTACGTGTTCCATAGGAAACCATGTTAAAAATATGTCCTGCGTTTCTGCGAAAAACATAAAAAACATATTGGTGTGAATGGAGCCTAACTGAAACGTTTGACACTTTTTTTGGGACCAGTGACACTAATAGTGATCAGTGCTAAAAAATATGCACTGTCACTGTACTAATGACACTGTCTGGGAAGAGGTTAACATCAGGAGCGATCAAAGGGTTAACCGTGTGCCTAGCTGGTGTTTTACTGTAGTCTGGGAGGCGCTTGTAGTGTCCCTGCTTTGCAGGAACAAAGGATCCATGTTTCCCCTCCTGTCAGAACAGCAATCTGCCTTGTTTACATAGGCAGATGGTCATTCTGCCTGTGCCCTGAACGATCAGCAGGTGTCGACGGACATTGGATCCATGGGACCCGCTGTGTAGAATCACAGTGGGAGCAAGCCTCTGGCGGCGTGCGCTCACACCCGATGGGCAAAGGGAATTACCGCTCCAGGTGGATATGCCTTCACAATCAGTGTCCTCCCAGGAAATCACAGGTACCGGCAATGCACAAGGCAATGTGGAAAAGAAAATTGATGGACAGCCGCACTCCAAAAAAACGTAAATGGTTGTCTTTATTGTAAAAAAGGGGAATAAAAGCACTACAAATCACAGCAGAAAAAATGCAGGGATGTACAGCCTACGCGTTTCACACTTCGAGTGAGTGCTGCTTAGTCAGGGCTATCATGTATGGGAACACACTTCAAATATATACTAACATCCAAAAATACCATGTGACCAATGTTAACCACTAATAAATGGAAAACAATTAGTGAATGAATGGTCAATCGAAAAATCAGTGATAAATTACATACAGGTGCATAAAATTACTCTAAGCAATCAACTCCGATCACCCCTCTACTTCTATAAAGGAAGTCAAATACATACCGTATATACTCGAGTATAAGCCGAGTTTTTAAGCACAGTTTTTTGTGCTGAAAATGCCCCCTCGGCTTATACTCGAGTCACCTTTTTGCGCCTGATCTCCCGGACTTTGGGGAGCCGGAGGACCTACGGCCGGGGAGCACCGATTTTTCAAAACCGGGCACCCCTTCCATAGACTCCCATGTTAAACGGTCATTTCTCTGGTGAATTTGGGGACCCGGTACCGGCCGGTCGTAGGTCCTATGGACCCCAAACTTGGCACACATGTAGCTCCACTCTTCCCCTACAAGTTTGCAAAGTTTCTTGTCCGGGGGACTTATGGCCGGGGAGCACCGATTTTTCAAAGCCGGGCACCCCTTCCATTGACTCCCATGTTAAACGTCAGACTAGTCATGGACACAGTGAGGCATGGACACAATAAGGCAAAGTGAGGCACACCCTCGGCTTATACTCGAGTCAATAAGTTTTCCCAGTTTTTGTGGTAAAATTAGGTGCCTCGGCTTATATTCGGGTCGGCTTATACTCGAGTATATACGGTACATCATAAATCCATAACATACATTACATTTAAAATTGTGCAAACATCTGTGGGCATGGGAGCCGTATTTTCTATGAAAGTACATATAAAAAATGACAATAAAAAGTAACGGAACCCACCAATGATAGTATGCACCCGATACCCGTAAATGTAGAATCGCGTATGTATATATAGTATATATTGTGAGGGGGTTGGCTCGGCAGCGGGTGTGTGTGACCCCCGGGATGGGCTCCCCACACAAAAACAGGCCCAGCAGACGGAGGTTGTGGGTTTCAAAATCAAAAAGGTGCGGTTTATTTTCTATTTACAGTGACAAAACACAGCAAAGCAAAAGAAACATAAACAAAATAAATCCTGGTCAATTTGACCTCTGACTAAACATACAGGTTTCCTAACTAACAACTGGGATCAGCCTAGTGCTGTCCTAGTCCCTAAGTCCCTGGTTTTAAATGTCCAAGCAAATAGCCACACAGGCTTTGTCTCACCGCACAGGGGTTCACTCTCCCTAGACAGTCCACACAGGTCTGGTTCCAGGCATGAGCTAACCCCTAATGAAGCTGGGAGTTCTTATAGAGGCCTAAATGAGCTGACAAGCTTCAGCTGGTCTCATCAACTCCCTGTCTGCACGACGCCCAGCACTCTCCCTAGAGGTATGAGTCATCCATGAGCCCACTAGCCTTAGCTGGGCTTATACAACTCTCCACCTAGTTGTATAAGTCAGCGTAAAGCCTGAATCTGGGCGAAATATATCTACCCCCCTGGATGCAACCAGGTGACTTTACCTTCCTGCTGTCACATACCCCCCCCTCTTGTTTTAACCTCGGGGTTGGAACACCAGCAATCAGGCATTCATGTACTCGAGACAAAGCATCCACATTCCCCATTTGAACGCCAGGGCGATGCTTTACTGTGAAGTTGAATTCCTGGAGGGCCAGGAACCACCTATTCACTCTTCTATTTGTTTCCTTGTTTTGAGCCATCCACTTTAACGGATCGTGATCCGTAACCATGTCAAAGTGCCTACCTAGCAGGTAGTACCGAAGGGAATCTAGAGCCCACTTCACCGCTAAACACTCCTTTTCAACGGTGGCGTAATTTACCTCATGGGACTTCAATTTCCTGCTGAGGTAAATGACTGGGTGCTCTTCCCCGTTCCAGACCTGGGACAATACTGCTCCTAACCCCACATCTGACGCATCACTTTGTACGACAAAGTCTTTAGAGAAGTCGGGTGAGTACAACACTGGCTGGCTACATAAGGCTTGTTTCAAGAATTGGAATGCTGCCTCAGCCTCGGGGGTCCATTTAATCATGACCGACCCTTTCCCCTTCGTTAGGTTGGTTAGGGGCACAGCCTTAGAAGCAAAGTGGGGAATGAATCGCCGATAATACCCAGCGATTCCCAGAAAGGCTCGTACCTGCTTCTTGCTGTTGGGACGTGGCCAACTCTGGATGGCCTCGACTTTGTTGAGTTGGGGTTTTATTACTCCCCTCCCAATGGTGTACCCAAGATATTTGGCCTCCTCCTGCCCAATGGTACACTTCTTGGGGTTAGCCGTAAACCCCGCTTCCCGAACAGAGTCCAGGACTGCTTGCACTTTTGGCAGATGTGAGGCCCAATCTGTGCTATGGACAATTACGTCATCCAGGTAAGCCGCAGCATACTTCCGATGGGGCCTCAGCATCTGGTCCATTTTCCGCTGGAATGTGGCCGGCGCATTCTGTAACCCGAACGGCATTCTTTTATATTGGAACGCCCCGTCTGGGGTTACAAATGCGGTTTTCTCTTTGGCCAATTTGGCCAGGGGGATTTGCCAATACCCTTTTGTGAGGTCAAGAGTCGTCATGTATCGGGCTGTTCCCAGCCGGTCGATCAACTCATCTATACGTGGCATGGGGTAGGTGTCAAATTTTGTAACTTTGTTCAACTGACGAAAATCGTTACAAAATCGCCAGCTCCCATCCGGTTTAGGCACCAACACAATGGGACTAGACCAATCACTTTGGGACTCCTCTATCACCCCTAAGTTCAGCATTTTCTGTACTTCCTCCCGTATTGCCTCCCGTCGGGCCTCTGGGATCCGATAGGGTTTTAACTTCACCCTTTCACCGGGCGGGGTAATGATGTCATGCTCTACCCCAAATGTTTGTCCCGGCAGCTCAGAGAATACCTCCTTGTTGCGAAGCACAAACTCCTTAACCTCCTGTTGTTGGGGTTGTGACAAGGTGGCTGCTATTCCAACCTCAGGAATGACGCAACCAGTTTGAGCTGGTGACCAAGTGTCTGCGACTAGGGACTCTCTATCCCTCCAGGCTTTCAACAGATTAACGTGATAGATCTGTTCGGGCTTTCGCCTTCCTGGTTGTCTGACCTTGTAATTCACTTCGCTCACTTTTTCCATTATCTCGTAGGGGCCTTGCCATTTGGCAAGGAATTTACTTTCAACCGTAGGGACAAGTACCAGTATCCTATCCCCCGGGGAAAAGGTACGGGTCTTGGCTCCACGGTTGTACACTCTCTGCTGTGCTAACTGCGCTTGGGCCAAATGTTCCTTCACGATGGGCATTACCTGTGCAATTCGGTCTTGCATCAGGGCGACATGCTCAATCACACTCCTGTGGGGAGAACTCTCACTTTCCCAAGTTTCCTTGGCAATATCCAACAGCCCTCTTGGGTGTCTCCCATACAGTAACTCAAAGGGGGAGAATCCCGTAGAGGATTGGGGCACCTCCCTAATAGCAAACATCAGATAAGGAAGTAGACAGTCCCAATCCTTTCCATCTCTATCCACCACTTTCTTCAACATTTGTTTTAGGGTTTTGTTGAATCTTTCAACCAGCCCATCGGTCTGGGGGTGATACACAGATGTACGTAATTGCGTCACTTTGAACAATTTACACAGCTCCTTCATAACCCGGGACATAAAGGGTGTACCTTGGTCCGTAAGCAGTTCTTTACAAATACCCACCCGGCTAAACACAAGAGATAGCTCTTTGGCTATGGTTTTGGCCGAGGTATTTCGGAGAGGGATCGCTTCTGGATAACGGGTGGCATAGTCCATTATAACTAATATGTACTGGTGCCCCCTAGCGGACTTGATTATAGGACCTACCAAATCCATGGCGATCCTCTCAAACGGGACCTCAATGATGGGTAGAGGGACCAGCGGGCTACGGAAATGTGGCATCGGGGCCGACCTCTGACACACAGGGCAGGAGGAACAATAATTTTCTATGTCCTTCATCACCCCCGGCCAATAGAATCTCTGTAATACCCTCTCTCGGGTTTTCTCTGTCCCCAGATGACCTCCAAGAATGTGCCCATGGGCCAACTCCAACACCAACTTCCTGTAAGGTTTGGGCACCACAAGCTGCTCAACGGTTTCTTCTGCCCTTTTTGCCACCCGATACAGTAGGTCCTTCTCTACGCTGAAGTATGGGTAAGTGCAGGTATTATCTGGGTTCACTAACTCGCCATCTATTTTCACTACGTTTTCCCGTGCCTTTATTAGGGCGGGGTCTTTCAACTGTTCTGTGGCAAAGTTTTCCCTGTGAACCTCAAGATCAGAAAACTCCACAGACGGTAGGTTTTCGTCTGAGGAGGTGGGCTCCTCTCCAGTTTCTTGAGTCTCCTCTGCCAATACTGATAAGGGAAATTCCGGAGAGTCCTCACCACTCTCAGGGGAGTTCTGGCTATCACATTCCTGGTACATAGGGGCACCAGTGGGGGGCTCAGGATCATCCCACAGTTCCCAGAACTTCGGAAAATCCCTTCCCACAATGGCGTCATACGGTAACTGAGATACTAAGCCCACTGGATGAGAGAGGGTACCTTTGGGGGTCTCGAAACACACTGTAGTCACTGGATACTCTCGGGTGTCCCCATGCACACAAATAACAGCTACCTTGCTATTCCCAGAGACCTCTGTTTTAACTAACTCAGCCTTTATCAGGGTCACAAGGCTACCTGAATCCAGCAATACCACAACATTTCTACCATTAACACACATTTTGCATAAATGTTTCTCAGTTCCTCGAATGGCAGTGCATGCGACTGTCGCACACAGCGACTGACGTCTGCCCGTCAGAAAGTCACACTGCATGGGTTCCTCCACAACCGGGCAATTGGCTGCAATATGTCCCGCTTGCCGGCAGCGGTAGCAAACGATCCTTCTTGCCGCCTCTTGAGCCGCTGATTTCCCATGCTGTTCTCGCCAAACTTGGGGTAGAGCTCCCACCCTCTCACTCTCTCCACCCTTACCCCTTGGAATCCTCTTATCCGCCCCTGGGGATGGTCTGGTCTTAGGGTGGAAAGTCCGAGTGTCTCTGGAAGAGGCCGTCAGGTTCTCTGTAGCCAAGTATTTCTCCACACGATCCACAAGACCATCGGCCGTCTCTGGGTCTCCATGGCTTACCCACTTTTGGATGGCAGTAGGAAGAGCTCTCAAAAACCGATCCATTACAACACGTTCCACAATCTTTGGTGCGGACAAAGTCTCTGGCTGTAGCCACTTTCTGCTCAGGTGAATGAGATCATACATTTGAGACCTGGGGGGTTTTCCAAGCTGGAAAGTCCAGTTATGCACACGCTGAGCCCGGACAGCCTGGGTGACACCCAGCCTTGCCAATATCTCAGCTTTTAGCATCACATAGTCTTTTGCTTGGTCAGGCTCTAGGTCATAGTAAGCCTTCTGCGATTCACCAGTTAACAGAGGAGCCACCAGTCCAGCCCACTGCTCCTCAGGCCACTTTTCTCTTTCAGCAGTCCTTTCAAATGTGGTCAAAAATACCTCTGGATCATCCTCTCCAGTCATTTTTGTCAATAAACGACTCACCCCAAAGGACGCGGTATTAGTGGGACGGCTTTCCTCACTGGTCTGCGGACGTTGCTGCATTACTGCTTCCATTTGTTGTAGTCTCTGCTCTTGCTTCTGTAACAGGTCTATGAAGCGGGCCTCAGATTGCTGCTGGGCTTGTTGCTGAGCTTCCAGACTCTGTTGGTGAGCTTGCTGCTGGGCTTGCTGCTGGGCTGCGAAGTTCTGTTGTTGAGCTGCAAGGCTCTTTTGCAAACCTGCATTTGTCTGCTGTTGATTGGCATTTGCTAGAGCCAGCTGCTTCAGTATCTCCTCCATGCTGGCTTAAAAAAAACTGCCACTGGTTCTCCACCAACTGTGAGGGGGTTGGCTCGGCAGCGGGTGTGTGTGACCCCCGGGATGGGCTCCCCACACAAAAACAGGCCCAGCAGACGGAGGTTGTGGGTTTCAAAATCAAAAAGGTGCGGTTTATTTTCTATTTACAGTGACAAAACACAGCAAAGCAAAAGAAACATAAACAAAATAAATCCTGGTCAATTTGACCTCTGACTAAACATACAGGTTTCCTAACTAACAACTGGGATCAGCCTAGTGCTGTCCTAGTCCCTAAGTCCCTGGTTTTAAATGTCCAAGCAAATAGCCACACAGGCTTTGTCTCACCGCACAGGGGTTCACTCTCCCTAGACAGTCCACACAGGTCTGGTTCCAGGCATGAGCTAACCCCTAATGAAGCTGGGAGTTCTTATAGAGGCCTAAATGAGCTGACAAGCTTCAGCTGGTCTCATCAACTCCCTGTCTGCACGACGCCCAGCACTCTCCCTAGAGGTATGAGTCATCCATGAGCCCACTAGCCTTAGCTGGGCTTATACAACTCTCCACCTAGTTGTATAAGTCAGCGTAAAGCCTGAATCTGGGCGAAATATATCTACCCCCCTGGATGCAACCAGGTGACTTTACCTTCCTGCTGTCACAATATATATATGATCCTGCGCAGCGCAGCCGCCCTGTAGCAGTAAAAGTGCTATAGAGCGATCGGCAACTGGGTAACCAGGTGCCAACCGAGCCAAAGCTGAATGACGGCTACAGCGCAGTTGGAAAACTCTGGGAGGCCCTCATATGACATCCTCCCAGAATCGCACGCCCCCTGGGGCGCGCACCTGGGAATATCTGTGACCGTCAGGTCCTCCGGACCTGGCGCATCATGGAACGCGGTAAAGGGCCAATGACAGCGGGCCCTTTACCACATGATCGCTTAATCCAATGACAGAGCGATCAGTTGTCAACAGACTGGAGCATATCCCGTTCAACTCCTCCCCTCTCCTCGCACTGTTTGATTCAGTGTGTGAGGAGAGGAAGGAGCCGGGTCCGGATCTGAAGTTTCCACAGCGCTGATCCCTGCCCATTCCTGCCCTTCCATGGCTCTTCCATGCTCCATCCATGGCTCATCCATGCTCAGTCATGCTCATCCATCCCCATCTATGATCGTACATGCCCATCCATGGCTCATTCATGCCACATCAGTGCTCATCCGTGCCCCATCCATGCCACATCAGTGCTCATCCGTGCCCCATCCATGCCACATCAGTGCTCATCCGTTCCACATCAGTACTTATCCGTGCCACATTTATGCCACATCAGTACTCATCCATGCCACATCAGTTCTCATCCGTGCCACATACATGCCACTACAGTGCCCCACAAAAGTGTAAAAGGTAGTCAAATTAGATGTGTAATTTATGCTCCTAGAACACCTGATGGTGCTCCCTGCATGTTGGGCCTCTGTATGTGGCCAGGCTGTGAAAAAGTCTCACACATGTGGTATCGCCATACTCAGGAGGAGTAGCAGAATGTGTTTTGGGATGTCATTTTTGGTATGTACATGCTATGTGTTGGAATTATCTTATAAATAGACAACTTTCTTTCCACATTTTCCAAAAACTTGTGGGGAAAAAATTACATGTTCAAAAGACTCATTATGCCTCATAGATTATATGTTGGGGTGTTTGCTTTACAAAATGGGGTAATTTTTGGGGCGTTTCCATTGTATTGGTGCTCCAGGGCCTTCAAAAGTGTAATAGGTGATTAAGAAATTAAATGTGTAATTTATGTCCCTAGAACGCCAGATGGTGCTCCCTGCATGTTGGGCCTCTGTATGTGGCCAGATTGTGTAAAAGTCTCACACATGTGGTATCACCATACTCAAGAGGAGTAGTAGAATGTATTTTAGGGTGTAATTTGTGGTATGAATATGTTGTGTGTGAGAATGTTAATATGACACTTTTGTGAAGAAAAGAAAACAAATCTTCACTTTGCAAAGAATTGTAGGAAGAAATTACAACTTCAAAATACTCACCGTGCCTCATACTAAATACCTTGGAATGTCTACTTTCCAAAAAGGGGTAATTTGGGGGGGGGGGGGGTATTTGTACTTTCCTGGCTTGTTATGCCTGGTACACTCGATCAGTAAATTGGACGAAAAATACAGATTTCGGAGCAATTGTACGATAATCTGATCGTTAGTACAGAGCTTTCGAGAGCGGGTTGTCACCAGAACTATTGTCCTCATTGGAAGTTTCCCCTCTATTGCTGGCGTCAACCCAAACGTTTTTTTTTTTTTTTTACTTTCGCTATCAGGTAAACAGAACAAACAGAGAGGGTGGATGACCTCAACAGTGACACAGACAGCAATAGAAACCTGGCAGGGAGTCTAACCCCTCTCCACACTATCCAAAACTCAAAAAAAAAAATGTTTTGCCTTTAGTTACACTTTAATAATGCATTGCTTTGTAGGGACAAAAAAAATGTTGATCCAGTACTTCCACTACTTAGAGACATTCTACCTGAGCCCCAGGCATCAATGGAGGTGCTCAAGCTGCCCTGGTCTGACAGCCAAATGCCCACCAATCGAGGAAGAGAACTTGTGATGTCACATGGCTGAAATGAAGATGGCCTATTCACACCATGGCACTGCAGTAATGCAAAGTTAACTGTAAATGTTACCACAACACTTGTTAATGCACCGAGCACAGACCCATGTGTTGTGGTTCAATTCATTTTGAGTGGCATCCTACACATCTACAGAATGAGGGTCAGTTCACACTGGTCCGACATATGCTCCGGAGACATTACCAGAGGGAGAAGACCAGCAGAAGAAGACTCGTTGGTAGAACTGGAGAAAGAAGACACGTTGGAGCTATCATGGGGGACATTCTTCATTTTAATAAAGGACTAATCAAAAACTGTCTTTTGTTTTTTGTAACACTACACTTCTTTTTTTTTTAGATCAATGGGTAGGGGTACAATGTACCCCACATTCATTCACATGGGGGGGGGCAGGATCGGGGGCCCCCTTGTTAAGGGGGGTTCCAGATTCTGATAATCCCTCTGCTCACAGACCCCCACAACCACCGCCCAGTGTTGTTGGAAAAAGGCCCTTGGGGTGAGGGGCACAGAACCCCCCCCTGCCCCAAAGCACCCACCTCCCATGTTGAGAAAATGTGGCCTGGTATGGTCCAGGAGGGGGCGCTCGTCCCTCCCCTTTCTGACCTGCTGGGGCTGCATGCTCAGATAAGGGTTTGGTATGGATTGAGGGGGGACCCCACGCTGTTTTATTTTTTATTTTGGTGTGGGGTTTTCCCTCAAAATCCAGTCGGGGGGCCCCCCATTTAAAAAAAAATTGGGGCGTGTTGATGGGGACAAGAGTCTCTTCCCGACAACCCTGGGCTGTGGTTGTCGGGGTCTGCAGGCGAGGGGGCTTATCGGAATCTGGAAGTGCCCTTTAACAAGGGCACCCCCCAATTCTGTGAATGAGTGTATTGTACCCCTACCCATTTACCAAACAAAAAAAAAGAAGTGTAGTGTTACAAAACAAAAGAAACGATATTCGACAGGTCCTTTACTAAAAATCGTTTCTTCTCCCTCCGGTGGTTTCCTTTCCCTCCACTGTCTTCTCCCTACACTGTTTCTTCTCTCTCCGATGATGTCTTCTTTGTCTGCCTCTGCCCGCTAAAAATAAGAAACACAGTCTTCCTCCAACGCTGGCTACCTCCGTTGTGTCGGCTCCCGCTGTCTGTCATTTTTTATATAGTAATGGGGCGTGGCCATCCGGTGACATCACCCGGAGACCCCGCCATGTGACAGGAAGACTTTTTTTTTATTTTTAACTGGCGGCGGCGGAAGTAGAAGACATCACCGGAGAGAGAAGAGAAGAAACACCAGAGGGAGAAGACAGCGGAGGGAGAAGAATCCACTGAAGAGGGAGAGGAAACACCAGAGGGAAAAGAATAACCAGAGGGAGAAAAAACCACTGGAGAGGAAAGAGGGAGAAGAAACACCAGAGGGAGAAATTGTAATAAAGGACTTGTCAAAAACCGTCGCTTGTATTTTGTAACACTACACTTCTTTTTGTTGGCGAATGGGTAGGGGTACAATGTACCCCAAACTCATTAACCTAGGGGGGGGCAGGATCTGGGGGCTTCCAGATTCCGATAAGCCCCCCCACCCGCAGACCCTGACAACCATAGCCCAGGATTGTCGAGAAGAGGCCCTTGTCCCTATCACCATGGGCTACCAAGCAACCGGATTGATTGCAATCCGGTTTCTTGGTAGCCGCTAACGACATGTATAAGATGGCCGCTTATAGTTGCATCCTGGTTGCTTAGTAACCACGTGTGTAAACAGCATCTATGGTGGTAAGACAAACTTTAAAGACATATCCAAGATGGCCACTGATTGTTATGGTCCGGTTGCCTGGTAACCATATGCTATGTATAAAGATGGGTGAGTCAAGATGGCGACGCTACAGATGACATTGCATTGACAAAATACGTAGGGCGGAGCTTCTTGCGTAACTTCCGGTTCTATTCTGTGGAACACAGGGTGTCCCAGACACATTGTTTTTATATGCTCCATACTTCCTGCATGATTGTAAGTGCAATTGTTAAATACTTTTTAAATAAATTATACTGATTTACACTGAGGACTTCTTCTGTCCATTTACTCTGCATGAGCCTACCACTGATGAGGGTAGATGACCGAAGAAAGGAGAGGGGAAGAATCTATGCGATTGCTGACAGCCATATGTGTATACATTGCCTTCTAACGCCCTGAGCTGTCATTCATTCCAAAGAGAGTGGGGGAGCAGGAGTGGAAGCACTTTTCACACAATAAGGATACAGCATGTTCAAATCGACTTGTTAAAGAGCACCAGATGCACAATTTAATTTGAACAAAAAGCCAAATCTAACACGTTCCACACAAAACTCCAAAAATGGACTGACAAAATCATTGGCACCCTTAATTTAATATTTGGTAGCACACCCCTTGGAAAAAATAACTGAAATCAATCTCTTCCTGTAACTATCAATGCATTTCTTACACCTCTCTACTGGAATTTTGGATCACTCTTCTTTCGTTAACTGCTCTAAGTGTCTCAAATTGGAAGTGTTCCTTTTCCCAACTGCTGTTTTGAGATCTATCTACAGGTGCTCTATAGGATTTAAACTTTGGACTCACTGCTGGCCAGTTCAGTACTCTCCAGTACTGTCTTAAACCATTTCTGAGTGCTTTGGGTCATTGTCCTACTGTAAGACCCATCACCTCTGACAGAGACACAACTTTCTGACCCTGGGCCCTAAATTGCACCTCAGAATTCTTTGGTAGTCTTCAGATTTCATAATGCCATGCACACAGTCAAGACATCCATTGCCTGAAGCAGCAAAGAAACCCAAAAGCATTAGTAAATCTCCACCATGTTTGATTGTAGGGACTGTATTCTTTTCTTTAAAGGCCTCATTTATTTTTCTGAAAAATATAGAAGGAAGAGACCAAAAAAGCTGTAATTTTGTTTCGTCTGTTCACAGCACATTCTTCTCAAAGGATTCTGAGTTCCTCCGGTAATTTTTGGCAGACTCCAATCAGTTTTTGTTTTGCTTCTGTGTCAGCAGTGGGGTCCTCCTGGGTCTCCTACCATAGCGTCCCTTTTCATTCAGATGGTGACATGTAGTGTGAGCTGACACAGTTGTACCCTGTGTGCCTGAAGGTTAGCTTGAATTTGGAAGTTGATCGAGGTTCTTTATTCACCATTCGAACAATCCTTTGTTGCAATCTTTGATCAATTTTTCTCTTTCGTCCACGTCCAGGGAGATTAGCTACAGTGCCATGGGCTGTAAGCTTCTTGACAATGTTGCGCACAGTGGACACAGGAACATTAACCACTTCACTACAGGGTACTTTTACCCCCTTCCAGCCCAGGCCAATTTTCAGCTTCAAGTGCTGTCACATTTTGAATGACAATTGCGCGGTCATGCAACACTGTACCCAAACTACATTTTTATCATTTTGTTCACACAAATAGGGCTCTCTTTTGGTGGTATTTAATCCCCACTGTTTTTTATTTTTTGCGTAACGAAAACTGCCAAAAAAAATTGAAAAAAACACACACATTTTTCTTTGTTTCGGTTATAAAATTTTGCAAATAATGGTTCTTCCTAAATTTAGCCCAAAATGTATTCTGCTAAATTTCTTTGGTGAAAATAACCCAAATCAGTGTTTATTATTTAGTCTATGTAAAGGTTAAAGTGTCCACAAACTATGATATAAATCTGAAAGTTGATCAGTCCAAATATACTGAAGGACTATCTAATTTATTGAGGCCCTAAAGTGCCAGGACAGTAGAAATACCCTCAAAATGATCCCTCTTTAGAAAGTAGACAGTCCAGGGTATTTAGTAAGAGGCATGGCGGGTTTTTTAAAGTTGTAATCTTTTGTAATACGTTTAAAAAAAAAAAAAACACAATTTGTTGTTGTTTTTTTTTTTTTACATACTGTCACCAATGCAGTACAGCGCCGTCATATAACTGGTGTGGCAGTGATCAGGGACACTGACTGGTGACAGTACTAAAAAAAATAAAAGTACATTTTCTTTTTTTTTTTACTACATCTTTTCTCTTTTTTTAACACACTGTGACCAGAGCAATATAATGTTACAATAGTAACATTGTTCTGCTCTGGGGAAGCAATCAGGATTTTTTTTTTACACATTTTACAGATGGGCTGTGATTGGCCCTGTCTGTACCATGTGATTAAATTGACCAAAAACAGCTGGCAACACAATTGTACATATTGGATGGCATAAAAGGGAGCCATCCATTGTGTACAACTGTCATGTGACCTGCTGTGATTCTTCACCGGCAGCGAGCTGGTACTCTGATCAGATCATGTGTCAGATTTGGCTTTTTGTTTCTTCACGTTTTTGTGTTCTAGCAATACAAACAAAAGAAATAAACATGACAATGCCTAAACACTTGTAATTGCAACAATTGTCTGGGCAAAGTGGTGCATTATCTGACAGAAATGCAGGGGGGCCATGACTGCACATGATCCCGCATCTCTGGGTAGAGGGTACTGCATGGGCACTGCCGGCGGCTTGCTTTAGCTGTCATTATACACAGCGGAAGCTAAACGGTGGGTGTCGGGGTACTCGATGTCCACCGACACCAGCCAAGCATGGAATAAATTCCATCTCTTCCCCTAATAAAAGCACAGTACACAAACACTGGTTGCGCACACAGTTAACCCTTTGATCGCCCTAGATGTGTAACCCCTTCCCAGCCAGTGTCATTAGCACTGATCGCTGTATTAGTGTCACTGGTTCCCAAAAAGTGTAAGTTAGGCCCCTTTCACACTGAGGCGTTGAAAAAACGCTTAAAAATTATGAGATTTTGTACCGCGATTTTACCGCGTTCGTGGTAAAAATAGCGCTAACGCCTATGCGTTTTTACCGCGTTCGCGCTAAAAATTGCGCGAACGGGGTAAAAATGCATAGGCGTTAGCGCTATTTATTTAAAATAACGCTTATGCCTATGCGTTTTTACCGCGGTTCCCATTCATTTCAATGGGGATAGGCGTTTTTACAGCGCTATTTTATGCGCCCTAAAGTTGCTCTAAAAAAAGCTGTTTGCAGGATTTTTTTCAACGCCCAGCCAGCACAACGCCTCAATGTGAAAGCCCTCAGAGATTTCACATTGAGAATGCTGGGGCAGGATTATTTCAGGCGTTATTACAGCGCTATTTTTACCGCGAAAACGCGGTAAAAACGCCTCAGTGTGAAAGGGGCCTTGGTGTCAGAATGTCCACCGCAATATCGCAGTCCCACTATAGGTCACTGATACCTAGTAATAAAAAATATATGTTGCAGAATACATATTGACCTAAATTTATGAAGAAATTCGATTTTTTATTTTATTGGATAGTTTTTTTTTGTTTTGTTTTTTTAAAGGTGTTTATGTATATAACAATTTTACATAAACACAACTCAAAAAGAACAACACAAAACAAAAAACCCGCCGGCACACAATATACATGACAAGATATGTAGATAAAGTTCAATACTCATAAATATGGCATATTTGAGTAAACACAAACACTAAGGCCCGGTTCACACAGGGGCGACTCGGTCGCCTGACGAGTCGCGTCCCACGCTGTTCAATGGAACCGTTCTAATAGGAGCGACTCAGGTCGCTCCGACTTAGAAAAAGGTTCCTGTACTACTTTTGGGGGCGACCTGCATTGACTTCTATACAGAAGTCTTTATGCAAATCGCCTCGGCGGGCGTCTCAAGTCGTCTTGAGATCACGCCGCCGAGGTCGCCCCCGAAGTCGTGCCGCCCCTGTGTGAATGGGGCCTTAAGGTTTAAAAGGCCCTCCAGGCTCCCCTACAGACGAAGGAATACGGATTAGTAGGAGGTGAGATTATTGGATATGTTTTATAGCAGAAAGTAAAAAATCGTTTTTTTTTTCTGTTTTTGTTTATAGCGCAAAAAATAAACGCGGAGGTGATCAAATACCACCAAAAGAAAGCTCTATTTGTGGGGAAAAAAGCACATTCATTTTATTTGGGTACAGTGTTGCACGACCACGCAATTGTCAGTTTAAGTACCGCAGTGCCATATGCCCAAAAAATTGTCTGGTCATGAAGGGGGTTAAATCTTCTGGAGGTCAAGTGGTTATATGACCACCTAAAAACAATTATCAAACACCTACCCCACCAGGTAATAAAATATTCTAAGCCTGATGTCTGCTGACATAAATACAGTCCCATGGACACAACACCACATGAGGTGATTTAATTTTTTTTTTTTTACCCTGGGTTCACACATATGCGATACGGGAATTCCAGTGCCGATTTCCGCATCACACTGTTCACACTGCCCTCTGCAAACCGCTGCGGGTGTCAATACAAAGTTAATGACACCCCCCAGATCGGTTCACAGATCGCAGTGTGAACTGTAAATTAGGACAGGAATCAGATCGCAGAGCGGGGAAAAAAAAAAAAAAAAAAAGGTTCCTATGTCCTATCATTCTGGGTCCCCCATCAGATACTGCCCGGGTTGGACTGCGCATGCGCAGTACCATGTCACGGAATTGTCCGAAAATAAACATCTGTTCCGCTCTGTTCAATCAGCTGTTGGCCGCGCTTGCTCCCGCTGCTCGTTCTATCAGATGGGGGACCCATCTCGATAGATACAATAGCGCTGGCTGCGCTCAATCAAATAAAAGGGGCGGGTGTATTATAGAGCAGAGATTTTTTATAGCATGCATTTCACAATAAACTACACATCCGCCCCTTTGATAAAAGCACTGGGCAGCATACATTTCCTGTACTCTGTGTTTATTTGTATTCTTTTATTTAGTGAGCGCGGGCTCTTAGAATCATATCTGCCCCTTGCTGTATTTGAGTGAGCACGGCCAGCGCTCTATCGAGATGGGTCCTCCATAATACACCCGTGGCCAGCGCCGTTCTATCTAAATGGGTCCCCATTTGATAGAACGAGCGGCGGGAGTGAGCGCGTGTTAACTGCGCATGCTCCAACAACAGCTGATGTAATAAATGTTTCG